>JASPKZ010004194.1:0-600000 GCA_030220185.1 Diploptera punctata
AGGGGCAGATTGAATAAATGAAGGATGAGATGAGTTGGAGACATGGTGGAATGAAATTGTGGCAGGGAAAAAGGGAGGAACCCGTTGAAAAACCTGCCCAAGTTCCATTTCGTTAACCATGAAGCCCACACCGATGTGACCGGAGATTCGATATCGGGATCCCAGCGGTAGAGGCAAAGAGTATTAACGCTTTGCGCAACGGAGAGCCGCCTAAGTGTGGTTTTATTTTCATTAATTATGACAAGGAATATTACATATAACTCATAATTTGTACTTTTTTAACTGTTCTGACATTACTAATTCACGTACTATCACAATTGCTCGCTGTGAAAAATTAAAACTTTACAGATAATATATTTTACTTCACCTGAAATCATTCAACAGGTATATCGGTTACCAATAAAAACCATACTTCTAGACAATTATTACAAAATAGCAACTCCATTATTCTGGTAAAACAATTGAATCATTATATCATGTTTTAATACGGATAGAGTGTCCTACTCATAAATTCGGAGAGGAAGAAAAATCGAAGAAGATGTATAAAAGCATTCAAGTTTAGATGAGATCCCAGCAGAACTGATAAAAACCGGGAAGGAAAATTCATGGACAAGATATTGCGGTTGTTTCGTTGATTTGGGGAAAAAAGAAAGTGCTTCCCGATGAATGTGAGAATCGAATATCATATAAATTTATATGAAGGAGATCAATCGGATTGCTACAACTTACAGGGCTTTATTACTTAACTTTCATACAAATTTAAGCAGACTTAATCTTATATTGATTTTGAGATCTAGGTTGTTCATTCAAATGTGGATTAGAAAAGAAATAGGTCTACAAACAGATCAGATTTTTAAGGATTAAGACAGATTTTAGAAAAGAATGGGATATAATGGTATTGTCATCAACGATTAGGTGAATTTTAAAAATGATACGATTTCAACTTAAGAGGGAGAAGTTATATAGTATCCTGTGGGAGTTTGGAATCCCCTAAAAAGTTAGACTTAACGAAGTGTCTAAATGGCACAAAGAGTAGGGTGCGTGTAGGCAAACCAGTTCGGACACTTTTGAAATAAACAATGATTGAAGCAGGGAGATGCACTATCTCCTCTAATTTAATTTTGTACTAGAGATGCCATCTATCTTTAGAGGTGAAGATCAGCACCTCAATGGGATTAAAAGCTGTTAGTTCTGATGCGGAAGATGTAGTACTATTGGCCGGAAAGCGAGAAGGATACTGAAGGACAAAAAACACACACCCACACACTATTGAGTTAACACAGAGGAAATTAAGATGGAAGTAAATATCAATAAAATTAATATATAGTCACACGCAAGAAAATTACATTATCTAATGGAAATGGACAGCTATGACAAATGAGGGGCATTTTGAGGGAAAGTGGGCTGCTGAATTCAAAATACAATAGGAACAATAATCAAAATTAGGAATTGAGAAGCACAAAGAAAAACAAGGGCTCACAATTATGGAAATGCGTGCTATATTGCATTGCAGAGACTTTTGATGTCCCCAAACTCCCTTTCAAAAAAATTGTTAAACTGAAAAATATATAAATATTCTACCAGTATATATAGGGTTGTGAAACATGGACTCATTACTGTAAGGAGGAAAGGAGATTCAAGTATTTGAGAATAAGTCTTAGAAAATCGTTTGGGGACCAAAGAGAGATGAAAAGACAGGTGAATGGGGAAGAGTTCATAACAATGAAATACCAGGTCTTCATAGAAGCCAGCATATAATAAAGAAACCAGTTAAGTCTCGTAGAGGGCCAGGGGCAGGACATGTTGCGCTATGGGGAATGAAAGACTTGCATGAAGCTTCTTGTAGAAAAGCTAGAGGGACAACAAAACACCCAGTGGTGGACAAGAATGAGGTGGAAGAAAGACTAACATTAACTATAATGATGGGGAAGTAGATTATACATGGAAATGATTGGAAAACATAGCTCAGGATAGGGATTGTATGGCGAGTTTTAAGTTATGTATAACAGGATTTTAATATCATAATAAATATGAGTAAAGTTAATAATTTGTATTTAAAATTCTTTTAATATTGAACTAACTTAAATAAAGAAAGACACAACTAATTAATTAATTGTGTGCAGTGTTGAATAAAAATAATCAGTAGCAATTAAAGGAAATTGTATACGTAAGTTGTGTAAATAATGCTAATATTAAAATTGTTTTAAGTATTGTTGTCAAAAAGTATAAAGCGGTCTGTTTAAACCGTAATAAGAAAACACCTGCTTTACTTCATATTCTTAAATGAAAGAACGTAAATTGATTGGAGTTAAAACATAAACTTTTTCATTCAAAAAACAAATCAAAAGTTAAACATTATATATCTAAAGGGACTTTTAACCAATACATTTAAAAATGAATCAAGCTGATGGGAATAATTGTTCTTTAAAACTTACATTATTTTAAAACAGTTAGAAAAATACATTGGGAAGAAAATGTATATTCAGAACAAAAGAGTATGATTCGAAAATCGACGGAATGTGATCTCGTTTGGAGGAGGATAGTTGGCCACCGCAGGCAGGGAGGGAGCTTTGGGAATCGAAATCTAGGGGTTTACAACATAAATCCAACCAATCTGGCCAAGATGTGAAGATGATTAGAAGCTAATTGAAAATGGTCAAGAACAAATCACATTAATATTGAGGGTAACATGTAAGAGAGTCAAAAATAATTTAATTTTAACAATAACTCAAAAAATATTACTTCATAAATAAAAACATTTTTACTAACTGTTCATTGCAAAAAACATACAGTTGATTCAGATTTCTAGTTGCATTGATCATTACATTTGTACCATATGTTGGTCACCCTGTACAGGAGTTCTTGCATGGCAGAATCCCAACTGTTCTACAGCGACAAGTTGCATCTTAGTGGTAGATAGGGGAATGGTCGGTGAAAAATTTCTAGCCTCTATCTAGGTAAAGTTGACTTGGTGTGGACCATTTGTGGGGTCGCGGAGGAGATGAATGCTCTGAACAACTCTACTATAGAGTAAGTCTAGCTCTGTGTGGAGCTCTACAGTGGATTGATGTCAGGCCCTCCCAGCTTAAAATCTCATGGAACTACTTGGTGCGGTGGGCAGGAGATAGCACACTGTGGAGTGTGGTTCGCTATGTGCTGATCTCACAGCAGCGGTGGTCATAACATAGATGCTTTGCTGCATAGATTGGCTTAACTATAGTGACCGTACATTCAAGTATAAAGAATCGTAGACCATTTGTGAGGTTGTCCCACATCAACAGTAATAGATATGAATCTGGATGGTATACAGCAGGAAAGGTTGGAGAAGTTGCAAAGCACAGGCAGACTTTATAAGCCTCCCAGCTAGTCCCATGAACTCATGGACCAAACATGGGGTATCCACCAGGAAGGAGAAGTGGCATACTATCAGCTTGCCAAAAGTGCATGACAAAAGTTGTAACATTAATGAAGTTAAACTGAAAAAACTGCAACTTCGATTTAATTTCCGGGGTACAAGGGAGCAGCCAGATTTGGTCCTACACTGTACAGTATAAAGAAAACATTCTAAAGAAGTAGAGCATGATACTATGGGATTTCAAAAGAAAGGAGGTGGGGATATAGAATTCTTTCTTTCCCACGACGAGATCAAATATGAAATGCATTAATCATTTAAAATCCAATTGTAAATCTTCATAATGGAAATTATATCTGTCTTGAATAAAAAAAATACAGTACTGTAATTATGTGTATGGGATATAAAATTTGAAAACAAAATGAAGAAGAACACTACTTTAATTATCTTAAAGTTAGTTACAAAATTTCATTATGAAAAATTATTCCATATGATGAAATGAGTAACCAGAACATGATGGTATTTATTAATCAAATTACTTGATTGCAGTAAAAAGTATGATGATAAAACTAAAGAAAAAAAATAATCACGGAAAGAAGCATATTTATTTTATAGTAAGTAATTTTCGTAAATAAACTTCCTTTGTTGATTAGAGATTAAAACACTTTATATTAAAAAATTCTTTCTCTTGCACCCATTTGCAATGAGAGTCATGAACAGCGACAGTGGATGTCATACGGCAGCTGAGATTGCATCACAGCACCTCTAGATGGGACACGGGGGTGGAAAAGTTTCTTCACGGATGGTCCGCCATGACCTCTAGGTGCTATCCAGGTGAAGGAACAATTTGAAGTGCACTTCTTTTGTCGCTTTTGTGTATAGGAAACTATATTTCTTTCTCTGTGTTAAATACATTAATTCCACTTTGGGTCTTTGAGGTTGATTACAGTCTGTGGAGGTGGACCTGCAGTGGCTGCCAAAGTTAAAAAAAATAAAACTTTATACAAAGACCGAAATTCATTTTTTATGGAAGGGCAGTTAATGACAAATGAAAGAAAATTTTGAGAATGGTTAAAATTAAAATAACTAGGTACAATACTTACAATCGGGAATGAGTGCCAGAAAAGATATTAACATAGGTCAATCTGAAAGCTATTATTATATGCATTTTAAAAGAGTTTTGTTATCCCAATTCTCTCAAAAATATCAAAACCAACTTTATAATTTTTTTTTATATTTGATTTGTACATCTCAATGATGGATAATCATATTTGAAGAGAAAAATTAATACGCTCAGAGGGACTCGACCGGGACCCTTGGTTCTCTAGACCAAGTGATCTACCAACTGAGCACCTGAGCAAGAACAGATCTAAACGACAAATCTCTCTCTATCTACATTGTAATTCCTGTCCACCAAATGCTGTGAAGCCATGCTTCATCTTGGCAAATGGCGGCTCTGTATAAGAAGACATATTTGGGAATTATACATTACAGCCAGTACGGGCTTTTTCCAAGTTTTTATTATTGAAATAATAAAAACTGGAAAAAGCCGTATAATACAAATTGGGAAAAACGCCGTACTGGCGTAATGTATCAAATTCCCAAATTAGTCTTCTTATAAGAAAGCCGCCATTTGCAAGATAGACGCATGGCTTCAAGCATTTGGGGTGGACGGAATTACAATGTATAATTATTGAATAATAAAAACTTGGAAAAAAGCCGTAATACGGGCGTGGAATGTATAATTTCCCAAATCTGGTTATTAATAAAGAAGCCGCCATTGCAAGATAGAAGGCAGGGCTCCACCAGCATTTGTGTGACGGGAATTACAAGTATATAGAGGAGAGATTGCGTTTAGATCGGTACTTGCTCAGGTAGTCAGTGGTTAGAGCACTTGGTCTAGAGAACCAAGGGTCCCGGGTCAATACGATTCTGAGAGGATTTTCTCTTCAAACAAACTTTATAATATTCATGATGTGTTCCATTGAGCTATTCAAAATTAACATAAAATTATGGAATAGTCACTGAAAGGCTGTTTTCCCAACTTACAATTAATTATTTAACTGTAGCGCTTTCGGGACTTGTCCCTTCATCGGAGGATTTCAAAACTGGTGTTTCAGTGAAGATTGGTAGAGGGGGTTACATGATTGGGTTCGGTTTTCATTTAACAGGTGTAGTTTGAGCTGCTTTCATGATTTTCATCTCTTCGAGTACGTTCATGTCATTTTCGGATTATTTTCTATGTGCATTACTGTTAGGGTGTTTCAATATTGAACATGGATGTCCCTCATGGATAAGGTTTTGCATAGCTGATTTTCCTTCTGCATGAATGAATGAATGAATGAAAATGAAAGTCTCGAAAATGTTCTTTAAATCATTCACGCATAAGGAAAATTAAGCTATGCCAAAAACACAGTATCATGAAGGACATCGGCATGTTAAATAATTGAAGACACCCAACAGTAATGCCCACAGAGAAAAAATCCAGCGAAGATATACGTACTCATAGAGATGAAAATCATGGAAACAGCTCACATAACCGGACAACATGGAAAATGAAACGAACCCCAATACAGTAAACCACCTCTACAGATCTTCAGTGAATGAAAACCCCATTTTGAATCCTCGCCAATGATGGGACAAGTCCGCTTACAGTAATAATTAATTAAGTAGAGGAGAACGACCTTTAAGGTGATAATTCCTTATTTTATGTTTTAACACATAAACTGAATATAAAACTGTTATTCCCACGTTATAGTTATAGTATTACATGAATCTGAATCTACTTAAGCAGGGAAAGATTGCGGAGTATTTGAAAATAAAGTTCTTAGGAAAACTTCGACCTAAAAGATATGAACAGACAGGTGAATGGAAAAGACTACATCAGTGAGCAACAAGATTATGGGAAACGAGATGTATAAGAGCAGTTAATTCTAGTAGCCTGTGATCCTGGACATTTGATTTCAAATTGAAATGAAAACTCTTTGTAGGAAAACCAGAGGTCAAGCACCAGTAGATAGGAACAATAATATGGAAAGAAAATGAACCATATTTGAGGAAGGGTAAATTTACAGGGGATGAGTCAAAGTTTGCCCAGGATAGGGATGATGGAGAGCTTTATGCCATGAGCTGACCTATGGGTTCACTAGTGCCAGTGAGCCGTCATGCACTAGTTTTTGTACAATTTAATAAGCTTTGGTAAATTATTACATTACTCCACATGGTCCACTCAATTTGCCTCTATACTTTGAAAAAAACTGGGATAATGTCATTATGAATGTAAACATTTTTCAATGCAAAGTAGGTAATGTGCACATGCGTAGCGTATTAACATATATTAGTTAGATTTGTGTGAAGCACCCAACTATAGAATATTCTTTGAAAACAAAATTAATCTTGAACGGGAATCGAACCCTGGACCCTGTTATGTATGTCTGTGTGTAATCCATTACAACATTCAAGACCCGATAAAAACTAAATTTTTTCCACTTATACATTTTTTACATGAAGGCCGTAAGATCTTGCATTAACCTTTGTGCCATGCCCGGCATACGGCGGAAGTGTGTTTACAGTGAACACATGCCCGGCAAGCCCGGTTTTCAAATCTTATTATTTTAGATTTTTTTTCATGAAGTTTTATTTTCGTTCTGTGTTTGTACATCATTTTCTAGCAATACTTTGCACATCACTTACGAATAACGGTACAGGCTGTTGTAATGAGTTTTCTAAAGGAGGGTGTAAATTATGTTTAAAGGCTTCTTTTTTTTTGCTGGAATATTGCAATTTCAGGATTTTCTCTGTATTTACTTATTTTTAGTCAAAAGGTACCTGGCCAAGGTAGGTCGTGTTGTGAATACATGATTCACGTCTGAAGTTGACCAAAATACACTACGCGAGTTATTGTGTCGTTATAGAAGATGAGAGTAACAGTCATCAATGGTCATTCGTTTGAGGAATGTGATAGAGTTCTGTTCTAGGAATACCTAAGCTGTACATATCAAGCAAGTGATGGAGACCTAAATGAACGGTTGTGAGTGACAGTGGGGGCATGTGCGCCAGATGTTGCATAAAACAGCTGTTGATGGAATTGATTGAACCCAGGACCATAATAATGTTCAAGAATATTAATACTATAAGTGTTTAGTTGATAAGCCATCAAAATTATTCAATAGGAAAAGTTTTTAGTGATAGTATAACAATTTCAATGAAGGACACCGGCTGAATCGAACTGGGATGTTACAAGGAAGCAACACCGTTACCTTCAAATCTATGTATAATAGTGAGTTAAATTCATTAGATGGCATGTAGACAGTTAATTAACTTTATAGGGTTTATATATATAGTAGGTGTCGTACTTAATTTAAAAACCTACACCCACAGACAGCTGGCAAAAGGGAGAACTCGGCGGTCAAAGTAAAGTCAAAGTAAATAGTTAGAGCTATTGCCTTCGGACGTAAGAAAATGTAGAAGTGGGAAAAAAAATTTGTGGTTATATAGTCTTGAAATTGATTGTGTTATAGATGCATGCGATGTACAGAGTCAGAATTCCACGTTTTGAATCCCATTCGAGTATATTTCTTTTTTTTTTTCCAAAGATTAAATCTGTCAGGACGGATATGTTAAATAAATATACATCAACATATTTTTTGTCCAAATGACAGATTGTTTATGCGCTTTAAGAATTCTCTGATGGCTTGGCAGAATCTAACTAACTTATAAGACTGGTTAAATTTTTGAGATCATGTGTAAACAATAATAACACCCAAGAGTCCTTAAACTAGAAACTAAAACTTAATTCCAGGACTATGGGTACATATAGTAATTAATTTCCGTAAGAAAGATCCTGTGGTCTGAATAGAAATCAACCTGGGACCTCTGAATGTAGTCATGAGCTCTGCCATGAGACATGTGGTGTCTTTATAGATATGTAAAGCTATTTCCAATCACAGCAGAAAAATACTTGAACATTTCAAACATATGTAGGAACAATATAAAGGATAGAATAAAAGGGGCTAGGCAGTTTTTAAATGTAATCAGTCTTTGTTACATTGTTGTTCACATAAAACATGTGCTGCCCTAAGATTCCACTTGTGAAGGAAACTTGAAAGTTGTGTATTAAAAATCACATACGAAAAAATAAAAAAATAATGGATGTATATTAATATAATTGATTTGGAGCTTTGTGTTTAAATATAGAAATCTATTTTGCTGTGTTCGAGCATGATGTCACCCTAAACCCCAGTACAAGACATTAGTGTAGAAATAATAACTTAAAAGTACCGGTATCTATTGGAGAACAATTTATTAGTTTGAATTGGATTTTTATAAGACCAACAGTTTTACACACTAGCACATTAACACTTGTGCTATTGAAGCACCATATTCAGACCTAAATTTTCTACAAAATTACCATAGTTTGGGATGTGAAAATACTGTGGATAAATAACTTAATTGCCCTTGTAGACTTAGAAATGCTGTGTTGCTGATGGGGTCACCACATAATTAGAATAGCAGGCCACCTGTTGCAGAAACAGTAATAAAGGAGGTGGTGCTCCAGCATGTGGTGGAAATTTGTAGGCAGGCCTACAAACCAGTTAGGGTGATGGAAATGTAGCCGCATATGTAGGACCAGCAGCGTGAGCATGTGGCATTATTATTCAGTGGAAGAGTTCTGGGGACAGAGGTGTTAGGCGTTGTCTCCTAAACTGGTTGTGGGTACCAAACTAAAAAAAAAATTTTACTATTATTATTCATAGCAAAATGGCTGAAAAGAGAAATAGGGTTCTTGAACAAGGGAGATGCAAGTAGAATTATAAAAAGCATTTAAGACACAATAGTTATAAATAATTTTTCTTTTTGTGTTAGTCATCAAAACTTATGATCTAAAAAACCACCGATATTCTTGAGCATCTCTTCCCAGCAATTACATATGTCATTGGTGTATAATATGTATATGTTATATATATATATATATATATAATTTATTTGCCCCTGAAAATTTGGGGAGCGTTAATAAAACATGTGGATTTTAAATTAGAGGATCATTTGTGGTAGTTAAGTATAATAAGAAATAGTAAATTTATCATCACTTATAATTTTATAGCATAACACTGTAGCTATCTTTATTATTCTTTTTGTCCATGCCACCAGGTGTCTCTTATGACATTTTGACTTTTGTCCTGGCTTTGGCATAATTGTAATCCATATCTTTGTTGGGGCGCTTGAAGTGGCATAGATTACCTATGATATCCATCCATAGTAATTCTGCCGAAGGCAGGTCCTTCACTGGTTCATAGCATTTCACGCTATGCTTCAGCTTTATAGGGGAAGGATTGTGGTAGCTTCCATGCTTTTCCACACCGGTGAAGATGATGACGATAATATAGGGTGAGATGATGGCCACTTGATTCGGGGACCGTTTGGGCTTAGAGGTTTCTGACATTTGTCTTACAGGTGAGTAAACCCCTATAAAAACCTCACCAGAAAAACGGCCATGAGCGGGGATCGAACCCAGGCCCGTGCATGACAAGGCAGCACGCTACCTCGGACCACCACCGGTGGACCCCCATGATATAATGGGTGATAAATGATAATGAAATGCCAGGCAGTCTAACTTAAATCCAGACCATGGGCAACCCCAGGAATAATTCCTTAAGAAACAATTCCTCAAAAAATAAAGAAATGCTGCCCACTAGCCCATGAGGTGGCTAATCTTTAATTATACAAATAAAATCATACAATAATAATATTTAATATACAAATGAAACAATTCAAATCACATAATATATTTAGTACGTCTTTTTGTTTCTAATAATGCATAATGGATTTGACAGCTCGAATTCTCTTTCGCAGCACGATGCAATAATTTTGCGAAACTTATCACTTGAATACATATATGCTATGTAATTGTGTTTTTTTCCCATCTTGAGATACATATAATGAAGTGCACATAGAATGCTTGAAGTCAACGATACCAGTATTACTTTTGTAAGCTTGTCTTAACAAGGCTACTGTTGTTAAAGTAGTGGGACTTCGGTTTTTTTGTGAAACAAGTAGTTCCGTTGCTGGTAAATGACCTGTTGGCATTAAGAATGGCAATGAATTCATTGAGGGAAAAATCCCCACTACTAGAAGAAAGAAAAGCTATCTAAAATTGTGTGCGCAATTAATTGAGCAAATAAAGTTCAAAATATTCCTTAAAATTAGGACGCACAAAAATGCGGGGTGCAAATACACAAGCAATACGGTAATGGACTGGGGAATGAATAATATCTCATAAGTGCATATTACTTAAAGTTAATATGTTATATGCTCTCAGATTGTCTTATTATTTCAAGGGACAAAATCCCAATTGACGTATAGTTAAATTCTAACTCACCAGGTGGTGGAAAATATGTTGGGCAGGTCTGGTTGAGGATAGACCACACCTGAACAGGTTGTATCGTAGTTTAGGTAGTGATTAGGACGGTGTTACACTGTCGCCAGCCCTCTAGTCAGCAGCAGCTGGAAATAAGCATTAGGTGGAGCTTGTGTACATGTTGTTCCTGATTCTCGCAGTGAACGTTGACGTAATGATGAATAACGTTTTGTGGACGGTTGCTACCATTGTTGTCCTGTTGTTGCATTCTGGGTGGTACAACAACTGCTCTCTTTGATTGACCCTGTGGCCTCTGATTGTGACTGTTGCTGCTGCCAAGTATGAACGTACCTTCTGTAATGGGAAAATGTACATTAGTTACATATTATTTCTTTCCAGGGACACTATTCAATTATTACTACTAGTAGTCATGAAAATAAACCAAAACTGAATAGCATGAAGACTAAATACAGTGTATAATATAATATTTTTTAGTTACTTAACTATTTTTCTATGCATATTCAATAAAAGATACATTCTAAAATATCCAAGGAGCAAAGGTTGTTTTTAGGACTAGTCCATGTGTATAATTCAAGTCAGTTATATTTTTACAATAGAAGTAACTTGGGCGATGATAGTATCAACAAGTTAAATGCCATTTTTAAAAAAAATTTAGATTTTGATATCATCTGTTTGCACCAGGCTTATTGAAGTAAGTGTACACAAAACACTTTTAGCACCAAATATTTAAATCTAGCTCTATTATTTAAAGAAAAATGTAAACACTATCTGTCCTATCAGAGATTGTGTGTTTTGCAACAAAAGGGCTAAGAAACTAAATCTTCATAAATGCTAATCTAAATTTGCATCATGCACTTAGGCGCCAAATGTTTCGGCTCTTAGATTGTGAATGCATAGCTGCCACGCAGGAGGAAATAAGTTGCAATATCCAGTGTAGTTTATTTCGCATAACAATGATAGTGAAGATAGAATAATTTAAATTAAACCCTCATAGTGTTCTTTCCCTGTTGAAAGTTAAATAAATAGTGAAGATAGAGTTAAACTTAAATGCATTTTCTGTAGAAACTTAAATATGGTGGATAGGCAGTTGATTCTAATGCTGTCCAATTATTTTTTAATCAAAATTACAGGGGAAGTAAGTAACACTATTGAGGTAATTTATAATGAGTTAGAGAAAATATTTTTTATCTCTTACCTCATAAACTTCAGTTTCTCATGATACCAGTTTCAAAGGTCATTTCACCTTCAACTAGAGCCAAACTGCAACTGTAGTTTTCCATTAACAACATGACAGTCCAGAAAGATGATGTTAACAGAAACATTTCAAAAGTTAGAGTTTGCGTGAGATGAAGGTGGAAATGGCGTTTGACGCTGGGATGTGAACAACCATGGAACTTTATAAGGTGAGACATAAAAACATTTTCTCCAACCAGTCGGTAAATTAAGGGAGAAATTACTTATTTTAGGAATTCACACCATGAGGTATATTCATTTAGGTGAAATTAGTTATCAATCATCTCATATTATTCATATATGAGGTGAGTGATAGAACATTTTACCTAAATAAGGAAGGTATTGTTTGATGGGGTTAGAGACGGGTCGGACACAGTGGTCAAGTGGTTATGTTCCTTGCCTCTAGTCCCAAGGATCATAGGTTCAAATTCGGTTGGGAATGATGAATTTTTAGGATGAAAAAATTAAAGAAACAAGTTCTCTGGGAAGGACTTCAGGCCATGTATCCAGTGAGTGAAGATTTTCAGGCTCATAAAAGAAACTTCAGCGTGGTAGAAGAGGCCTCTAAGCAAAATTTACTGACTACCATCCATAATACCTTATTGCTAATATGTCTCTTTGAGGTGACATACTGACTATATGTCACTCACAACTAATGTACGGAAATAAATATAACTACATCAGATTGGTTAAGAACACCCAAAGGAGAGGCCAGGGTTGTAAGCCCACAGGATGGGTTGCTATAGCAAGAATTTGCAAAGTGATGCTACAAATTGAGAATAATGAAGGCAATGTGTGAAACAAAACAAGGCTATATACAAGCTAAAACATTACATAAAAAGTATTTACATACCACCCTTTAGCATATAATAAGTTTTTAAAAAATTCAGCAAATTTAACATTAAATTAGCACCGAAAAATGATTATAGGTCCCGCGCCATAGCCGAGCGGTTAAGGTAGGAAGATTTGGTACAGAGCTACGGCACTTGGCTGGTTCGAGTCTCCAAGGGGAATGAAATTTTCTCATGGCATTTTGGCTAGTATGGGACCGGTGCCCACCCAGAATCGTGAGGCAATTGGATAGCTACAATAAGTAGCGGCTCCAGGTTGAGGAACCAGCTATAACGGTTGGGGGACTCGACATGCTAACCACATGTCACCCCTACACTGGCTGTTGATCATCTACCTCTGTGATTGACACATGTGGATGTGAAGGGGCAGCAGCCGGCTGGTAAAAGGGCAACCGCTGAAAAGTGGAAAGACCCTCAATCAATTGGAAAAATGATTATAGTCATGTTTGAAAATATGAAGTATGGGATAAGATTAGATACAACTCATTTTATTAATAGACTGAATAGGTTAATTAAAACCAACACATATGAAAAGATTGATGAAGGCAACAATCATGGATTTATCAAATTGACCGCAAAGATTCTGAAACTAATATACATTGGAAAACAAACAGGGAACTTGCATACAAGTTGCAGGAGAACACCTTAGAATTGTTTTAAAAGTGGGGAAATAGAAAAATGCATGATCAAAAAAACAGTCAAACAAAGGTCAAATCTATTATAATTAAAAGGAAACCTCATAGTGTTAATTGCTGCATATATTAAATAAAGATCAAATTACTGAAACAACTGGATACATTTAAGGAACTCGCTATTTTGGAGAAAATTTACATCCATAAAAAGAAAATAATGAATTTTGAAATTCCTGACGAAAGTAATTTGATTTGGAAGTATATCGGTTAGCCAATAGAGGGAGCAGAAATTAACCTACTGCCAATTCAACAGTTAGTAAATATTGATAATGACATGTAACATATTAAAACCTGGTCTTTCAGATATTTGCAAATATGAGGTCAGTTGTGAATATTTTTTAACTCTCTATTAATTATATAATACCTCATAGTGTAATTTTATTTAAATATTAGATAAAAATATTTTGAACAAAAATGGAAATAGCAGATATTTTACTACACTATCATAATATCAAAAGATTTTACAGTACTTACTGTTACTACGTCCAGATTTCCTTGGCCCATCATCCTGCATAGATTTGTTTGCTACTTGATAATTTGACGATATATTTGATTTCTGATGGTGTTGTGACACAGAAACAGAATCCATGTCACCATATTGATGTAAATGCTGTACAGAATCTTGTGACAATCTTGTTCCAGAAGAACTCCCGGTGTTACCACGAGATTTAGTTAAATTACCATCCATACCACCAACACAAGTACCCCTTCCCCTGCCACGTCCTTGCCCTTGTACATTTCTTGGTCCACCATCCGTAAATGGAACATCACGAATATCGCGATGAACTCTTCTGTTTGAAGCTACATTCAAGGTGCCACTATTTTGCTCTCTGCTTTTTTTCACATTATCGTTAATTGTGAGGTTCTGAGTCCTAAAATACAAATATTTAAACATAATAATAATAATAATAATAATGATAATAATAATAAAAGTTTTATTTAAAATTGCAGTGTTAAGGCCATTAGGTCTTATCTTCAACTCAATTTAAATTAATATTTACAAATTAAAATATTTCGAGTCCCAGTCTGAGCGTATCTCTTCAAATATGTTTAAAAATTCTAACTATTCCCTCTGATGATATCTTTATCTTTTTGCGATGGAGAGTTTTGCATGCTTAAATGACCTTGGAAGCTATGGTGGCAATATCATTGCAACCAGAAATGGACCCATGCTGAACAGGCCAAAGAGGAATAAGTCCGCCGGATTAAATTGAAACCTGATCAAAAATTGTTGAGCATCATTTATATTTATTCAGGATTACTTTCTCAAAACTCACTTCATAAATTTCGTGTGAGATCCTGTCCATCCTCAACGACAACTCTGATGAATTTAAATCATTATCACCTCATAATGTTTACTTCCCAACATTAAATTTAACATAAAGTGAAGAGCTTCCACTGCAAAAATGCAATCATCAAGAAGGCAAGAATAACTTCCGCTGAAGTAAAATTTTCGACAAAATAGTTCCCGATTTGGATCTCCAGGTGAGGACTAAATCTATGTGAAATGAAAGAGTATATGTTAGGAGAACCAGAAGAACAGCAGTCAGATATAAGATTTTTCTAATATTTGAGCTAAATTATTTTCTTGGAGTGTCAGTATTTCGAAAGGGGGGATCTACCGCTGGCAAATATTTCCACCAACCTAACTCTATTTATCTTATGACACTAAGATTGATTTAAGGAGGTTTTTACGACTTTGATTTACTTTTACATCAGTTTTCTATGCTTTACAGCTGGCTGTTGATTGCAATAAATACGTTCTTAAATTTTTAATTCAATGACTGAATTTGAAACTATATAAACTAATTATTTTATCAATATGACTTATCACATACGTTAAATGAAAGGGTGGCATTCTGGTGAAGGCTTTCTGAAAGTTTTGAGATTTACAATGATATCAAAATCAGGGCGATTCTCTGCCAACTTTGTTATTTAATATAGGTTTCGAAAAGATTTATTAGAAAATTCATAATAATTAACCCCGGTGATACAATTTTCAACCAAATTATACAATATTTTAGCATTTCTTGTGTTGATGTTTTATTTCAGAACGTAAATTCTCTTAATTATGTAATTCAACACATTCAAGCTGGAACAGATCTGACTAATTAGAAATTAATTACAATCAAAACTAAATATATGTATGTGTTGTATTAATGGTGTCTCAAATGCTATTGTTTTAAATTATGTACCATATGAAGATTTGTTTACTTTTAAATATCTAGGCTAAGTAAGAGTAGTATATAATAAGAATAATAACATTATGTTGTTGTTGATTTCAAATGCTGGGCCTTAGCACCGAAGCCATTAGCGTTCTTGCTCTCCATAATAACATTATTGTAGAGATTAAAGAAAAAATTAGCAGTAGGTAATTGTCTCAGAGCCTTAGATAATTTAATGGTCATGAAAGAAAAAAAAAGAGTTTAAAAAACTAAAATTTAAACCTGTTATTTATGGAAGTAAGGCCTGGACTCCACCTGAATGAATCATTACTAGAGACCAGATGTTAGAGAAAATGCCTATAATTATATATTATACATATTGTAAAAGTGACTTCATGTAAGTTCATACCAACGACCCTAGAGTTGTTTTCCATTAAGTTCATTTTGCCTATTTCAACTTATAATGCCTATAAACAACTATTTGCATTTTGATCTTGAAATTAACTCAGTATTTCAATTAAATCAATTGAAATGGACAAACTTCATGGCACAAATCATTTCTTTTTATTAATTTTGTTACAATATTTTAGGATAATAGTGGCAATAACCTAGCAGGTATACTTCATTCGCTCTTGAAGTGATCCTCGGCAAAACAAAACCATGTGACCTGCTCAATTTTCATTGGTTACTGACACCGATGTACGATGAAGAAGCAATATGTCCGCAAAAAAGTAGTTCCATTTGTTAAGTTAAAATTATGTCCTCTGAGTACATTGTTATTCATCATGAATGAAAATAATAATATTCAAAACATAGAAAATATTGTAAAATATATCTAATCAATAATTACAACTTAAAATAGTTTCTTATATATGGATGATGCATGTGAGTCATGCTTCAGTCGATTATGATGTATTATACAGCATGGCTGAAAGTGTAGAGTCTTCTGTTGTCATGTTGCCAACTAAATTTGTAAAACACAAGTATGATAAACTAGTGGTCATAGAACAGTTATTTTAAATGTATTTCACAAGTCTAGTGAAAAGTATTCAGAACTTTCAGTAAAAGATTTAGTGAATTTAACATCTGAGTTTACCGTGTGTCATGTTCAAATATTAATAGTGCTCGGAAAGAAAAAACAACACATGGCAAGGTTGTAACTCCTGTTAAAAAAACGAAACGTGTGCAATATGCTTTTGATAAGTGTGATGAATTTGTGGCAAACGCAATTCGAGTAGTAGTGCATAATTTAATTTTCAAAAATGAACCCCCTACAATTGATAAAGTACTGAAACAAGTAAATAGTGATTCAGAAGTGACTGGTTTTAAAAGAATGATGTTTTACAAAATATTGTATGAAATTGGATTTGAATTTGTTAATAAAAGCCAAAGCAGTGTTGTTGCTATGGAGAAGAGATTATTTAATATGACTTACTTTAATATTGAACTTAGAATATACCGTATAGCTTGTATTAAATCCGAGAGAGGTCTACCTAAAATAATTCTGTGATGTTAAATAAATGTCAGTAACCTCAACTGTGAAGCATAAATTCTAAAGATATAAATGAAAATGTGCTGTGGTGCGGTGACAGGATCCCATTCTACTAAAGTCTACCGTTATGTTTAACATCAAACTAAAGAGGAAGAATGCACTGGCAGGTATGTGGATACAGAGTGACTAATTCCAAGAATTAATACTAATTCTTGGCCATGACTCCTGGGTTAAACTGCTATTTATTCTGCCAAAATCCATACTACTATTAATAGTAACTACAAAAAAATCAAGTATGTGATATAGTAAGAATTAAATTAATGTTTTTATTCCCTCACCTCATAACCTTTATCTTCTATACTGCAAAAAGAAGTAAGAAGAAAACCACGAAGAAATGACATGATACTGGTTGACCAGAGGCTACTGATGATGGAGGTAAGCTCCAAAACAGCAGTATAGAAGAAAAAGGATATGAGATGAGGTAATAAAAACATTAATTTAATCCTTAAATTAAACCTCATAGGGTTCTTTCCCTGTGAAAGTTAAATAAATGTGATATAGTATTTGACTTCATTTATTAAGCTAGTTTACTGCATACTTATATCATATGTCTTATATACTTCACACATGCTCCCTGTCAAAATGACAGTAATTGTGGCATGAATGGCGAAAGGATATAATTAGCTTTTTTTAAAATCATTAGGAAGTTATATTATAAGGTTTAATTTAATATTTGAGTTTTGTATTCTTTAACATTCTTACCTCTCATATGTCTATTCTGTTGGACGATCGTTTCAAAGCTATTGCTCCATCTTCAGCTTGTTCACAAAGGTGAAGGTGGGGCAATAGCTTTGAAACGATTGTCCAATAGAATAAACATATGAGGTAAGAATGTTAAAGAATACAAACTCAAATATTGATATAATTGGTGTTTGTTCATGTTAGAATCACTCTAAGAGCAAATGAAGTATAGATGGTTTCCCCTGAAAGCACTCCCATTAGGTAATATTGTATTTTTCCACCTTATGCATTCCCATTAAGCAAAATAGCGCTAAGCTATATCCCTATGTATTATGCTCCAGCTCTAGGGCTTGGAGAAGTTCTTTCCTTCTTTCCAATACAAACATTGCTCAGTGACAAAGAGGGTAGGAGGCTCAAGTTTCTTTCTTTGTCTCACACTTGGTGCTGACACCAGGAATATTATTTTTGATGTTGGCAACACTGAATTCAGTCTGCAGTCCTCATTCACAGACAGGTGATTCAAAGACAAAGTGGTGCTGCAAGTGTATTTTTTAAAATATGTTTTACCATTAGAACAGTTTTTTAAGATATCTAAAGAGCAGATAACAGTAAATACAAACTGACCAATTACATGAAAGAATTTTGTGTGGAAATATTTTCAAGTGACAGTTCTACTCTTTGTAAAAACGCAAAACAAATTCTAAAAGCATCTCTGATATCTTTGCATGTTATTGATAGCATATGTTTATATTCTTAATTTAAGACTGTAAAAAATTATGTTGTTGCCCATTCTTTGTATGTGCCTATTTTGAATTTTTTAGTGCCTATATTAATGATTTTTAGTGCTTTTTTGCCTGCCTATTTTGAATTTTCTAAGTGCCTAACATGCGGACTCTAGTCATTACAATGATAAATTCATGGGAAAGAAAAATTCATGGTCCCATTTGTAACCAGGGGACATGGCGAATCAGAGCAAATGCAGAATAACAATTGTTGCATAAAGATTGTGCCACTCACTTACATACAAAATTGGGTAAAAGAAGAACTATAAAATAAAATTTTATCTTACCTATTAATTAACTCATGAAGTGAATCTAAATCCAAAGGAGGAAATGCATCCTGCTGAGATTTCTTTATATTAATTCTCTCTTCCTTATATTTTCTACCACTAATTGTTCTATTACTATACACTGAGCCTTGTATAGGAAGATTCTGTTTATTATTTATAAGTGGCGGAAATTCTTCTTGATTAACATCAATACTGCGAGTCTGATTTGCACCACCACGACGTCCTCCTCGCCGACTTCCTCTAGTAGATTGTGTGGTAGCTTGTGGTTTAGCATAGAAATCCTCATCTTCCCAATTTCTTGTATATTTATTAGGACCTCGTCTGAAATATGAATAATTTATTAATTGCATTAATTGTGAGATGTAAACAGTTGTGATTTGTTATGTAGCTATTATTCTACTTCTATGTCTTTTATAAAAATAATTGTAACATAAAGCTTATTTAATAGGAGCTTGAGTAGAATTTGGATCAGTCTGGACACAAATAATGAAGAAAATCTACAAATCTGCACTTTCCATGATCAAATCAGGGCTGTGCAGACATTACTCATAAGTAAATACATTAATTTTATTATATTTAGTCTGGACATCTTACCTCAATATTAATGTTGATTTGTTCTTGGACATGTTTCAAAACAATTCTGTTTTATCGTCAGCTTTCCCAGACTGGTTTTATTTATGTTGCATTATGTTGCACAACCTGAATGTCGATGTCAGCTCCATCCTGTGGTTGGCCAAAGAACCTCCAAACGAGGTCATGCTCCATCGGAATATCAAAATTCATAACTCTGTTTCTGTTCTTCTGAATATAAATTTTTTCCCAAATAGTCAGCTCTTTTGTATTTTCTAACTGTTTTAATAATTTCGTGTCCGAATTTATATTATGTTTTTGAGACCTAACATGAGCAGCAACTGCAGATTTTTCAATTTCTCCATTTTTAATATTTCTTATGTGTTCTTTGGTTCTAATCTTTAGGTTTCTTTTTGTTTTGCCTACATATATCTTTTCACAACCCATGCATTCAATTTGATATATTCCTGACTTTTTATTTTTATCAGTTTTTTAATTTTTGTTGGTTTTCATTAGTTTTATTTAAACTGTAATTATTTTTTGGTGCTAATTTAATATTAAACTTCTCAAATATATTTTGAAATTTATTATGTACCCAAGGGTGATATGTGAATTTCCTATATTTTTTCATAGGTATTTCTTCTTTTTCAAGATTACTTCTGTTTATCATTTTTTGTTTTTTATACTTTTCTATCCTTTTATGTACCATTTTTTCATCAAACCCATTTTCTCTTGCTACTTTGATTATGTGTTTTTTCTCATGTTTGAAATCTTCTTCGTTTAAGGGTAAGTTTACCAATCTATGAGTTAAACTATTAAATGCTGCTAATTTATGCCCAATTGGATTGAACCCTGTTGATTTTATAAAATTTTCCGTATGAGTTTCTTTCCTAAGAATCCCGAATTCAATTTTTCTTTTTTTCTTCGTTTTTTGATCAATTTAAGATCCAAAAAAGGTATTTGTTTATTGTCTTCTATTCCTTCGGTGAGTTTAATGTTTGTACTCTGTAAATTTAATAGTTTTAGGGAATCTTCCACATGTTTTTCTTTAACAATACAAATTATATCATCAACATATCTACTCCAAAATTTAAACATTGTGGGATGTGCTTTAGTGATTTTACATTCAAAATCGCTCATAAATAAATTTGCCAGGAAAGGTGATAATGGGTTTCCCCATTGGTCTACCTTCTTTAGCTCATTGAACAATTGGTTAAGAAAAAACAACATAGACAGAGAGATCAAAGAAGATTATTTGAAATTAACTGAGTTATGCATTGACCAAATGTTTTCTACATTCAATGGGAGTTTCTATAGACAAAAATCAGGGCTCTCAATGGGAAACCCATTATTACCCATCCTGGCAAATTTATTTATGAGTGATCTTGAATGTAAAATCACTAAAGCACATCCCACAATGTTTAAATTTTGGAGTAGATATGTTGATGATATAATTTGTATTGTTAAAGAAAAACATGTAGAAGATTCCCTAAAACTATAAAATTTACAGAGTACAAACATTAAATTCACCAAAGAAATAGAAGACAATAAACAAATACCTTTTTTGGATCTTAAATTGGTCACAAACGAAGAAAAAAGAAAAATTGAATTCGGGATTCATAGGAAAGAAACTCATATGGAAAATTTTATAAAATCAACAGGGTTCAATCCAATTGGACATAAATTATCAGCATTTAATAGTTTAACTCATAGATTGGTAAACTTACCCTTAAACGAAGAAGATTTCAAACATGAGAAAAAAACACATAATCATAGTAGCAAGAGAAAATGGGTTTGATGAAAAAATGGTACATAAAAGGATAGAAAAGTATAAAAAACAAAAAATGATAAACAGAAGTAATCTTGAAAAAGAAGAACCACCTATGAAAAAATATAGGAAATTCACATATCACCCTTGGGTACATAATAAATTTCAAAATATATTTGAGAAGTTTAATATTAAATTAGCACCAAAAAATAACTACAGTTTAAATAAACTTATGAAAACCAACAAAAATTAAAAAACTGATAAAAAATAAAAAGTCAGGAATATATCAAATTGAATGCATGGGTTGTGAAATGATATATGTAGGGAAAACAAAAAGAAACCTAAAAATTAGAACCAAAGAACACATAAGAAATATTAAAAATGGAGAAATTGAGAAATCTGCAGTTGCTGCTCATGTTTGGTCTCAAAAACATAATATAAATTCAGACACGAAATTATTAAAACAGTTAGAAAATACAAAAGAGCTGACTATTTGGGAAAAAATTTATATTCAGAAGAACAGAAACAGAGTTATGAATTTTGATATTCCGATTGAGTGTGACCTTGTTTGGAGGTTCTTTGGCCAACCAGAGGATGGAGCTGACATCGACATCCAGGTTGTGCAACATAATGCAACATAAATAAAACCAGTCTGGGAAAGCTTACGATAAAACAGAATTGTTTTGAAACATGTCCAAGAACAAATCAACATTAATATTGAGGTAAGATGTCCAGACTAAAAATAATATAATTAAAATAACCTCAAAATATAACTTCCTAAAATTAAATATTAAATACATTCATTAATCAAGAGCTAGAAAAATAGTTTAATATTTCTTTTTATTCTTCTTCTTAAACTTAATTTGTAGGATTTTCATCCTGTTTATTTCCAAAATCACTCCTTGGAGGAAGACGTATTCGATAAGCATTCCCTGTCTATCAATCTCATGGCTGATCATCTTCTTGTTCGTCTCCCGTCCATTTGTCTACCTTCTTTAGCTCTTTTTGTAAGTCGGTTTTCTTCCATTCTTTCTATATGACTCTTCCAATATTTTCGTCTACTATAATAAATTTGGGTATGTCTTGAATATGACATTTGTCCCTAATTTCTGTGTTGTGTATTTTCTCAAATAATGTTTTCCCCTCAATAGTTCTAAAGATTTTCATTTCACATGTGCTTATTATTTGTTTAGTTTTTGTTGCATCAGCCCTACTTTCTGCTCCATGTATGTTTAAAGTTGTGAATATTCTAACTCTCTATTAATTAAAAACTACAATTAGGATAATTTTGCAATAAGATCAGGATAAAAAAAACACCAATTGTGTATGTATGTGTTCTAATTCACACTAATTATACTTTTCATGCTTTGGGTTTCATCCAGTTGAGATAGATGGATTTATATATATATTTATATATTTTCTATTTATGTATCACTTCAGCAGACCATTTTACATACATGATGCATTCTTGAATTGCGTACAGAGGGGATGTGGAATGAGTGCATGTTTTGTATACTATAAAGTATGTGACTCCTGACATAATGCACCAAAGATTAGACAGGCTTAATGTCCCCAACTGATGGATGAATCAACATCAACAGTTCCGCATGTCTTTTAGGTACCTCATAGTGTTACTTCCTAGAAATTTTGAACATGAGTACCACATGTCTTCTCAACATATGTACTGCTGATGGATTTGCAATTTAATTTAAGAAACTGGTGCACAATAGCAATTAAATATTGTACATCACCACCCCTCCAGACACCAACATTTTAAATTGTTTCAATAGGTAAATTATTATATTATTTAAATAAATTAATTTTAAATATAAATTACCCATATCTTGTTCTTCGCCTTACACATGGAGGTTCTTCTTCATTACGAATATCATATCCGTAAATAGCAATAATTTCTTCACGTGATTTTGGAGCTTGTTCATCTGGATTGTAACGGTCATGATTCCACCGGTTTTCATGTTCATGCCAAAACTTTCTTTGCTTTAGCATCACCACCTCCTTGACATTCTTTTCTTGCATGATCCACTGCTTCTTTGTCATTTGTTTCACCTCCACTTCTATAAACAGAAAAAAAAAAAAACATAGCAAATTCCAGATTAGTTGGTTTGCAGATTTTTGTACCTTGTGAAAGTGAAAAAGTAAAACCAATAAAATATGAAAGGCATTGCTGTGAACTTTGCTTAAAATAATCTCATCACCTCTTCAAGTGTCTGTCTACCGGATATGCTATAAGCATAGCTGATTTAAAGCATCTTCAGACATAAGGGAAGAACATTTTTTTACCATGTAATTATGTTATTTAACCCATTCACTTCAGGTTTAAATACTCAATGCAATTCCCCATAAATCAGATTTAAATCATTGTAAATTATATTGTCTATTTTCAGATATTCAAAATGTACAAAAGATAACTACTTGAGATCACAATAAGGGTGGAGGCCAAAACACATTCTTCTACTATTCATAAATGTTAACAAAAGATTACCCTGTCAAGGGGGCATGACGTAGCATACTGGATAAGGCATTGTGCTACAAACCGGAAGGTCGAGGGTTCGAGTCCCGATGTGGTCAGGATTTTTAAACTGACCCAAACTATCTGGTAGCACTATGGTCCTGGGGTCGATTCAGCCTCCAACGGAAATGAGTACCATACGCTTGTTCAAGTGGTAAAGGCGGTCGTCACGCAGGGTTGACATCAAGTGCCGATTGTCAAGAAAAAGTGGAAGCTTAAGCTGCTACTACCCTCAAAGTCCTCCTGAGGCCTGTAGTGGGATCAACTTTATTTCATTTACTTACCCTGCCAATGGATGAACAAAATATATAACAGAGTTAAACGAGTGTACTCTATCTTGTCTGGGTTGAAGGCAATTTAACTGCCGGCGAATTTACCCTGTTTTCTGAGGCGAATGGGTTAAGTTAGGACTCCTTACCTCCTTTGTAATAAAGTTAAGAAATTATTCACATAAACAGCTGATTCTATAAACACTAAGAGAATTACTTAAGCTGAACAAGGTCTCATTTATTTCTTGCCTAAAGCATAGAGATACAATTAATTATGTGGATCAAAGAAGTATCTCTTCATCTGGCGCACATCATGAAAAAAATACGGCATTGTGAAAGCTTGCATATTGTAAACTATTTATTGATTTAAGTAGAATTCAAGGAGCAGAGATGTGGTTTTTAAGAAACATGCTTTGGATTTTCATATTCTATTTCTTCTGGTTTTTCCAAGCATGCTTCTTGAAAACTAACTGGTAATGGACAAGTCTGCTCTCTAAGACAACCTAGCCCCAAAACATAAGTAATTCAAGAAGACAAAGTGGGAAAGACAAAGGCCTACAAGTAGGGATTATTAATGCAGTAACACTGAATAAAGAAAAACACCTTGTTTTTTTTCCTAATTTCAAAATTAGGTTGTGGATTATAATTACAAATATGGGATTCCAATTCTCAGTTAAATAAATAGAGATTTACAAATTAAAAAAAAAAAAAAAAGAAACTTACACTTCCTCAGTGGCAGTTCTATCATCATGTTCATAGAAAGTGCCTCTCTTAGGGATGTACTGTGGATTCCTTCTGTCTTCATCATCATCTAACTTCTTTTCTTTTGGTGGAACACTTTCCTGTAAGATAAAATACACAAACTTTATTCATCTATTCACACATTCACAGACGCGTTTCAAACCTCCACTACATAAGTTAACTTTACCAACTATTCACATAAATAATATTCTATGCAAATGATGTTACAATTCCTGAATACGAAGTAGTCATCAATTAATAAATTGAGTTAGATTTAACAACTCACCTGATAATTGTATAATCACCTACAATTATGAGGCGAGTTAAGCCTAAATCAATTTAACGTATGATCAGAGTAATATCAAAATATCTTACCTCAAATTTTGATTTGGTATCGTGAAGAACACAAAATATGTGATGTGAGATACTTAAATATTAATGTGACCTTATGTTAAATGAACACTACCTCATAATTATGATTACTATATAATTAAAAGAAACCTCATAGTGTTATTTCCTACATATATTATACTACCTCATAATGTTTATTTCCCAACATTAATTTTAAACTAGACTCTATTTCAAATGTCTACGCAGCAAGAGTACACACAGTTGCCTAGCCTTGAGGCTGGCGTTGGACTCTCATTGGCTGTTTGGTGAGACAATGAGGATAAATAGCTAATGAGAATCCAACCCTAGACTCAAGGCTAGACAACTGTGTGAACTCTTCCTGCATAGACATTTGAAATAGTTTAGATCATTAATTTATTAATTATAACAAACCTGATAGTGTCTCTTCCATTAAATAATAATGTAGTCATTATTTAGATAAAATTATCTTTGTCAAAACTTAAGTAGAGTGTTGTTAATGATTTGATTTGATTTCATTATCTGCTTTACGGTATTCTATCACTAACTTGCTAGAATAAGTGTCTCCAAAGAAAGTAACAATTCGATAAATTCATTGTTCAAACACTATCATATCTAAGGTCATGATGCTCATATGATGTACTGGACATTAACTTTTGTAGGACATTACATTATATTTCTGGAAGCACCCAGTTCAGATAATTGTGAACCTGACAATGATAATGAGGCACTGCTCCATCTGAAATCTCATTCAGTTGAGGATAGTAATTATTGAAGGAGATGCTACGAAGAACTGTGCAGCAGGGAGAAAATTGGGTCTCCGAAGTTATCATTCATAAGTGGCGATAAATCAGAACTGACGAGGATAAAAATACTGGAGATATGCATGAGCTTGTACAAACTGGCAGAATGACTGATGCATCATAAAACCAGTGTCGACTGTTGTTTGTGTGTGTGTGTGTGTGTGTGTATATATGACAAAAAGAGCAGGACTTGTGTTGTAGTGGCAAACTACACTTGCACATATCTTCCTGCAGAATATGCAGAGAAACTTATCTCATTTCAGCACCATGTAATTAATTTACGATAGCAACCATAATTATTTGCTCGGCCATGTGGTCAATGCAGATCAGACACCCATTTAGTTTGATAAGCCATCTAATGTTACAGTCATCAATAAGGGCATGAAAAGTATACCCATAAAGGCAACTGAAAATGTTATAATAGACAGCATTGGTGGTGCTGATGCTGAAGATAGTGATTAATACAGAATAGTATTGGTAAGTAAAACAACAAAATTCTTATAAAAGCCTCTTGAAAATTGAGGATAATCTTAAATTTGAGATTTTCTTATATTCGAGTAATTATGGTACATATAGAGATTGCTCATGGGCCGTTATCTCGATTTTTTTTAAGCTTCTGCATTAAGTGACAGGTGCAGCATTGTGCAAAGCATGTATAGTGCAGTTCGTACAACTTCTTTCTCTTAGATGTCTTATTTCATCATCTTGGAAATTCAAACTTGATAATCTTATATAGCTTGTCGTACTCTCATTGTCTTTTAGGAAATTAATTGTTAATGGAAATTACGTCACCACTATTTAAGATAATAGTTGACTTTCAGAAAGAAGAAGTAATATTTTATCAATATTACCCTAATTATACTATTCTTTTCTAAATTCACTGGTAGGTACACAGTACAGTGGTTCAGTTCATTTATCTAATATATTCCATAAAATATTTATAACATAACATTGCAGATTTTAATATATTTCATTTATTAGTGCAGTGTTTCCTTCAGAAGTATATTTTATAATTATTTATTTACTTGCTTTGGAATGTTACATTTAGACTTATACCTTATCTGCTCTTAGGTGTGATCCTAACGTAAAAAAATACCAATTGTATCCTTCTGCAATTTTTGCCAAAATTACTGTCACAGTGAAGGGCGCACGTGGGAAGTACATAAGAAATGTGATCGTTGAATATGGTAGTTTACAAGGATGCTGTGGGATTTTTCACTAAACCTTTGTAAAATACATTTGAAATAAGTGTTTTTTGACTATTATACAAAAGGTTTACCAAACTTGTGTTTTAAAAATTTGGATGGTGACATGACAACAGAAGTCTTGACATCTTCAGCTATTTTGTTGCATCAGAATCAACTGAAGCACGACTCTAATGCATAATCCATATGTAATAAACTATTTTAAGTTGTAATTATTGCTTAGATGTATTTTAGAATGTTTTCTATGTTTTGAATTTAATTATTTTCATTCATGAAGAATAACAAGTATATTGAGAGGACATATTTTTAATTTAATGAAGGGATCTCCGTTTTCGCTTACTTATTGCCTCTACATCATACATCGATGTCCATAACCAATGAAAAGCAATGAGGTCACATAGTTTTGTTTTTATGAGGATCACTTTAAAAGTGGTTAGCCTTTAACAACACTATCTCAAAATTGTATATTAAGATATATATATATATATATATATATATATATATATCTAGGACTAGGCCTATCATAAAATACACATCTATACATCTGAGGTAAATGACTCTAAGCATGTCACAAATATGAAATTTTAAATTAAATTTCTATGATTATATAATTTAGAGCTTTAGACCAATTTAAACACAAGTGTCCTTTAAGGAAGTAACCTCAAATGATTATGGGACACCTAAAATAGAAAATATTACAGGCTATACTTATTAACTGTGAGGTTGATCTCAGTAGATACTTTGACAAATACTTTGATGCAAGTGTCACGAATATTGTATGGTATGGCACAGTGAGGCATAAAGTATAATTCAGCTCACAAATATGTTATTTATCATAACAAATTGCTGAACAGTTCTTTTGTAACCTTATTTCACTCCAATGAATGAAATGTACTAACATAAATTGAACTATTTAGCAGAAAATAATAAACAAAGGAATGGAAGTAGCATCCCACATGTGACACGAGCAATTTTTCTTTGTCTAAAGTAGATATCATGCACATGCATTAGCAGGCACACAGAATATACGATATATAAGCACATTGCCTATCACAGGAGTTCATACATTTGTACAATATATGTGTCCTAATATTGAAGTCTTAAAATAAAAAAGCTAACCAAAATATAAATATTCACTCTAACTACATTTTATCCTAAGTAGGAGTCCAATCATATTTAGCAAAAATATGATTGGTAGACCCTTTTCAAGAACTATTATAAGACATATGAGAAGTTTTATCCTTTGTAGTTTTAGTTGCTTAGTAGTTGGGATTTACGTGTGTAAGAGTGGTAAATTAGTAGGTAATAAATTATAAAAACTGCATGTTGTCTGTCAATGTAAACAATTTAACTTTCGAAAGCACATGTTTGGCTGTATTGCATAATGGCTGGCCACATCATTGTGGTACATATCTAGCTGAATATTATATGTAATAAATATATTCAAATAAACATTTGGTAAAATTTTAGAATCTCTTAACTGATTCCGGGCTATGTGACCATGGTCCATAACTGGTATTCCTTACAGACGTTTCTCCCTTAACTGAAGCCGGGCACCTTTAGTGGCGAGTACTTCTAGGTGTTGTTTTCCCCTTCCCTCCCTGACCTCCACCACGTAGATGCCTTCCACAATTGAGGGAAAAACGTCTGGTAGGAACACCAGTAATGGACCACGGCCACATAGCCCCTAATCACTTAACATTATGATTACCAGCCATGAAAGCCTGCATTCAACTACAACATTTTAGTGGCGAGTACTTCTAGGTGTTGTTTCCTGACCTCCAACCACTGTAGATGCCCTCCACAATTGAGGGAAAAACGTCTGGTAGGAACACCAGTAATGGACCACGGCCACATAGCCCCTAATCACTTAACATTATGATTACCAGCCATGAAAGCCTGCATTCAACTACAACATTTTAGAATTCATCCAATGAATCATAGTGCATATGCGCAAACACTTAAAGGAACTTCTGCCTGATGGCAAACATAAATGTGAAATTGGAATGATGAGTTTTCTCAATAAATCCCCAAATGTGTTTATAAGAAATGGACATACACTAACCTGCCCTTTCATAACCCAACGAAATAAAATTAGATACACATTTTTCAGTAAACTATAAACTAATCTGGTGTACACTATCTTGTCCCATCGGAACCTAACATAATGAAGTGAGTGAACATCCATTTCTTAAAATATGTTCTGGAATTAATTGTGAATGTTGGTCATTCCATTTTCAGAGATATGTCTGCTATATGGTGGAAATTTCTTTATGTTATATTATTTTTGGTCTGGACATCTTACCTCAATATTAATGTTGATTTGTTCTTGAACATGTTTCAAAACAATTCTGTTTTATCTTCAGCTTTCCCAGACTGGGAAAGCTGAAGATAAAACAGAATTGTTTTGAAACATGTCTGGGAAAGCTGAAGATAAAACAGAATTGTTTTGAAACATGTTCAAGAACAAATCAACATTAATATTGAGGTAAGATGTCCAGACCAAAAATAATATAATTAAAATAACCTCAAAATATAACTTCCTAAAATTAAATATTAAATATTTCTTTATGTATTTAATCAAAATCGAAGTGGGAGATAACACCATGAGGTATTTACTTTTATGAATGAGTTGGAGAAAATGTTTTTACATCTCACGTCATAAAGTTGCATGTCTTCACAATACTGGATTCAAAAGTATAATTTTACTTCCATCTTCAGTCAAGTTGGAGTTTGACTAAAGATAGAAACAAAATTATACTACAGAAACTGGTACCATGAAGACACGCAAATTTATGAGGTGAGATGTTAAATCATTTTCTCCAACTCATTCATAAATTTCTTTGTGTGTTTGAGTAGGTGCATTATGACTATAGATTTTGAAATAAAATCATTAAGAGATGAATGCGATGGAATAAGTTTAGTTTTAAACTACCAAGAATTTTTCTAAATTCTACAGAATCATAGTGCGCAAACATGAATGCTTAAAGAAATTTCCGCTAGATGGCGGACATAAGAGTGAAATCAGCATGACCATCCTTCACAATAAATTCCTAAACATATTTATAAGAAATGGATGTACACCAACCTGCCCCTTCCTAACTCAACAAAATTAATTAAATGCACATTATTTAATGAAGTGTAAACTAATCTCATGTACATTAACTTGTTCTATCAGAACATAACAAAATGGAGTAATAATACATTTCTTAAAATATATTTTAAAATTATAGTCATTCCAATTTGACACATAGGTTTGCCATCTAGAGGAAGTTTCTTTAAGCGTTCATGAGTCATGTAAAAAATAAAAAGATCGTAATTTAAATGAAACAAACTAAAAATTATTTGCGTCGATGACATTGACTCAGTCGCAACGAATGTTTGTTGAATTTAATATAAAAGCCAACTTAATTAAATTACTCTAACCTATAAAATTTCATATTTACGAATAAAATGAGTTAAAAATTTGTAATTCCGTAGAACTTAATATCTAGAAGCTAATCCAATGTAATTAACTATTACAACAACTCGCACATGCACACTATGATTCTGAAGAATTCATGGTCGACAAATAGTGGACTATTTTCTTTTACGTAATGGAATATCATAGGTAACGGTATTCTAACAGTGAGCCAAATGCAACAGTATACGTACCCAGATAAATATCCGATAATTGTAACAAAAAGTTACAAGTATCATTGCAATATGTTTAAAATGTTAGTAATTATGGAAAAATGTCTGACATTAACGTCAATTTCCATTAAATGCAGTGAGAAACTTTTCTAAGTCTCAGGAAGACACCACACGCATGAAACAACAAACGCAAACCAGTTAACACTACAGAATCATGCAAATCTGCGAACATATACACAATATGTAACAAACCTTAAAGCTAACCAAACGCAATTTAAGTACTCTAACTTGTAGAAGACCAACCTAAGAGCTAACCTAACACAATTTAAGCACTCTAACCTGTAAAAGAATGTGATGCCCAAAAGCAAATAGTAAGTTGTGAAATTCTGAAGTACATACTCTCTATTGACTGCACTGGAACATGTGTTGTTGTATAGACTATTCGTTAAAATCAATATTGCTGTCACATCTTTGTGTTACGCATGTAGTTAAACATCATAAAAAATATATTGAAATAATCGTTAGAAAAAATTTAAATTTATTGTAAATGGTGGTAAACAATTTGAAAATAAAACCCTCTTGGTGCATGCAGATGTCAGCCATATTGATATTAACAAGTATTCTATAGAACACATGTTCCAGTGCAGCCAACATAGACTATGTGTTTCAAAATTTCAGAACTTACTATTTATCTTTGGGCATTGAATTCTTTCACAGGTTAGAGAACTTAAATTAAATTAGGTTAGTTAAATATTTTGTAAATGTTGATTGCAAGCATGATTACAGTGTAAACCACTTTGAATTTGTTGGTGCATGCGTGTGGTGTCTGCTTGGGACTTTGAAAAATTTCTCAGTGTGTTTAATGGTAACTTGAGTCAACGAAGTATTCTAAAGTTGAGCCAAATGTTAATTATACACTTGAAATTGTAGTATATGTTTTTTTGAAAATAAAACCATAAGAATAAAATTAGACATAACTTGTGTAAGGTATTTTTAGTATCAATGTCACATGTTGGATACTTGAGCACAAAAGAACTGTTCAGCAACTTATTATGGTTAATAACAAATATGTAAAGTGATAAATGAGGTACTGGTAGCCATTTTGAAAATATGCAATGAAGACTCTTATTCACAGAAATGAACTAGATATTTCAGACTAAATCAGGAACATCTACTGTAGCTTATTAATTACCTGTCCATCACCTTCTCCTCTCTCATATTCTAATATAACACTATCGTTGTCATCTTCATCAACAGCCGTAGAATCATCAGTTTCCGAATCTCCCACAGTATCATATTCTGATTCCCTAGTACCTTCGGTGCTAACATTTGGGTCTCCTTCCTAAATAAAAATTAATATATATATTATGCGTCCAAGAACTTACATTAGGTCTACAACTAAATGGTTGCAAATTAATAACAAATGACCTAGTATTTAATATAAACTTTCGATCTTCTTTAATTTAGGTTTAAGATACATTAATGGTATCGGATCAACATAAGGCACGCTATATACTCTGAAATATATTAACTAACACACACACACACACATATATATATATATATATATATATATTTGGGTAAATTTAATAAAATAAATTTTTTTTTTACTTACTTCCTCTGATGTTTTAATTATTTCATTATCTTCGTATGAATCTTCAGATAATATTTCAGAATCTCTTGATTCTCGCCCTGTATCGGACATTTTGATCTTATTTATGCACACATCAAGCATGATCAAAGAATAAACTGCATACGCTTTCAGAATTAATCTTCTGAATTTTTTCAGTATACAAATATGTAGTAACTAATTTCAATTACTGAAACTTACAAAAAACAGATTAGTCCTGTGAAATATTAATATGTTTCACAAATATACTAAACACTTCTTACACGAGCTCACGAACTTCTCAAGAACAAAGAGTACAGAGCTCTGTGGCAAGGAGCAGGGAACTATGGCAAAGAGCATAGAGAAATACTCTGTGGCCAAAGAGAACGAAGCTAAAGCACGAGGTAAATTTGAAAAATTACTTCTCTGATGCGACACCAGGCAGCAATAATAAAAAAGGACACTTTAATTTACCCTCTACATGAGATTAATATCGATTAACTCATGTTCTACAGTCTATCGATAGTGGTTATCAACGTATTATCGTAAGAAAAAAAACGCGTATTTATTTTCGGCATCTGCTACAAAATAATTGTGTTTAATGAATATTTCTTGTTTGAAATTTAAATCTGTGGTGTGAATGAGTGATGTTTTCCATGCACCTGTTTCTGTTAATTCTACCTACGGAATTTTCTGTGCAGTTTGCATTTAGAATTTCGGTATAGTGCCGGTATGTTGAATTTATTCTATATCCTTGAAGTTTCCTGTACTTGCTAAACTATTACTCTGGGCGATGCTTTTGGAATATATAGCCTATTTTGAGAAGTTCATAGTTAAAATGAACTGTTCTCTCATAATTATGAAAAACAATAAAATCCACTGTATTTGTTATAAAAAAATAACATTTTAAATCGTTTTGTAAAAAAATTGGTCTAGTTGCGTTTTTAGTTAAATTATGATTTATAAATAATATTAGTTGTGACATTTTATTTCCTTGTAGTTTATACTTCTAATAAGTCCTCCGTTGAGGTCTCGGGGTAGCGTGCTGCCTTGTCACGCAGCGGGCCCGGGTTCGATTCCCGGTTGGGAGTTTTTCTGGGTGAGGTTTTTATTGGGGTTTTTCCTCACCTGCAAGACAAATGTCAGGAAAACTTTAAGGCTCAAACGATCCGCGAAATCACATGGCCATCGCATTCATCATCATTCATATTCATCTTAGATTAAGCTTAGAATTAGGGACTCTCCTGGAGCACCATTACCATCATCATCACCCATCATATCATCGGGGCAACGTAACCCCGCCTTCCAGGCGCCCGAACCTCAGAAGTGGGTTACAAGTACATGCCAGGAGAGAAACCAGGAATGTCGAAAGACAACCTGGGGCATTTGAAAAAAAATACTTCTAATAATCACGTTTGAACACCCTTGAGATTAAAATGATTTCATTAAAAAAAATGTACCTTACATAACACAGTCGTCCTTAACTATAATATTTTATTTTATAATTTTTGTTATATTATTAAAATTCAAAATTTCCGAAGACATGCTTCATCTTCAGGAATTTTCTTGATACTGAATTTATATACAAATTATACAGCATGTAATAAGTTCATGGATAGATCCAATATTCCGGCATACAGACAGTATATGGTATACGTCTTCAGACGAAATGTTTTGTGTTCAATTTACTTATGTTGTATTATGTAATATTTTATAAATTGTGATTTAGGAATTTTTTTTAAAGTTTCGAAGTTTTAACATTTTTCGTAAGACTTTTTAAATATTCAATGGTTCGAAGTACTTTTATAAATGTCATGTGAATTTCAAATTACTTAAAACACATATACAACGTACGTTTGAATCGTTCAATATTAAAACACACCACACTAATTTTTCCCCTTTTGTTATATTGTTTTAAAATGTAATTGTGGTAGTTATATATTTGTTATTCGTCGGAAATAGTATAATTCTAACTGCAACTTCGTTTAATTCTATATAGTAACCGAAACAAATAAGTGTGGAGATGGAGAAATAAATGTAAAATTTGGTTTTCTGGAGTTGTGGCCTTTTCATATTAGGCAATTTATTTGAAATATTTGTACATAAGTACTCTTTCTTTGAGAAACCGAGCCTAACAATTGAGGGGCTCAGTGGAATAAGGGCCCATCCCAACCAATGGTTGATTTTTAGTTATTTGCAGATTATGTATCCTATGGCCATCTTCTGTTAATCTTTAGAAGCTCATAATTCTAACTTTGCTCAAAAGAGGGTAAATGAGTCTTTATGTCTAAGTAAAATTTCTAACTTCTTCACGCGCGCGGGGAATAAAGGCCCATCCCAACTGCTGACACGTGACCGTATATTGTCCGCTATTCTGTAGTCCGCTGCAATACTGACAAGCATTGCCGGCAAATATCAGTAAATGCATAATGGCTGATGTGGCAGGTTCTTGTGCAAATGGAAATAGTGTAATAAAATATAAGATAAGAAAAATAAATGTGCAAGAGTGGAATAAAACGAAGCAGAACATTTTACGCAACAATGGAAAGGAATATATATCGGCCTGAATCAGTTGCTTCAAGAGGTGTGGACGAAATTGCTAGTTGTTTATTAAAAGCTGTGCCCCTGATTGAAAAATGTGCTAATAAAAAGAAACGTATAATGTATATAGCGATTCATGTGTTGTTCAAAACAATACTTTTTCAATAATGCGACTTTGGCTTTACATGATTGATTGTGGTTGGTTTGAAGAAATTGAACATAAATTTCTTGTACCATGTCACACTTTCGTTCCCTGTGATGCTTACTTCGGTGTGATTGAAAAAGTTAAAAGAAAAACACAAGTGGTTTATACACCCGAACAGTGGGTTCACCTCATAAGAAAGAGTTGAACAAAGAAACCATTCGCAGTAATTGAGATAAATGCAAAAGATTTGAAAGATTTGGATAACTTCAATGTTCACAAAGAGAAATGTGACGCTGGACAAGCATAAGGTACACATCAGAAAAGCACCCCAGTTTCGTTTTGTGGAAAACAGACATGTAATGTATGTAAAATCCTGTTTTCGGTGATTTGGCTTTAGAGGAAGTAATACGCCTTTAAAAAAGGGAAAGGAAAGTGTCCTGTATTACGAGATGTAATACTGAAAACAAAATATCCTAATGGTAGGATGATAAAGAAGACATCATGACTCTCATGACATTTGTACCACCTGTACACCAGACATTTTAACAGTAGCCTTAAATCAGATGATGATGATGATACAAATGCTGTAAACGTAGAATACATAGATTAATGCAATATTCAAGTTAAAAAGTGTTATTTAATTTGTTTATTTATGTTGTATATTTTATATTCTCAATTTTCTTTTCTTTTGTTTAGATATATGAAACAACATAGTGGTCTATACATTTGCAGGCAGAAAGCTTATTTTATGTACAAGACATGTACCAAATATTATCAATATGTGCTCTATATATTTTACTCAATGTAGAATTTAATAAAATGCTATTTTTCTCCAAACTTAGTGCAGTTGGGATGGGCCCTTATTCCACTGACCCCCTCAATTATAAGTTAATTTATATTTAAATGTTTTTAATTTCTGGTAATACTTTTCTGTCCAATTGATGTTCATATTTCATAACAAAGGGTCACATACTTGCCAATATTATTATTTAGAAGAGCAAATTCAAAAGTCAGAATAATTTTGATTAATTTTGATTTGATACAAAGTTTATCAAAACTATTTCTGCTAAGAAGATAATCCTGAGCCAAGATTGAGCTCCTTGCAATTGATATTCCAGTATAATGATTGTGCATTGTATTTAGGGCCGGTTGTACGAACTTCAGGTTAACTCCCAAGTTAGTCATCTGACGCTTAAGGCTAGCAGGAGTACAACGTCAATATGCGTTGTACCACCTGCTTTTAACCGCCAGTTGCGTATACCGGTTTTAACTTAACTTTTCAGTTATGTTGGTAATGAATTCCAATTTCCCTCCGTATTATGTTGGCTGAATTGGGTATCCGCGCATCATCTTTCTTATGTTTTCTTATTTCCCATAGCAAAAATTCGTCTGCTTTCATTATTTATCCATACTGCATCAATGTTTTCAATTCTGATATAATTAATTTTATACTATATTATAGTTTATTTTCAATATTATAAATTAGTGTATATGTACGTAGTTTTAAATAAATTGGGTTAGTTTCCATTTTCGTGTTATTCATTTTAATATTATTTTTATTTCTTTGAAGTTTGTTTAATATTATAACAATTCAATGTAATTAGGCCTACACGTAGTAATAGTTTTGTGAAATATATGTACGGTATAATTCACGCACACACCAAAATTTAAAAAGTCTTAAATAAATTGGGTTGGTTTCCATTTTCGTGCTATTCATTTTAATATTATTTTTATTTCTTTGAAGTTTGTTTAATATTATAACAATTCAATGTAATTAGGCCTACACGTAGTAATAGTTTTGTGAAATATATGTACGGTATAATACACGCACACACCAAAATTTAAAAAGTAATGCGATGTTTAATTATATGAAATTCAAACTTTCTCATATTTGTTATAAATAGAGAGAGGAATTTTATAAAATTTCATGTTTTAAACTATTTGTCAGAGAGCGCTGAGGTTAAGTATCTTTACATTTTATGATATGCAGAATCAAATAAGACCAACAAAAAACTTCATATTTCATAATATTTTAACAAAATGTTCATATTTTAGTGAAAATTTCATACTCCTCCATATTTTTCAACTTTCAAATTCCGATATTTTTTTTTCAATAAAAGTTCTAGGAATTCATTAAAATATTTTTGAAATGAATGTATTTGTGTAATTTTTGACAATGTAATGTGGTAGACAAGTGAAAATTTATCAGTATCTTTATAAAAGCAAATAATTGGATGATGAGTCACAGAGTGTCAAGTTCGATGGAGTTTTTTGTCCCCCAGAACAAGATCATGAGCCTAAATGAATAAGTAGAATAACAATATTGGAATTTTCTGTAGTCAGGTAGCTGTCAGTTCGTTCTTGCTACCTGAGGACAGTCTTTACTCTGTGAACAGATTACAGAATTGAAATGTAAGAAACTTGAAGCAGTGCTTTGTGAAATTAGTAACGTTGATGTAGGTTAGGCCAGCATTTTTCTCACTTACATCAAAGTATCAAATATAGCATGATACGAGTATCCTCCCATAACATCATGTGATGTTGAGCATAATTTTTCATTCTGCAAAACAATTCTGACAGATAGGCTGTATAGTTTACTATCACAAAATATTAAAAAAAAATCCTATCTATGTGTTATGAACAAAATTAATAATTGACAATTTGATTGTTCATAGCACAAGTAGACCAAGACTAGACACTATGCAAGACCTATTTCATATATACAAAAAAACTAACGTTAAAATAATTCTAACTACATTTCACCATGTTTATAGTTCAATATTAAATGTAACTGTAATTGCAAAGAGTTCTGAAACAATCCCTAGATTCAATTATGGACTAATAACTTTTAACATCTTGTCTCTCCAAATATGACATACTGGAATGGTTTACTTGTATTCTAAATCGTCCAATTTAATGTTATTGTTACATTTGCATCTACATGAATTTAATATCTTCATGCAATGTAAAGATAGCAATAACCCAAACTATACCGGTACCTACTCTAAACTTTGTCAGTGCTATATTTCATGGAAACTTGTTAGTTTGGGTTGCAATGTTTTGTTTCTTGCATATGTTTAAATTTCATAATTAAAAATCATTCAATACATTAATTAATTGTATTATATATAAACTCTCAGATTTGATTTATGAAATAATTCCACTACAGTCTTGGGAGGCCTTTGGGGTAGTGGCATGTTGAATTTTCCATCTTTCTAGACAAAAGGCACTAGATGTCTGCCGGGTTGTCAGATCTGCCTGATGGCTACATTTGTGCCCAGAACATGCATATAGTACTCACTTCCATTAGGATCTGAGTCGATCCCAGGTCTACAATGCCATCAGAAGGTCTGGTCCAGCTAAAAATCTTGACCATATCAAGACTCGAACTCACGACTTCCCTGTTTGTACCACGTTTCCTTATACAACTACGCTATGGTATGATCCATTAAAATTGTTTCAGATCATGAATATGATATTTTATATTGGGTCAAAAATAATGAAAAATTATAATCAAAATACAGTGAACATTTTGATTTCTTGTGCTATAAATAAGTTCTGTTTGTGCTGTATGTACACTTATAAGTCGTAGTGCGTCTATGCATATAAATATATGTAAAAAGTTTAGAAAATAGTAGCTTCATTATATTTTTGTGTCATAATTTTCATATTTTGTCTTTATGATTTCATATTTTCTTATAATTTTCTTCATATAATTCCTCGCTCTAGCTATAAATAGCTATTATAAGTACCAAGATTTGTTTTTTGATTAACTGAATTTTTAATTTAAGATAGTCATCAGATGACTGAAGGCAAGTAAATTGTCTTATGTTATATATAAACCTATTTGGTTATTTTGTTATTTTTTTTCTATGTAATCTATGTCTATTTTGTTGGAAATTGACCAATTATAAGAATCTCAATTTTTTTTTTACATGTAGGCACACTAGAAATAAACTGCATAAAAATAGCCCAGTGTGAATTTCTGTTAATTTTAAGTTAGTATGTTTTTTTGTATTATTGCATTTTTTTCCAAAATGAAGTTGCTTTATTAAATTTTTGTCCATTCTGTGTTGAGATCTCTTTACTGTATTATAAAATAGTGAAATTTCTGCATACAACTACTTTTTGAAACCAATCACAATTACTTGGAAAGGATTATTCCTATGACTATATATTCTGATCCTCTGTAAGATGACTCTCTCTCTCTCTTCCCAACCAACGCCGATGCTTTTGATAAGTTTATAAATGTCTTACTGCCTGTATTTGCTCATATTATGTAATAAACCTAATGAAGGCTATATTCTTGTCACTGTGTGCCAGAGGGGTAGAATAGTAGTTATTTAAATCCTGTATCCCATTGAAATCTAATAATACAACAATTGAGAATAAAAATATTAACATTTTTTTTCCTATTTAGGCAACTATGCAAGACATTTGGTTTGTAAATTCAGAATCTTTCTATGATAGCTATTGATATATGAGTTTAGTCTTCAATTTGTACATATTTAAATGATAGTTAAATTAGTAACAGCAACCTCTGCTCAAATAAATTATCTTACCTGAACTCAGTAGTATTAATGTGCTTGCAATAAATTATATTCAGATGTTGATATTTTCTTCACATCAATTTCTTTAGCATAGTTAATTTTTTTCCATAAAATGGGGAGCTGGGCCATTGTTATAATCCTCAACCTGGAGGACCAGATGATTTTTGTTCAAGGTTTCCTTCCTCTAGGCTTTGACGAACCAACATATCCTTACAAGGCAGCAGTTGCCGTATCCTAGCAAGGAGCTGTCACAAAGTACTATCATCCAGGCCAGAATGAACCCTGGTTTTTTAAAGAGGTGTTATTCCTCCATCACTCCCCATTTCTCCTGGCTTGTGACAGGCAGAGTCTAGGTTGGCTGGAAATCCCTATACTATATTGGGCATTAAGCAGAGAGCAAGCACATAAACTATAGGCGACAGATGCAATTTTGGAGGAGGATTTCTAGAAATTCAAAAAGAGACAAAATTAGAAATGCTAAAATCACAGAAGTAATGGATGTTCAAAAAGACATTCCACAAGTTATTGAAGAAGACTGAAATGGTTTGGTCACAAAGAGAATGTCAGATGACAGGATCCTATGATGATATTAAATCTTGAAGCGGAGGGCAACAGAAGAAAAGGGAGATCAAAAGAAAGTGAATTCAAGGAGTGCATAATAGGAGTATAGTGTCGAGAGGATAACAGAGTGTGATGCAGAGAATAGGGATTTATGGAGGAGTAAAATTTACAATGGGTTGTAGAAAAACTACTGTATTATAAAGAAATTCCTAATAAAGAAGAAGAATGTTAACATTTTCCAATTATGGTGTAAAGGTCCAGATTGTATTCAGGATGAGGAGATATCCCCTATTAGAAGACTGCTTTTAAAGTAAATTTTTGATGGTCGACTTAAAGACCACCACTATACGTTTTTTCATTTGTATTTTATGATTGATTTCTTTCACAATTTGAACTAACATAATGCAGATAAAACAAATTTGAACGTTTATATGTTTTTAACATAATTATATCATCTCAAATTTTCTATCATATTTTTGACAAATTTGTTATTGATAGAAACTGTAGTCCTTTGTGAAACAACCAATCATAAGACAGTAGATTTCAGATTTTCTTTAGGGACAACCTTCTGAGGAGTAATTTATTGGTACTAGTTATGTACATTTAATAAAAATATATTACTCATACATTACTTTATTATAAAAAATTATACAATGGATATTCAACATGCTTATATTATACACAATAAAAGTAAACATCACCTACGTAAAATAAAAATAGACCACATTAAACTATTTTTCTACATAATATAATGAAACCCAAAGCATGAAAGGTGCACCAGGTGGCTTTGGAACACACACATATATTATACAGATCTTCTCTTCTCTATTGTAATTTAACCTCATATCTTATAGGTTGGGAGAGAGAGAGACTTTGGATCACACATGGTTACTGAGGACCTCCAATCCAGGACCTGCCCCAAGACAACACAAATATTTAAGACAAGATGCACAATTCACTCACATTCATACTAAACCTGGCAAATATGATGATCACAGATTGTTTAGGCCTTAAAGTTTCCTAACATTTGTCGTACGGGTTCAGAGAAACCATCAATAAAACCATCATCCAGGAAATCTGTCATGACTGGGGATCAAACTCAGGCCCTCTGCAAACAAAACAGTGATGCTAGCCCGAGACCATAGCCGTGGTGTATATTACAAATAAAACTTTAAATAAACACTTTCTTTGCAGATGTATAAATACATTTCAGATAATTTATATTCATTATGTCCACCGCTGTGGTCTCGAGGTAGCGTGCTGCCTTGTCACGCAGCGGGCCCGGGTTCGATCCCCGGTCGGGGCAGTTTTTCTGGGTGAGGTTTTTATTGGGGTTTTTCCTCACCTGTAAGACAAATGTCAGGAAAACTTTAAGGTCCAAACGGTCCCCGAAATCATATAGCCATCATCATCATCCTTGTCATTACCATCATCATCACCATCATCCTTCACTGGTGTGGAAAGCAACGGGAAGCTACCACACCTACACAATTCCCTAGTAAAGCTGCAAGCATAGCATGAAAATGCTATGATTGCAGTGAAGGACCTGCCTTCGGGCAGAATTACTATAGATGGATATTCATTATAGGTGAATGAATGAATCTTTGGATTTCTGACTACAACAAGTAAGTCATGGCATAATAGTGGCTAGAAGGGAGGGTGCAGCACAGGCATGTGAGAATTTATAATGCATTTACAATATTTCTATCTGTACAGTAAAACTACACATAATTTGACCAATATCATGAGACAAACATTTAATATATAGAATTACAACCTGCCTATTAGGATTGCATTTGTGAATATTATTAATGGCAGTTACCTGGAACATATTTACTTATTTTCTCACAAGGAAATTTAATTTGCAGTCATCTTATTTTTTTTTTGTGACAGAAAGCTTAAAAAAAACTTGAAGAGAAAAACATAAACTACTGAATTCTGCTTATATGATTCTAACAAAACGATTATAAAATAGTATATATCTCAATATCCGGCTTGTGATCTGGGGATTAAGTTGCTCGTCCCAAGAGTCAAGGGTTAAAATCTGGCTGGGGTCGATATATTATTAGGATGGATGAATCCTAGAAAACAAAAAGTTTTCTGGGAGAAACTTAGAGTCATGGATTCCGAGTCTGAAGATTTCAGGCTCGTAACATAATCTCAGCCTACATTGGAGCAAAATTGAATGGCCTTTCCCATCCAAGTAAAGGCTTTGTAAAGACTTAATGAAAATTAGCAGCAGAAAACATATTACAGTAATTAAGACATTTTGTCTGTACATTCTTACCTCTTTGGGTTGTATTTGTTGAACATATGTTTCAAGGCTTCTGATTACAGTCTGTAATTGCTGACGATGGGGCTCAGAAGCCTTGAAACATATATTTGACAAAAACAACCATAAGAGGTAAGAATGTACAGACAAAATGTCTTAATTATTAAACAAACTTCTTAATGATACTTCCTATTGCATTTTAAAATACTATTACAGCTTCAAAAAAATCTGTCTACATTGGTGAAAACTTAATTTGCTGATATACAAGATAATATATTAAATCAGTGGTTATGTACAGTTTATAAAATAATAATAGAAACCTTTATATGGGTTGGGGAATCAAAATTGGACGTATATATCAGGGGATCCTGGCTCTTATGGACCATAGTACTGGTAATGATGATGCTTATGATTGACTCTCTACTCCATTTATACTAAAGAACATTTACTCCTTTTCAAACTGAGTCTTCAATGCACAATTGTTAAATATTGTCTAGTCATGTGTTAGATCTTCAATCTTTTCTAAAAACCAACAAAAATGAAAAGATTGAAGACTGCAAAAAATCGGGAATTTATCAAATTAATTGTAAAGATTGTGAAAAGATATACATAGGAAAAACAAAAAGGAATCTAAATACAAGATTAAAGGAACACCTCAGAAATGTTAAAAATGGAGAAACAGAAAAATCTGCAATAGCTGTAGATGCCTGGTCAGAAAAACACAGAATAGAAACCAAAACAAAATTACTTAAACAATTGGAAAAACCGAAGGAACTCACAATTTGGGAAAAAAATTATATATGCAAGAATAAAAACACAACTATGAATTTTGAAATACCCGGTGATAAGGAGAGGGGATTGATTTGGAAGTTCGTCGGTCAGCCATCAGATGGCGCGGAGGTCAGTCTGCAGGATAGGAGGCCATTGGACATCAGTTGTGAATGTAATACAACATTGAGAATATCACAAATGAAGTGAAGAAACTCGAGTCTGCTTGGGAGTTAAGAAGTATGAGGTGAGTGAAGAAACAACTAAACAATAATATCTAAAATGTTTAACTGCACATCATACACTTTTATTCCTTGTATGTTCCTCAGTATTGTACTATCCTGGAGAACTGGTCTTTATGTGCATGCAGTCCAAGTCTTCGGTGACATTCGGGAATGAAGCGATGTAATATCCCAGCAAGCCTTCTAGAAAAAAAAAAAAGAATGTTTATGATTTTATCAGATAATCAAAAGTGACTAATATTTATTCACCATCAAATATAGACTATAGAACAAATGCATAATATTTTTAGTGGATTCTACTACTTTAATAACATTGTAATTTCTCAGACGTCATAAGCTAAGGGGCAAAATTTTTATTTTCTGCTATATTAAAAAAAGAATGTTCCAAGAAAAACATAATGTGTAGCAACAATTGATATGTTACATTACTTTATGCATTGTAATTTGATTCCCTTTCAGTTACTGGTACACATTATTTTATTCATGATTACTGTATTAACAAGTTTCATTATTCTCATTATGGATGTATTGGATTACAACTCACCTCTAATTCTCATATAATGTTTTCACAGTTCATACCAGAACATGTTATACAAATACAACATTTTGGGCAATTGCATACAAACGTTAAGTTGCTATATTTATGGCATTTCTTATTAACTCGCTTTTAATTAAATTAGAGGTTTCTTTATGGGAAGCCATATTATCTAATAAACTAATTGGTGTACGCAAACTTGCAGTGCACCATAAGGCAAAGTTGGCTATTCTGTTTGAACAGTGACTAATGCAGGTGGACTAGAGGCATAGAATCTCCAAAACTGACTTATGCTGTAATAAAGGTCACCATTTATCAAATATACAATGAAAGTTGCTTAAATCTATGATGGCTGAACTATAGTTTATGACCCACTATGCTATACCATACAACATTAATATGACACTGTTACACTATTTACTTTTTCCATTTCTACTAACATTTCCTACTGTTTTAACATTTTGTAACGATTCTTAAAACATTTTTTTTATATTTCTTATATATTTATCTATGTATATAAAATCTCTCACTCATTTCTTCTAAGTTCTACAGAGCTGTAGTGCATATGTGCATGCAAAAGGTTTTGTCAATATATGGCAAGACTAACTGTGCTATTGTATGACAATCTTTCACAATATAACTACTATTTTATTTTGTTTGGTTAAGAAGGAAAAGTTATTGTACACCAAATTAGATTATCAAATAATAAATTATTCCTTTCTTTAAAAGCATGCTTGGGAACTTATTGTGAAGATTGATTATTCCAATAGCACAGATACTCGTCATCTATCGAGTAAGTTCATAAGCTTTGAGCATCCACACAACTGTTATGTAGGAAAAATGGAAAAAAACTGCACTTAAACTAGCGTGAAATATTTTCAAAGTCCTATAGAACAACAGTGCGCATGCGCCAGAGTTTATAGAGCCAGCGATAACCCACAATCAAACTACATATCGATTATCATCCTCGGTTACTATCCGTCGCAATGAAATTTAAATGACCAATATTTGCAATAAATCTCCAAATCTATGTTTAAAAAATATATTAATAATATTAAAATTACCAAACGTTTATTAAAAATGGGTGTACACTCACTTATCACTCCCTCATATTGATCCAACCAGCGATAACCCAAAACAGCAATAGAAAAATTAGAGACTAGGTAATATACTCTGTGGAGAAAATAGCAGCATTACAATATTGAATAACAGTATCATAATATTGTGATTTGTATATTTAAATATATACTTCAAAATTGTCTAATAATGTTATAAAAATTGTTTGAAAAAGTTTAAAATATTAAGTAATGTTAGTAAATATAGAGGAAGAGCTATAGTTTACAATATAACTGAAAATCAAGTGCTTGTAGAAGTGCAGTTGAGCCGGAAAAACTTTAGTTTACCTTCCCTTAATTTTTGTGTCCTACAGTGAAACATGTGCATGAGCATAAGTTTATAGAGTTGTCACTAGATGGAATCACAAAGAAGTTCTACAGAAAATTTAAAGAATTGACACTAGATGGAAGAATGTAGCTGCGACCAAACTTCAATACATCCCCAAACATTTGTTAGAAATGGATATACACCAACTTTCTCCTTCCTAACTTAACAAAATAAATTATTTGCATATTATTTAATGAAGCATATACTAATCTGATATACACTAACCTGTCCCATCAGAACCTACAAAATGAACTGAGTGAACATCTTTTTCTGAGAATATACTTTTGAATGTTGGTCATTCCAATTTTCACAGATATCTTCACCATCTAGTATAAGTTCTTCTAGCGTTCACACATGTGCACAATGATTCTGCATACTTCAAAGAAATAATTGTGTATGGAGATAAATATTTAATAATTGTAAAAAAAATGTTATAAGTATTGTTGCAAAATGTTAGATAGATGGAAAGCTGTGTGGCCATCACTTAAGTGTTGGCGGTGAGCAATCCATTTTGATCCTCCTTAATAGGTAGAACCCCTGGTTCCTGTAAAATACAGTAGCACCAGTTTAAATTTTGAATTCAAATTTGAAGTTAATTAGCAGAGTGAAGTCGGAAGCGAAAATGTTTAAAAAAGTACAAAAGTTAGTAAAGACAGAAGGAGTACGTAAGTCCCAGGCAGACACCACACGCATGCACGACAAACGCGAAGCAGTTTACTCTATGGAATATCGCGATGCAGCCAACATTATACATGCTATTTAACAAACCTAAAAGCTAACGTAATGCAATTTAAGTACTCTAACTTATGAAAGACCAACCTAAAAGCTAACCTAACATAATTTAAGCACTCTAACCTGTGAAAGAATGCAACACCCAAAAATAAATAGTAAGTTCTCAAATTCTGAAGTACATAACCTATGTTGGCTGCACTGTTGTTGCATAGAATATTCCTTAAAATCAATATGGTTGCCACGTCTTCATGTTACGTATATAGTTAAATATCATAGAAAAATGTGTTCAAGTAATCGTTAGAAAAAATGTAAAATTTGTTGTAAATGGTGGGAAATAATTTGAAAATAAAACCTTGTTGGCGCATGCGCGTTGTGTCTGTCTCGGGCTTAGGAAAAATTCTCACTGCACTTAATGGAAACTTGAGCCAAAATAAGTATACGTGGTCTCTTGGCATACAATAGCCAGTGCATTTTAATAATAATGTGTCAATGTAATAACAGCTTGAAAAATTGGAAATTAAGTATAAGTTTAGAGGTCCATGGTAGTACAACATAATCAACCTTGCATATTGAACATTCATACCATAATCACTACTGTAACTTAAGTTTTAAGGTTATGGCACTGTAATATAATCTCAAAATTAACACTTCAATGTTCTTTTGTTACATTTTTGTGGGTATGTAACATATAGCCTAAGAAATTACACTTGGATAGAAGACTATTTTTTATTAATTTTTTTACTAAATATAAAATATTTTACCTTTCTGTTGTAATCGATGTATGATCAGATCCACATTGAACATAATTGCTTCGTTTCAAAAGCGAAACCAGACGAAACAATCTTCCATACCTTCTTCAAGATGAACTGGTCTCCTTGAGATTTTTCTGTAGAATGTTGAAAAAATTATGGTTATGTTACTGATAATATCCTGATAATAATAATAATAATAATAATAATAATAATAATAATAATAATAATAATAATAACAATTTATCAATTTTATGATAGTTTAGAAAAAAGGTTATGGCACACGACATAATACACATTTTTTATTTAAAGTCAATGGCATAACCAACGTTGTAATTAAGATTTTAATTTAATGGCATTATAATATAACCTCAAAATTTGCACTTCAATGTTTTGTTAAATTATAGTGTGTAAAATAAAAGCAATTATACTTTGAAAAGCACACTTTCATAGAAGATTATTTTTTAAACTCCTACCCCTATTATAAAATGCATTGTATTATACAGTATTATCTAATGAAGCTACAGGTTCAAGTACGAGTATTAATGCTAATTCATGCTCATACCTTTTTAAATAAAAATGTTTAAATAATCACCTACAAATATTAAACAATGATTGTGGAAATAATAAAATACAAACGAAAAATGTTAAAATCTTACCTTTTCGTTTTATGTTCTAATCGATGTCTGATGAGATCAAGGCGAAAGCGGACGAAAAATTCTTCATCATTGTAATTTTCAATATGATCCGGTCTTCCCCTGATTTGTCTGAGTTTCCGGGTCTTTAGAAACATATCGTATAATACTTCGTCGTCACTATCAGAATCCAGAAATAAATTTCTAGACATGTTTCTGGCTGCCATTTTGGAAAGTTAACTCGAGTATTTCACAATAATCGGCTTCGAATGACCGTAGAAAGTCTACCGAGTTTATGCTCCGGCTAAGGTGCAATACTGTCGTGGTACAACGCAATTTTGGCTGAATACTTGAGATAGCATGTATTCAGAACTTATACTGAGTTGGTACAACCGGCCCTTAATAGCGCTTCTACTTTTCATCCAAATAAATGAACGTTCTCGAATAAACTTCCCCTGAAAAGTTCCATCCATCTTTGCTACCGGGATCGGAAGCACAGTCTTGATCTATAGTCAGAAACAATCTCTCTATATATTTATTTTACTGTAAGAAAAAAATAGCTTCTTTTTAATGAATTTTGAAATAAGATAAAAATAATAATATAATTATTAAATGGAGAAAAGGCAGTTTAATAGTCCTATAGTTTAACAGTGAGCATGCGCCAGAGGTTATAGTGCCAGCGATAGTCCACCCTCTAACCACATATCGATTATCATCCTTGAATTCTTCAGCACCGGAACGATGATAGACAGGAACTGGACAGAAGCAAACTTCCAGATACGACACGTCATCACAAGATTAAGCGTGCATTGGATTCCACTACCTAATGTGTAGAGATAAAACATTCCATGACCCAAAGACGTCATGCATATGTGAAGTGTGTGAACAGAAATGCGAAAAATATCACATCGAAACATGTAAACAAAGAACAAAAACAATTAGTGGGTACGCAAGACAAAACTAAAGGGTTAGTGATTGTTAAAGTGCCGTGTTATCACTTTTGCACATTTGTGCGCAATCCATATATATATTATCATCCTTGCCTAGTGGGTTATTGCTGCTCGCCACATATCGATTATTATCGATATCGTACTAAAGTATATCCAGCTTATCCTAGATCAGAGATAACCCTTCTTCTTCTTCCTTCGAAGTATTAGGCCAAGGCCTGTTACGCTCCTATAGAAAATTTTCCCTCCAGCGTTTCATAGGACGGCCCAGTGATCTTCGTCCTCTTGGTATATAATTATAAACAGCTTTGGGGATCCGATTTGAACTTATTCTTTCAAGATGGTGTTTCCAATTTAGTTGGTACTGTTTAACCCACCAAAGAGATTACCTTCTATTTCTAATATAACACATCATGGGCCCTTGGAGATCTATGGCAATATCCATGGACGTACGTCGTGTTGAATTAGAAATAGAAGGAAAAGTAAAAAAAACAGGTCACGAAATTAAAATATTTATGAATAGAAATTAATAGCACCAACATAATAACGGTTGGAATCCTCCATCAAACAAATAATCCCAACAAAATATTGTGATGTTTAAACAATACTGCTTGGAAAAATAAAAATCTAAGAATTGATACAAAAGTTAGAAATTACAAATCTATCATAAGATCAGTTCTAACACATGGTTGTGAAAGCCGAACAGAAACTCAAAAAAACAGAACAAATCAATGAAACAACCGAAATTAAAGTTTTTAGGTAAATCGCTGAGAGAGCAAATTCGAAGCTCTGTTATTAGAGAAGAAAGTGAAATTGAACCAATAAACTTCTGGATAAATAATAGAAGCCTAAATTGTAACGATCACATAGATAGAATGGAGAAGAGTAGATAAGTGAAGAAAGTTTGTGACTGGACACCTCAGCTGAAAAGGGCTTTTGGAAGAACACAACTACAATGGAAGGACGTAACCAAACACCAGACCTGTAGTGAATGAACGAACACGCAACGTGCTCTGTGTACGCAGCAAGCTGCCAGCTATCCCAGGCTAACGCAAATGGAAGAAAGTGATGCCAGGCCAAGTTTTTTTACTGCCAACGCTTGGAGCGCTGCAGTCGCTATGTTGTGCAGCCAACAGACTTCCTGAATTAAATATTTTTTTTATTATTTGAAATGAGCTGACCTACTCTTAATTTAAGTAGAAACATTATCGTGGTAAAATATTGTTTAAACTATTCCATATAATATTACCTTTGAATAATTTTTATACCTATTTTTTTATTTATATCATAATAAACTGTATATTCTATTCTTTTATGTTGGCTGTATATTTTAAAATGTAGGAGCATTGTGCATCAATTTTTGTTTGTTTAATTAGAGAGAATCAATTTTCTATTAAAAGAATATTTTCTAGTATGTATTATTAATGTGGCACGCCGTAGCGTAGTGGTTAAGGCACTGCGCTAAAAGCCGGAAGGTCGAAGGTTCGAGTCCCGATGGGATCAGCATTTTTAAACTAACCTAACCCTTCTGGCGGCACTATGGCCCTCGGGTCGACTCAGCCTCTAACGGAAATGAGTACCAGACGCTTGTGCTGGGGGTAAAGGCGGCCGTCACGCAGGGCTGACAGACTGGCTGACACCAAGTGCCGATTGTCCAGAAAAATGGGAGCCTTAACCTCCTACTACCCCAAGGGCCTCCTGAGGCTTTACTTACTTTACTAAGTATTATTAATACGTTACTGCATCAAAATAAATATTAAAATTTATGAATTAGCTCATGTTTCCATTAGGTCACGGAATTTTTTTTAATTCTTCAAATTACTTTTACGGAATTATTAGGTTATGGTTTTATTTTTACTTACATTTCCTACTTTTATAAAAAATGTTGTAATGCTTGTTAAAATTCAGACCATCGTAAATTGACAAGATTCTGTGGACTACTGGTATAAGGCTGAGAAATCTGACACTACTATGACACAGAACTTTCTTGTATTCTACACCGGCAAATTCACAGAAGTCCTTATACTGAGCTACCGTCACAGTGTAGATATAGAAGATTTTGTAGATATTCACAACAATAACTTCAATATCGATGGGCAATTGATCTGCAGCATTCTGGACAACAATTATGAGCAAATGTGTGCAACCACAACCAATACCTAGCACTTTCCTTCCTAGTTCATTCTGCAGTTTATTGAAAATATTTGTTTTAATAAACGTTTGGTAATTTTAATATTATTAATATATTTCTTAACATCGACTTGGGGATTTATTGCAAATATTGATCATTTAAATTTCATAGCAACGGATAGCAATCGAGGATGATAATCGATATATGGTTCGATTGTGGGTTATTGCTGGCTCTATAAATTCTGGCGCCTGTGCACTGTTGTTCTATAGGACTTTATAAATATTTCACGCTAGTTTAAGTTCTGTTTATCCGGTGTATTAAATTCCTGATTTATTATCAAATGGCTATGAAAATGGAACATTGACTTAACCTCATAACAACAACTGTAATAAGATGCACTTTAAAGAGTGTGATCCTAAACAATTATATATGTATTATGTACATGTACATATTTTTAGGTTTTTTAGTACTCTTTCACAAGCAATCAAAACTTAATTGAAATGACAATTCTTGAAAAGACTTGACTTAAAAGAACAGAACACTAATACCATAAATAACCAAATAATAATGATTACACTAAGTCTTTATTATCACCATTCTGTGTTTAACTTTCTTTTTAAAATTTGAAGAGAAAAATTTTCGCCCAGACCGAGTTTTTAAGTTTAAGATTTCAATATAGGGATGTTTCTCCTCTGGTTGGCAAGAATTATGCTGTGTACAGTGGCAGCATTAGATCTTTTTGAATTATATCCAATTTTATCAGTTAGCTCATGTGTATGGTTCTACTTGGACTTGGAATTTTTTTGGCTCAACTTTAGATTACCTTACACTTCATTTTCCATAGTATATTCTTGTGATACTGTTGCTCTATGTACTTCTTCTGCCTTTACTAACATTTAATTATATGTTAAACATTTGCAACAATACTTATAACATTTTTTACAATAAATTATTAAATATTTATCTATATATGCAATAATTTCTTCAAACTTATGTAGATTTGTTGTGTATATGCATGAACACTTTAATGAACTTCCACTAAACGGTGGAGATATGTCAAATTAGAGTAACCAACATTCAAGAATATATTAAAAAAAAAAAAGATGTTCACTCTGTTCATTTTGTTAGATTCTGATGGGAAAAGTTAGTAAACGGTCATATGTATTAAATGTTTCGGAATTTACTGCAAACGTTGGTCATATCGATTTCACATTATGTGATTCCATCTAGCAATTCAACTCCATAAACCTTTTATGAATTTTTGCACATGTGCACTATTATTCAGTAGGACTTGGAAAAATTATTAGGAAAGGTAAACTGAATTTTTTTTCATTTTTTTGTCCCATAATGGAAACTTTATCCCTAAATTTCTATTTATTTTAAGATATATTTTTAGACTTACGCGAGTGCTACCTCGCTTTCATAACTTAACCTACACTAGAAATTTAATCTAATAACATACACCAAACAAAAAGAGTAGAAATATGTTAGGGTGATTTAGTTTAGTAAACTTTATCAGCTTATATCAGTTTAAGGTTAAACTTCCAAGTTAGTAAAATGAAGGTTGAAGCATTAGTTCCACTCTCAATACCTCAAATTTACTTACCTAATTTTTTATAAATATGTAGACTTCCCAATCACTGTCATAAGAAAATACGCCCATAGGATTTGATCTTGACAGCCTCATTTATTCTGTGAAATACATATTGATGAATAAGTACATATATTACAGGTTATGAAATAAAAATTAATGTGAAGTATAAACAAGTTTTTTTAAAGGATATTACAATTCAAACGTAAGCATTACAATGTCATGATGCAAACAAAATATACGCCATGCCAATTTTCATAATTCACAGTTAGGCCTATTATTTGAAAACACGATTTTGAAAAGTACAGTACTTATTGAGAAAAAATGCCATATGTAATCATTCACTTACCTTCCATTAGCTGTATTTTCCTGCTTCACTTTCTCCTTCAGGTTGTAGAAAATTAATTAATTTTACAATTAACTTCGATGCATTAATAATATTATATGATATTCAACCTCAAACTTCTCTTCGTACAGCACATAATAATTCTACTATTGTTTTATTCAAATTTAATTCGATTTTACAACTCGATTTATTCATATGTCATATGTATAGAATCGATAAAGTCTTAAGATGATCACGGAACTACGTGAAAAAAAAAAAAAATTGCGTCCAAATCTCCCTACAGTGATTCATAGCCCTTACAGGAGGCTGTGAAGTAACGTGACAAATAAGGATTGAGAATGCAGTGAAACATTCTAACAATTCTGTAAGGTAATTAGATAATATTTTTTATTTTATTTTATTGATGTTCCTTATAAACAATTAGGTAAGGCTGTATGTTGATTTTATATAATATTAAGCAGTGGAAAACTTAAGATTTATTTAGACTCTGCGTAAAATTGCAAATCATGTAAAGAACATTATAATAAAAGTAACTTTGTAGCAATCTCCTTCATTACAGCACAACAAATTACGATTTAACTAGCATAAAGCGGATAAAGAACTTGGCCTACCAGCCAGCTGCTGGCCACACATTTACATATGTTAATCACAGATGTGGAAAACATCATCTAGCCGGTATAGGGGTGACATCTGATCAGAATGTAACTTCAGCCTAAATAAACACTGTGAAATGGTAAAAAGCAATTCTGTACACACCAGTGTATCAGAAACAGTTTTCATATTAAGATAATTCTTAATATCGGTACATTTATTTTAGCTCTGAAGGTCATTGCTTCCGGCACATGTAATATGTTATGTTGCGCAGTGATAACAACGTTTGAATTTCTCAGGCAAGGCGAGAATGGTGGTCTAGCAGTAGTCGGAGTAGATTTGCTAGTCGCCAACTCGCGAGTCGAAAGACCCGCGCAAACCATCGAAATTTCTGGTCTGTCACTCCAGATAATTTTTGCCCTTTCGGGAAAACCCCATGGCCAGAGGCTTCTATGGTTCGAAATGTCTCGAACCCTAAACCTAGAAATTTCCTCGCCGCTTATAGGCCTACAGGGAGTAACAGGACCTCACTGACAAAATTATAGGGATGATAGGTCATGCAGAGAGTATCATTTTTTGTGAAGGATCATATAGTCGCAAACACGTCATTTATGAGTTATGTGCAGATGAAATTGTTCACCCGTAAGGATCGGAATTGAATACGAACAATTGTACACATATAATTTTATTGAAAAAGGCATGTTTTTACAATAAGTGTTCAAACAGTCGGCCCTCTGCCTCATTGCATGTTTGATATCGTCGCAGCAACGATCGGCCAGCACAGCCGAGCATGGCAGGATTATTTTTGACGTCGTCAAATGCAGCATTTAGTCTGTCAATCAGTTGAGCTCTGATGGCCACTGGAGTTACATAGACTATACGTGTTAAACCGAAGCTGTGAATAATTTGTTGCACTGCACTGTGTCCTACTGCAAGTTTTGTAGCGATTTCATTCACTGTGATACGCCTGTCGTCTCTAATGAGCGCATCAACTCTTTCCTTGTTGCGATCCGTGGAGCAGAGCGTGGGCGACCGCTTCGGGGCTCATCTTTGATACTCGTGTTCCGACCTTTAAAATGTTTCACCCATCTCCTAACACTGCTGGCACCCATGCAGGCATCTCCATATGCACATTGAAGTCTTGGGTGAATGTCAACAGCAGATTGTTCCTCTTTAACAAGGAATTCAATGATAGAACGCTGTCGAAACGAAACACTCATGTCCGCTATTTTGGAAACACTGCATGTGGTCACGTGATAGAAGCTATGACGCCACAACATGACAAAGTTGTGGTATAATGTCTGTAGATTACGATCCTGCAGTCGCTCTTGTTACGTTGTTGAAATTTGAATTTTAACAATGGGTTGCTCACGACTTTCAGTATGTCCCTCGTAGCTTAAGATCTCAATTTTCTCCTCCGCTCAGCATGAAATGGATGGTGAGTTGATTGCTATGTGTGCTCCTTCCGAGGATCTTCTCTTACCAAACACCAACGATAATAGGCAAACTTGGAACATCCCGTTGGTACCTCGTTTCCATCTATTTCATGTTTGATGGAAACACTTGCCATGTTCTTCACTTACTGCTGCTAAATTCTCTGGGAAATGTTGAAGATGAGAGTGGAGCAACTGTAAAACTTGATGATCATATTACATCTCAGTGCCCTCGAACTTTTTGAGCATGTTTTTATAATTTTCTCATATTGTTCATCTTTAACATTCCCCGAAAACTTCTCGATGACGTCCTTGTATGATTCCCACACTTGCAGTCCCATGATAGACATACAGTTTTTAAAAGTAACATCCGTAATAAATTTGTGAATTTGCGGCATTAAAAAAAATTCCTGCGCTTTTACCTCCGACAGTAAAGTTTTTTTTAGCAATCTATGGGTAATGACGGACATTTTTGTCCAAAAGATTAACAAAATGTTCATCAATCCTTGTTTTATGTGCAAAGGAGGTATCAATATATATATATATATATATATATATATTTTAGAATAAGCAAATTGATTAGTTATTATATTTTTGTCCCTGGCACCAGTTGTTTTCTTCTCGCTCAATTAGTAACTTTCCAATATCTTTCTCTTGCTCTAGAGTCCCATTCAGATGAAAAATACTAAAATTTCGTGTACCCTCCTTGTTACCCCAATAAAATACCCCACAATTTTAAAGTCACAGTACAAGCTCCAGTGGAGTACATTATATATATATATATTTTTTAATAGTATACATGTTTATATATGTTTGTTTCATGTACATTGACTGAAGTACTGGAACTAAAGTTAATTTATTCTCATTATGCAGAAGAACGCCCTTTAGACGTTATTTTGCTAAAATCAATAAATATAGAACAATCTGTCGGTTCATAAACCGTTAACAGGTGACCTGTGTCAGTGCACTCGCCATGTAGACGAGCATGTGATTCTATACAGAAGAATTAACAAGTGACCATTCAAACCAGGGTATAATAACAGTACACTACTTCCTCATCATGATCATCCGGTGTCATGGCAGCTGCCGCCGTCTTCCGAAAACTAAATTCCATTCCTCTCTGTCCATCTATTGATCTTCCTCCAATCCTCTGATATTCATAACCGCTTGTACCATATCTGTCCAAGTTTCTTCGTTCTACCTCTCTTCCTCATTTCCATTGGGATTCATTCCATAACAATTTTAGGCAATCTTTGCTCTGGCATTCTTTTGACATGGCCATACCACTGTAATCTTTTCTTTTCTATAATGTTCCCGATGTCCGGTTCATCTTGCACATCCATAATTTCCCTTATTTCTTTATTTCGCATTCTACCGATTCTAGATTTTCCATTACAAAATGCTTTTTAAGTTCTTCTTCATGATATTTATATCAATAAAAACGTGTACAAGTAGTTAAGAAGATTGTAATCTTTCAATCTCGAACCTAAAAGTTCACATTTTTCTTTTGTAAAAACCCAAATCGCATGCCAAATCATTTAATTTTAATTCATTGATAGGACCCAGATTGGTGTTTTTGATTCTATGGAGAAACTAAAATCATTCCAAAAGCATTCAAGACTGAAAGTGTATAAAACACTGGCTCTTCCAACTCTTTTGTATGGTAGCGAAGTATGGACGTTGAAACAGAAGGATATACAGAGACTTAGATCTGCTGAAATGAGATATCTTCGGAGGACTGCAGGATACACACTACTAGATCACAAAAAAAATGAAGACATCTTAGAAGAATTACACATGGAATCTTTAGAAAACAAAATTTCTGATTATAAGTCAAGATGGATACAACATGTTCATCGAATGGAAGATCACAGAATACCCAAACTAATGTTAAGATATCAACCTGCAGGAAGAAGAAGACCAGGACGTCCACTCAAAAGACTTCTGGATGGTGTTTCTCTTGAGGCCGAAACAGGTCAACAAATGGCCTAAATTCGTGAATGTACTATGATGATGATGATGAACTAAATCTTTTGTGCTGGAGGTGGATGGAGTGCTGGTACTACTCCCTTGTAAAGTTTGGTGGTTGTATTGGAATTGTAATATCTGGCCCATGTGTTAGCGGCTTATTGCTTCCGCAGGTTTTCTTCAGAAATTGTGTAATTTAATCAGGAGAGGGTCACCAAACCTCAGTTAAACACAGTGAGAAACTAGTATGTGTGATTTTCTTATATAATTATACTATATTTTGGGTTTTTACATATTGTAATTCAGCACATATATACCGCATACAAGTGGGGGACCGCACGCTCTCATTTTCAATATTAAAAATAGAATTGTTCAAAATCTGTACTAGTTATGCAAAAACAGGTCCGTTATCACGGCATTTGACTTATTTGCATTAAAATATTTCATGCTGCAAAATCTTCGCAAATCTGTGTAATTTTAGAATTGTTAGTAAGATTCTTTTTTGTGTATTTTATTTACGAGGATATATACTATTATTGTTTTATTTTTATTTCAGGATTGTTTCTGTTATTTACATAGGTATCCTCAACCAAAATATACAATTTTTTCTTCCACACATCCCAGTTTGCGTGTCTGCTTCTGTCATATTACTCTTCTTCATGTTGTCTTGAATTCCCTTTATCCACCTTGGCTTTGGTCTACCACATTTCCCTTTTAGGATTATCATAATTATTATTATTATTATTATTATTATTATTATTATTATTATGTCCACAGTTGTGGTCTCGAGGTAGCGTGCTGCCTTGTCACGCAGCGGGCCCGGGTTCGATCCCCGGTCGGGGCAGTTTTTCTGGGTGAGGTTTTTATCGGTGGGTTTCCTCACCTGTAAGACAAATGTCAGGAAAACTTTAAGGCCCAAACAGTCCCCGAAATCATATGGCCAGCATCATCATAATCATCCTTATCATTATCATCATCCTTCACCGGTGTGTAAAGCAACGGGAAGCTACCACCACCTACAATTCCCTACTAAAGCTGCAAGCATAGCATGAAAATGCTACGATTGCAGTGAAGGACCTGCCTTCGGGCAGAATTACTATGGATGAATTATTATTATTATTATTATTATTATTATTATTATTATTATTATTATTATTATTATTACTATTGTATTAACATTGTAATTACCATAAAATCGTCAGTCTCACTACAGCATTTATCATCATTATTGAGGAACTTTCACTACCATTATTTTATATTTTCTTCAAATAATTTGAATTAAGAGCAAATTATTGCTCTCAAATTGTTTACATCACAAGCTTTGCAGTTGAGATTTTTTGGTTGGGTTGAAGTGAAAGTTATCTTAATGCTATCTTTTCAGGTGGGCAAGACTGAGGAACAATTTGAGAATTTTCAAGAAAGTCCTGAAGGAAATGTACAAGAATTTGGACATAATGTAGTGAATATAGAAGAAGATTCCTCAGCCCTGCCAATTCTTCAAAAACAGGAGACAATGACTTTATTTGTAACTTTTGCGATAGGTCTTTTTGCGAGATAAGTGTTTTGCTTCTTCATGTGTGCAGACCATTCAAATGTCCTAATTGTAATAACTCATTTACTTGTAAGTCCCACCTGACACGACATTTATATATTCACAGTAATGAGGAACGTTTCAAATGTTCCAATTGTAACAAATCATTTACTCAGAAATCTAGTCTTGTTCGTCATTTAACTTTACATAGTAATGAGAAACCATTTGGATGCCCTGTTTGTAATAAATCATTCTCTCGGAAATATCATGTTGAAAGTCATTTGAATGTTCACAGCAAAGAAAAACCTTTGAAATGTCCTATTTGTAATATGTCATTTTCTTGTAAATCTGTACTTACTAAGCATTTCTTTACCCATAGTAATGAAAACATTTTCCAATGTGCTATTTGTAGTATGCCATTTGCTAGGAAATCCGGTCTAATTCAGCATTTAGTTTTGCACAGTAATGATAAACCTTTTACATGTACTTTCTGTAATAAGTCATTCTCTCGGAAACAACAATATAATTACCATCTAAACATTCACAGAGATGAAAAACCTTTCAAATGCACGTTGTGTAGTAGGTCATTCGCTCGTAAATCTGTTCTTACTGAACATTTATATACTCACAGTAATGATAAATGTTTTAAATGTACTTTTTGTAACAAGTCATTTGCGCAAAAATCTACTCTAAGTGCACATATACGTATACATAATAATAACTCTTGAGTTATCAGTCATACTATGACATTTCTCGAACATTTTATTTTGGTGAACTTATTACATTGTAATCAATTGTAAAGAGAAAGATTCATGCCTGAACCGGGAATCGAACCCCGAACCTTCAACTATATGTGCTCAAGCTCTGATCACTAAGCTAATTCAGGCCTCTATTTCCACCCAAGCACAAATTCTCCTTTTACCTTACTTTTTTTAATCCCATTATATTAATTTAATAAATATAGCTGCAGCTGTGTTGAATTGCATCATGTCTTCTTAATGTAGAAGTCATTCAATGTGTGTTTGTGAATGCTGGTTCTACACATTGGATGTGGGATCAAGAGGGAGAATGTGTGCTTAGAAGGGAAGGAAGCATGAATTACTTCAGTGATCAGAGGATCAGTATGTAAAGCTGAAGGTTCAGGGTTCAATTCCCAGTCAAGGCCAGTAGTTTAGTCATATACATTAATTTAGTTATTTCGATCATAGTAATAGTTTAATCTTCTAGATATTAATGTAATAAATAGTTACATGTTACAGTAATGTTTGATATTTTATATGTACTCCTTTCAGTATGTTATTTCCTTGCTAGTAAATTCTTATTCCTCATATAAGTATGCATTTTATGGAGAAATTATTGACATGTTTTGTAATACTAAGTAATTTGTTTTGAAGTGTGACCTTCCTTGAAATTAGAAATCTAAAATCTTTTCTCATGGCTATTATTTGTTGCTGCTGCCACTGAATCTTATCTTGCAATTTGTTATAGTAGTTTTAAAGTTAAGTACAAACAATTTTGAATGAAAATATTGGAACAAAATTTCAGAACATTACCCAAACTTTGATATGGCATTTTGTATAGTTAAGTTGTACTGATCCAGATCTGCAAAGGGTTTCCTTCCATGACGTCAGAATTTTTTGCAGATCAGAGATTAGTGAGTGTAATGCTCAATACACAAAGTTTATTTGTTTTTAGATACACTTTTGTTATTATGTTTCAAGTAAAATAATAATGCATCTACTGTTATAAAACTAATTAAAGCAATATTCTCAACTGTATATACCTGATTCATAATATGTTTATAAACTCTAATTAATTTCTTGTAAATTATAAATTTTACACATTTACTAATTTAAAACCATTAAAGAATTTAGTATAATTTTCACAATACACTCAGGGTATATAAACAACTTAATAATGCCATAAAACACACAAATAAGGTAAGAAAAGGTGTTACAAAAATATAATTATTTATGTATATGTTAACCAAGGATAAACATCAATGCATGTGAATAACATAAATTATACAACTTATATATTTATTTATTTAAAGATGAAGAGTACAGTTCATCTTCAGTATCAATGTTATTTTGTCTTATACATGTGACGCTTCTTCTTGTTGGCATCATTTTATAAACACTTATATGAGTTTCTCTTTTCGTCATCCAACAGCAGACCTAGTCAGTCAGCTTTGTAGTCTCCACCACCTTTGTTATCTTGTTTCAATTCCTTAAGATCTTGGTGGAATTTCTCTGCAGTCTCTAAGATTTTGGGTAAAGTAGTGCATGTGTGAATGTAGCATGTGGACCTTGAGACTCATATTACATCCAACTTCCTTCAATGCATTCAACATTTTACTTATGATGTGTTTGTAATTTGCCTTCTTTGTGTTACCAGTACCTAAATACTTTGTAACTAAATCATGGAATGTTTGCCATGCTAACATCTCTATTCAGTTAATTTTACTTTCAAAAGTAATCATCACCAAAGAGCTCTCTGATATCCGGCTTCTAAATATTGGTCTTTCATTTTAGAATTTTTTCAATTTGCAAACTTATAAATAACATACAAGAAGCATTGCCCTTCCATGTCCAATTCCTTGATAAATTGTTTTATGAGATGTAACTTTATGTGGAGATGAGGTAAGAGAATATCAGATGCCTGAATAAAACTATTCTTCTTCTTATTTTTCAACCAAGAGTCCATTCTATTCATGGCCATTTCTTCTGAATTCAATGCTGTGTCTTTGTCTGGCTATCCCATCCACAGGTGAAACAAGAAAATTGTATAACCTAATTGTTGACCCTACAAAAGGGTCCATGAAAATATCATACTTAGGTGAACATTTTGAAAATGCCACAGGAATAATTTCGATGACATAATATATTATGCCGGTGGTATCATTGCTGCCGATAGGGTTACCCATGCCGGATTGGTCGAAGGTGATAAGCCAGACGTAAAAAGTACCTTGGTCGAAAGAGTGACGATCTTTCACCGTAAAAATACAACCGTCAAGAACTGCGGACATGGGTTCAACTGGGTTAATATTTTCCGGAGGTCAAATAGTCCCCCATTCGGTTCTCCGGGCGGGGACTACTTCAGGGAACCCATGCCAAAGGCTCAAACACAGGGACATGTTCCTAGGAACATGGAATTTTAGGACTTTATACAATAGTGGGGCACTAGAGATATTAACGCGGGAATTAGATAAATTGCCCTTGAATAGAGTCGCTTTACAGGAAGTTAGGTGGCCAGGAGAAGGTAGTCAGGAATCAGGAAGCTTTGCATTATACTACGGGGGTGCAGACAGACCTGAATTTGGAACGGGTTTTTTAGTCAGAAGGAGGATACTACCCGCTATCCGAGATATTAAGTTTGTTAGTGATAGGTTATCATACATAATTCTAAAGAATAAACGACATGATTTTATAATTGTAAATGTACATAAAGAGAGACAAACAGACAGGTGAATGGAGAAGACTACATAACAATGAACTAGACGGTCTTTATAGGAAGCCAGATATAATAAGAACAGTTAAGTCTCATAGAATGCGATGGGCAGGACATGTTGCGTGTATGGGGAATGAAAGACGTGCATGGAAACTTCTTGTAGGAAAGCCAGAAGGAAAATGCCCAGTTGGTAGACCAAGAATGAGGTGGGAGAACAACATTAATTATGATTTGAGGGAAGTAGATTATACAGGGAATGATTGGTAAGCATTGGCTCAGGATAGGGATGTATGGAGAGCTTATGTCCGCGCGGCCATGAACCTACGGGTTCGATAGTGCCAGTGAGTAAGTAAGTAAGTACATGCCCCCACAGAAGATAAAGATGACAAGATCAAGGATGAGTTCTATGAAAAATTAGAATGCTTATTTGATAGCCTTTCACGATATCATATGAAAATTGTCTTAGGAGATTTTAATGCAAGAGTGGGGCAGGAAGATATATTCAAATCAACAATAGGCAAATTCAGTCTTCATGAAGATAGTAACGACAATGGGGTTAGATTAGTCACCTTCGCTACATCAAAGAATCTCATTGTTAAAAGCACAACATTTGAGCATAAGGATATTCATAAATACAACTGGACATCTCCAGATGGCGAAACTCAGAACCAGATAGATCATGTATTAGTGGACAAACGCTGGCACAGTAGTATCATCGATATTAGATCAGTTAGAGGGATAGACTGCAATTTCGGATCATCATCTGGTCAGGGTAAAAATCAGACAACGGCTATCGCTTATGAGAGGAACAAACGCTAAAGATGATTCTGTAAAATTTGAATTAAAAAACTTGCAAAATGATGAAATGCGGTAAGAATACCAAATCAAAATTGCTAATAGATTTGAAGTACTGGAATCTTCAGATGACAATGTGGCAAACGAAGAAGAAACTGATACAAATATAGAATGTGAGGCTATAAGAGATACTATTAAATTGTCAGCATCAGAAAGCATTGGTTGTTTAGAAAAGAGGCAAAACAAGAAATGGTTTGATGAGGAATGTGCCGACATTGTAAAGAAAGGAAAGCTAGCAAAAGTGAAATGGTTACACGAGCCAAATGAGGTAAATTTAGAGCAATTGGGTAGTATTAGACGGGAAACAATCAAGTTACTAAAGAGTAAAAAGAGGGAATATTTGAGAGAGAAGATTAATGATCTTGAAGTGAACGCAAAAAATAGTAACATTAGAGAATTATATCAGGGAATTAGTATAGAGAGGAAAGGGTTTGAGGCTAAAAAACATAATTCGGAATAAAATGGGGATATGATTGCAGATTCCAGGAGTATATTAAATAGATGGAAATGTTCTTTAATCAGTTATTAAATGTACATACAGAACAGGACATTGAGGAGGATAATTTACAGACAGCAGAAATGCTATTCACAGACCAAGTGCATTAGAGGTTGAAATGGCGATAGAAAAATTGAAGATGTATAAAGCATCAGGTTCAATTGAGATCCCAGCAGAATTGATAAAATCAAGGGGAGAAAATTGATGGACAAGATCACTGGCTGCTTACTATGATTTGGGAAAAAGAAAGCTCTTCCAGATGAATGGAAAGAATCAATTATCGTACCAATTTATAAGAAAGGAGATAAAACTGATTGCAACAACTACAGGGGCATCTCATTACTTCAACTTCGTACAAAATTCTAACAAATATATTAGTAAGCAGACTTACTCCCTATATTGATGGAATTCTAGGAGATCATCAATGTGCATTTAGAAGAAACAGGTCTACAACAGATCAGATTTTTAGTATAAGACAGATTTTAGAAAAGAAATGGTAATATAATGGTACTGTACATCAACTATATGTAGACTTCAAAAAAGCATATGATTCAATTAAGAGGGAGAAGTTGTATAGTATCCTACTGGAGTTCGGAATTCCTGAAAAGTTAGTTAGACTTATACAAATGTGTCTAAATGGCACAAAGAGTAGGGTGCGTGTAGGCAAACAGTTCTCTGATACTTTTGAAATCCAGAATGGGTTGAAGCAAGGAGATGCACTATCTCCTCTACTGTTTAATTTTGTATTAGAGCACGCCATTAAATCTTTAGAGAATGAGGAAGGCTTACAACTCAATGGTATTAATAAGCTGTTAGTATATGCTGATGATGTAGTACTATTGGCCGATAGCGAGAAGATACTAAAGGACAACACGCACACACTATTGAGGAACACTAAGAAATTAGGACTGGAAGTAAATATCAATAAAACTAAATATATGGTCACACATAGAAATACATTATATTATGGAAATGGACAGCTAATGACAAATGAGGGAAATTTTGAGGCAGTGGCTGAATTCAAATACCTAGGAACAATAATCACAAATAGGAATGAGATGCACAAAGAAATTAAACATAGGCTCAATTCTGGAAATGCGTGCTATTATGCATTGCAGAGACTCTTGATGTCCCAACTTCTTTAAAAAAAAAAAATTAAAACGGAAATTGTAGAAAACTATTATTCTAAAGAAAAAAAACCAGTTATATTATTATGGATGATTCGAAACATGGGACTTCTTACGTTAAGAGAGGAAAGGAGATTACAAGTATTTGAGAATAAAGTACTTTAAGGAAATTTTTTGGACCAAAGAGAGATGAACAGACAGCTGAATGGAGAAGACTACATTACAATGAACTACATGGTCTTTATAGGAATCCAGGTATAATAGAATAACAGTGTAATTCTCGTATACTGGCGATTGTCAGGACATGTTGCACTATGGGGAGTGAAAGACTTGCATGGAAGCTTCTTGTAGGAAAACCAGAGGGAAAACGCCCAGTTGGTATACCAAGAATGAGGTGGGAGAATAATATTAACTATGATTTGAGGGAAGTGGATTATACAGGGAATAATTGGAAAGCATTAGCTCAGGATAGGGATGTATGGAGAGCTTATGTCCGCGCGGCCATGAACCTACGGGTTCGATAGTGCCAGTGAATAAAGTAAATGAGTTATATATATATATATCTTTAAAGATGAAATTTTCTGCTTCTATAAGATAATGTTTCAAAAGTGAATTATTTTAATCTAATATTAATGGTAGAACTTGTCATATTCCAAACCTCTAAAAACACGCAGAATTTTACCTATTTGTTGTTTAATGATTCGGTCGTATTAATTCATTTTATTTCACAAACTTTTTTGTTAAACATACTTTTGTCCTCCTTAGTTGTAAATTTAATACCGTTAATTGCATTCTAATGTTCTATATTCCTTAAATGTGTCCTATAATTGTTAACTGTAAGCTATGGTCAGTCAGTCACGGAAAACGTATAAAAATTACTGTTCACAACATAATAGGTAATTGATGGATTAAATTTTCCTCTTGGATTCTACGTCATCGGAAAGTAAAAGTAAATTAATCCCACTACAGCCCTCAAGAGACCCTTGGGACAGTAGGAGGTTAAGGCTCCCACTATTTCTGGACAATCGGCACATAATGTCAGCCGGGTTGTCAGCCCTGCGTGACGGCCGCCTTTACCCCCAGAACAAGCGTCTGGTACTCATTTCCGTTAGAGGCTGAGTCGACCCCAAGGCCATAGTGCCGCCAGAAGGTGGGTCAGTTTAAAAGTCCTGACCCCACCGGAACTTGAAACCTCGACCTTCCGGCTTGTAGCTCAGTGCCTTAACCACTACGCAATGTCGTGCCCCCTACGTTATCGGTACACAACATAAAAAAAGTATTGATGATATTGTCTTGTAAAATCATTATTTTTCCAGCTACAGTCCTGTGATTGACTGACTTTTCGTCCTCTCATTTATATTGCTAATATGCATGGCGCAGTCAGTTTCTTGGTGCACTCCATTGAGGATTAACATAAACATGGTTTAGGAAATCTTGTAGACTGTTCGGTTCAGCTGTTCCATAATATATTTACTGGCCTTCTTCGGTGTCAATTTGAGCTAAAAGGCAGTCAGCGGAAGCATTTAAAATGAAGCAGGCATACTTGTTGATTTCTTAGAAAGTTATACCTACAAAGAACAAAATGAGATCCAGGACTTCAGTGGAACAATAAGCATATCTCAATATTAACTGCCATTGCCTCGTTTAGATGGAAGGTGACAGAGAATTTCAGAAGAAATACTATGTTCTAGTGTCAGGTTATGTGACACATGGTAAGTATGCTATAGATGTTTGCTTAAGAAAAGTGTTTTCTGAACTATAAGAACTTCCAAAACTTGAGGTCATAAAAATCTTCAGTTGGATGAACTGGTACTTAGAAATAGGCCTATACATTTAGCAATGTGACACAAATTTACATACATATTTGGATTTTGACATACAATGGAACTTCTTTGAATCGTTGCATGGAAATGGGACTATAGATGCGATTGGCGGCCAAGAAAAAATGATGTCATGGATGTATGGAAAATCGGGAAATAAGACACAAAATGGTGCAGAATTCTGTAATGTGAGATGTAAAACTAGCCAAATAACTGTCCACGAGGGGTCACAAAATAATATAGAAGAAGGAAACAAATATCTAGAAAATCAATTTGAACATCTTTCAGCTTCACAGACTCATTGTATTCACAACGTGAAAGCTTTGGACCCGTATGTTATAGAGTACGCACAACTGCCATACAAACAGCACGACAAATCACAAGTTCGTGTGTTAAAAAAAACTGAATGGCGCGTCAGACATAGAAAATCCTTGGCCTACCAGCCGGCCACTGATCTCACATCCAAACATATCAATGACAAAGGTGGACATTCATCTAGCAAATATATATGGATGATGAATGGTCAGCATGTCGGATACTCCAGCCGTTATGATTGGTTTTCTCAACTATGGCCGCTAAATATTGTAGCTGTCCAAATTCTTCACGATTCTGGGCGGGTACCAGTCGCATTGTGTCCGAAAGTCCATGAGAAAATTTCTTCTCTCATGGGGACTTGAACCAGTATTAAGGCATCTTAATCCAAACCATTTAGCTATAGCGTGGGACTTCGTGTGTGACAGGAAACATGATTTGTTTTTTAATGAGAGTGAAATTCACTACGTCAGCAATTGGACCGCTTACTCATGTGAATGCATAATAATTTGTTTTGAAAGTACATGCACTCTTATAAATAATTAACTTATTAAGAATGTGCATACGTTCTGGAAGTCAAACTAAGTTATGTTGTAATGTTGAGTGATTCCGGGTTCTGTGGCCGTGGTCCATAGTTGGTGTTGATACCAGACGTTTCGCCCTCAACTGCGGAGGGCATCTTCAGTGGCGAGTGCTTCTAGGCGTGTTTCCTGGTCGGAAGCTCTACTTAGAGTGAACCAGGAAACACGCCTAGAAGCACTCGCCACTGAAGATGCCCTCCGCAGTTGAGGGCGAAACGTCTGGTATCAACACCAACTATGGACCACGGCCACAGAACCCGGAATCACTCAACATTATGATTACCGGCCGTGAAAGCCTGCATTCAACTATTAAGTTATGTTGTATTTTTTATTTCAACGGTTCAATCTAGATATCAAAATATTAAATCTTGCATCACATTAATTGTAATCAGTTAATAATAATAATAATAATAATAATAATAATAATAATATATACATATCCACAACTATAGTAGAGAAGGCCTTTTGTTATTGAGTAGGCCTCTATGATATATTTATTTTATATATTTTAAATGGTACATGGTAAGCGAGTTAATTTAATTAAATTATTGATTTAAATTAATATTTATTTTAAGCAAAATTAAATTTAACATTTTTCGTAGAATTGAAGGGAAAAAAATTGTAGTTATTTTTTTAATCTCCGTTACCGAAATTGTTTATCTAGTTTCATGGTATTTTCTTATATTTGTGTAATATTTGCATTTTGAAATACATACTCACTGGCACTATCGAACCCTTAGGTTCATGGCCGCGCGGACATAAGCTCTCCATACATCCCTATCCTGAGCTAATGCTTTTCAATCTTTCCCTGTATAATCTACTTCCCTCAAATCTTGTTAATGCTATTTTCGCACCTGATTATTAGTCTATCACCTGGGCTTTTTCCCTCTGGTTTTCCTACAAGAAGCTTCCATGCACGTATTTCATTCCCCATTTGTGCGATATGTCTGTCCTCTCCATCGAGATTTAACTCTCCATATTACATCTGGTTTCCTATAAAGACCATGTAGCTCAATGTTACGTAAGTCTTCTCCTTTCACCTGTCTGTTCATCTCTCTTTGGTCCAAAAATTTGTCTAAATACCCGTAAACTCCTTTCCTCCAAATTCTAAATAAAATTCAGATGTCAGACAGTCGCAGAATCATGCAATTGAGTCACACATCACATATTACGTCATAACTCCAGTCTAAATTGTGATTTAAGTTTCATTTTTTATTTAGAACGTAACTTGAAATTTGCCCTCCAAATGGTATTTTGGGAAATTGAATTAGGAATGACACTTCAGAGAATGATGCAGATGAACATGCTAAGCTGCATGATGAGTTGAACATTTATGTCAGTCACACATACTTTGATAGATAATAAATAACATTGTTTTTCTTCAGAAGTTGTATGTTTATGTACCGTCTTAATAATCACACACTTTTCCTCTATCGTAGAAAACATCCCTAATTTCACCCAATTGTAATATTTATGCAATCATTTTGCTGCAAAAATGTATTGTAGATGTCGGGTCAGTCACATATGGAATTGCTCTATATTAATACATGAAGAAAAAAATGTGTACCCCTTTTTAAGCACATTGCACACACGGAGGAGTGTGATATTTGGCATAATTAATGTTCATATGGAGAAAGAGTGCAGAAAAATAAAAGTTATGTAAATATGTGTCACAATGGGAGGAGGACTATCAGTTGCTGTTGTCATGTAACTACAATCATATATTACCTGGCACATGGAAGATATTTGTCCAAGATTTTACGACCAACTGCGATTCTGAGTCAATTGTTCACAAAGAAGAATACAACTGCCATTATCAAAGATGATAGTGACGATGATTAAGAGAGGCAGTGAAAATCTTCATCGGCCAGTAACGTAAATGACACAGCACCAAAAATTGATCGAAAGTATAATTATATTGTAAGATATCTTAATAAAGTTTAGATAAAATGTACAAAAATGTATTTTAATTTTTTAAAACTATGCTCCACCTCTTCGATCGACTTGGAAAAATTATATGTTGTAGAAAGTGGTCCGATTGTCTAATAGAAAAAAAACTCGTAATTGTATCTCGTGAGCGAGTGACCGAAAAAAAAATCACGAAAACTAAAATAATATTTTCAGGTAGTTACGTTCGTGGGATTGAGTTCTTGATTTCTGCTTTGAATCGCCTTTGAATATATTTACAACATATATGTGGTTCATAAAAATCGGTCCAGTAGATCCTGATAAAAAATCTTCACCAATAATACTAGTTGTATTTTTATCTTTGTTCCTAGTGCAGCTACAGGGTTGAAATTTGGTGTGAGTTTGTAACCCATCAGACGCAACTTTTGGCCAACATTTGGAACGAATACGCGTGGGGGCCGCTTACCCTTAACTTAGCCGCCTATGGCCTTTGCAAGTGTTCTAATATAAGTGTTTTCATATAATTGCACATAATGAATATTCGCTAACTAATTTCTGAGGAAACGTGATAGGAATATTTCAGTTTGAATCTGGGTTATGTGAAGACGTTTAACCTTAGAAACGTTCAGAAATTCCATAAAATAAAATAAATGTTGCCCAGTGAACGGAATATTACTATGCATTAATATTCAAAGACAGAGAGTTTTGGATACCTTCAATAAAATTTAATTTTATAAAAGAATAATTATTATTCTTTATTATTTTTATTGGTTTTATTATGAACTCAATAAACATAGAATGGCATTCTTCTCTTATTATTTACATTTTTAAGGACGCTAAACTTAATATAGTCTGTAGGCTACATTTTTTAAACATTAAAGGAATTCAACATCAACTTCTTCACGAAAAATACATTTTATAACTGACACGGAGCCTGTTAAAATGTGATAACTAGAGAATTAATTGCAATGTCTGATAAAAATAGCACATCGCACACTGTATCAGAATGCGAAAAATCGGCAAAATCTGGAATTCGCTATTTGAGCTCTAAATCCATCCACATGTGTGAGATTAACAATTTTAAGAGTACAAAAATATTACACTTAATGCGTGGGCCTTTAATTACTTAATATACACAACATATTGGTTAAATATTAAATTTTAACAAACAACTTATTTGCCAGATTGTTTGAAAAATAGATCAATCTATATTCACAGACAGATAGGTCTATGCATTTAGAAAATAATAGTAATACAATAACTGAATCTTGTAAATCAACTGTACGCCTGGTTGTATGATCCAACAAATTCTGTAACAAAGATTGACTAAAAGTCCATACTAGAGTAAGAATGTTCTTTACTTTGGAGGACACGATTACATAACGGATAGATATTAGTATTTTTTTCTTTTACTTGTGCTCTTGTGAGCTTATTTTGTCTTAGGCTTAAATTAGCATCAACAGTTAATGAAACAGCTTAATTTATTTCCGTTGTAAGGTTTTACTTCGAATTGTGATTTAATGATTTACAAACAATCTTGTTGGAATCGTTAAGTAAGTTTTATTTACTAGTTCCGCACTTCCGATGCCTTTTCCTCTCCTTCCTCCTTTATGTATAGAGGATACTTCAGTTGCAAAACGAGTTTTTTGAAACGAGTTTTCACGTTGAAGTTATGCAGTTCTTTCGCTTTTTACTTCTATTGCGATGGTTCGAGTTCCCATGGGAGAAGAAATTTTCTCGTGGAATTTAGGCCAGTATTACTTTAATCAGCTATTAAATGTACACACAAAACAGGACATTGAGGAGCATAAGTTACAGACAGCAGAAATGCTAGTTGCAGGGCCAAGTGCATTAGAGGTTGAAATGGCAATTGAAAAATTGAAGATGTATAAAGCATCAGGTTCAGATGAAATCCCAGCAGAACTGATAAAATCAGGGGGAGAAAAATTGATGGACAAGATACGCTGGTTGCTTAGTATGATTTGGGAAAAAGAAGCTCTTCCAGATGAATGGAAGGAATCAATTATCGTACCAATTTATAAGAAAGGAGATAAAGCTGATTGCAACAACTACAGGGGCATGTCATTACTTTCAACTTCGTACAAAATTCTAACAAATATATTAGTAAGCAGAATTACTCCCTATATTGATGGCATTCTAGGAGATCATCAATGTGCATTTAGAAGAAACAGGTCTACAACAGATCAGATTTTTAGTGTAAGACAGATTTTAGAAAAGAAATGGGAATATAATGGTACTGTACATCAACTATATGTAGACTTCAAAAAAGCATATGATTCAATTAAGAGCAAGAAGTTATGTAGTATCCTGCTGGAGTTCGGAATTCCTAAAAAGTTAGTTAGACTTATACGAATGTGTCTAAATAGCTCAAAGAGTAGGGTGCGTGTAGGCAAACAGTTTTCAGACACTTTTGAAATTCAGAATGGGTTGAAGCAAGGAGATGCACTATCTCCTCTACTATTTAATTTTGTACTAGAGCATGCCATTAAATCATTAGAGAATGTGGAAGGCTTACAACTTAATGGTATTAATAAACTGTTAGTTTATGCTGATGATGTAGTACTACTGGCCGATAGCGAGGAGATACTAAAGGCCAACACGCACACACTATTGAGTAACACTAAGAAATTAGGACTGGAAGTAAATATCAGTAAAACTAAATATATGGACACACGTAGAAATTCAGTATATAATGGAAATGGACAGCTAAGGACAAATGAGGGAAGTTTTGAGGAAGTGGCTGAATTCAAATACCTAGGAACAATAATCACAAATAGGAATTAGATGCACAAAGAAATTAAACATAGGCTCAATTCTGGAAATGCATGCTATTATGCATTGCAGAGACTTTTGATGTCCCAAATCCTTTCAAAAAACGTTAAGCTAAAAATATATAAAACTATTATTCTACCAGTTATATCATATGGGTGCGAAACATAGACTCTTACTTTAAGGGAGGAAAGGAGATTAAGAGTATTTGATAATAAGGTTCTTAAGGGGATTTTTGGACTAAAGAGAGATGAACAGACAGGTGAATGGAGAAGGCTACATAACAATGAACTACATGATCTTTATAGGAAGCCAGATATAATAAGAACAGTTAAGTCTCGTAGATTGCGATGGGCAGGACATGTTGCGCGTATGGGGAATGAAAGACGTGCATGCAAACTTCTTGTAGGAAAACCAGAAGGAAAACGCCCAGTTGGTAGACCAAGAATGAGGTGGGAGAACAACATTAACTATGATTTGAGGGAAGTAGATTATACAGGGAATGATTGGAAAGCATTGGCTGAGGATAGGGATGTATGGAGAGCTTATGTCCGCGCGGCCATGAACCTACGGGTTCGATAGTGTCAGTGAGTAAGTAAGTAAGTATGGGACCGATGCCCAAGCAGCATAGTGAGGAATTTGGGTAGCTACAATAAGTAGCGACTTCCGTTGAAAAAAATAGCTATAACGGCTGGGGGACCCGACATACTGATCACATGCCAACCCTACACTGCCTAGATGATCGTTTACCTCTGTGATTAACACATGTGCATGTGAGACCAGCAGTCGGATGGTAGGCCAAGGACTTTCTAGGCCTGTCGCGCTTCAGTTATTATCATAAGTAATGCCACGAGTGATTTCCAAATTATCGATAAATTCACGACTCACGAAGTGAGGAGTAAATTTATCTAGAGAATTTGGAAATCAAGTGTGGCATTTGTTAGGACTATTTAACGAATAAAATTAAGCTGTTTACTCACAAATGATTATTTAACTATAGTTATTTTAAAATATTTATATATTTAATGTAAACGGCGATGTTTGAAAACAAATTAGAAGCGATAGGTACGCTTCATCTGCTTCTTTTGTTTATCACTGCAACCAGATCATACAATTTATTGTCAAAGGAACGCAATATTGTAAGAATGCTCTCTAGTGGAGAAAAAATGAAACACATCAAACTGTATATTAATTCATTTCTGATGTCGTATGATGTAAACATGACAATTATATTTTTCTGGATTGTTACCTGGGAAAAAAATACATTTAAGAAAGTGCAAACAGTGGTTTCTTTTTTTGGTGGTATAATAAATTGCTGCAAATGTTTTTTATATTAACTCCCGCATACGGCATGTGTTGACATTCATGCACTATATATACAATCTGGTAGCCGTATTTCTCACAGGCTCAGTCACTGCAAAATAATGGTCAGACCTGTTCCGAATATTAAAAGGAGGAGCCTTCTTTAATATGACAATTATAACACTGATAAATATTTCGTGAAACACGACCCTGATTGGTTGTAAAACAGAAATCATTGAAACGTGATTGGCCATTGAGTCCCATTTGGGGCATGAGTTAAATAATCATAATTATTACTGTTCTGGCTTTGTGCAGAGTTCACGCACGTGGTAAGTAAGTTGAAGGACCATGCAGGATTTATTAAATGAACTGCAGAATACCACGGCGTAATAAAAACTCTACGAAGAAACTAATTATTTCAAAACTTCATTAAACACTAGTAGTATCTCTTGAACCGATATAAAAGTACATCTACTTGTTTCACATTAAAATTTAGTCTGTTGCAATTTCCGTTAGGGCAAAGAATAATTTAGGATACGCCAATACTTGAAATAACGGCTCTTCATGCCGGTGGCCTTATAAGCGAAACGGGAAAGCATTCGCGCTCACAGAGCAATTAATATTATTCTAGGAGGATTTACGAAATAATTATAACGTTGGTCAAACTGAACCACATCTATGACTAGACCAAAGATAGTACTATTAATCACAATTCACTGACAAAAGAATGGCAGATCCATAGAAACATGTCCTTCTAGAGGTTATATAGAATATGCAACGCAATTAAATGCAGAATTTTATATAATCATGACGTCATACATGTCGGTTGTGATCTGATTAGCAATAATTGCCTCAAATCCAACATTAAATATTAAAGAGAAATACAAAAGAAAATATAAATCAATAAGACAAAAAGAGAAGATAAACAATTCGTCTGATCATTATTGTTATCATTATTATTATTATTATTATTATTATTATTATTATTATTATTGTTATTATTAATGGTAACAGAAATGGACTATTGGAGAAGATCTGCTAGGAAATCAAGGAGAGAGAAAATTAGAAATGATGTTATAAAAGAGAACATGAATGTACAAAACTCAATTTTAGAATGTTTACAAGAAAAGCAAATAAAATGGTACAGGCATATTAGGTGAATGAAGGATGAAAGATTATCAAAAAATAATTAAATGGACACCATCAGGAACGAGAAGGAGAGGACTACCAAACCTCACGTGGATCCAAGGAATTAGAGAAACTTTGAAGGACTGGGAAAGTGAAGAAGAAATGTGTTATAATAAAAATGAATGGAGGAAAATTATAAAGCGAAATTGAAGACAAATCATTGGTGCTGGAAAAATGTATCATCATTGTAAAACCGGATATATATATATATTAATAATAATAATAATAATAATAATAATAATTATTATTATTATTATTATTATTATTGCATCATTATACATTTTCAGGTTTGTTTCCGGATATTGTTATTTCTTATAAATTTTTCTCCTAAACAAAATGAAATAGCATGAGTTGGGCGCAAAGCAATTCCACGTTTCAAATGTTTTCAATTCTTCTTATGAAATCAAATCCAATCATTAGCAGTTAGTTGAGTAACATGCCGTCTTTATTTGTCGTCAAAGTTAAAGCATGGTTTTCTGTTCACAATAAGCCCAGCTGACGGTAAAACAGCCTTTGCCTGATTTTTGACAAAAATATGGTATGAAATGAAATATAAAATATAACATTTACGAAGCAATCTGCACATTATAATTAAACAACGATTTTTTTTTTAAATACTCAAGTACTACCACAAAGACATATTCTAACAGTGAAATAAAGATATGTGAGATATAAAAATTGTATTTAACAGATGATTGCCTCTTCATCATCGTGTGACGTAATGGCTTGTTAAGGCCTGTCGCCCTCCCTGGCATACGAAGTGAAGCAGGAAATTGGACTTCTAAAAAAATTCAGGCTGTTGTCTTCTGGATCGTTAGATAAGATATAGAAAAGAGTTAAAAAGAGCACCTGTTGTTCATTACATACAGCATTATAGACAAGACTGTCTTCATCATGTGAACAGAATGGACTGAATAAAATCCTTCATTACATATTTCATCAATTTTATTTTTTATTTATGTATATATTTATCAATTGATATTACATAAAATTTGCACTCTACTTTTCATTCAGAAATTTCAACTTTAGCGTTGACAGCTCACAAAATTATCGAAGAGACACATTTTAACCCTAGCACTAACACTTTGAGAAAATGTGTTCATTAAAGAAAAATAAAATACCATTATGGATTTTGGTATGCCATCTATGAATAAATGCATAAACCCATAGCCAAACAGACGTGAATTATTCATACCATGGGGTTTTATGATCGTAAGATAACTCATAACTAGAATCCGGATGTTAGGCACTTAAAAAAATTCAAAATAGGCAGGCAAAAAGGCACTAAAATCATTAATATAGACACTAAAAATTCAAAATATGCTCTTACAAAAAATGGACTACAACATAATTTTTACAGCCTTATGTAAATAATATAAACATATGCTATCTGTAGCATACAAAGATATCAGAGATGATATTGGAACTTGTCTTGTCTTTTTACAAAGAGCATACTTATGTTTTGCAGTGTGTGCGTGCTGCAAAACATGACACTTCTTCGCGCAATTCACTGCAATTTCACACACTTTGCAAAACAATATTGAATGTCACTTGAGAATATTTCTACATCAATTTTTTTTCACGAAATTGGTCAGTTTGTCTTTTATTGTCCTCCGTTCCTTAATCATCGTAAGACAACTCTTCTAAAGGCAATAAAAATAAATAATAAGCCACTTGCACTTGTCGCACCAATTTGTCTTTGAGGCACCCGTCTGTGAATGAGGACTACAGACAGAATTCAATGTTATCCATATTCTGTGGTGTTACCAATGTGAAATATAATATTGGAAGTCGCTTAAAAAGTTTCAGCCCCAGGTGTGAGACAGAGAAAGAAAGCTTGAGACATCTACCCTTTTTTGTCACTCAGTAATATTTGTATGGAAAAGAAGCAAAGCTGTACTATAGAACTTTCTCCAAGCCTTAGCGTAGCATAATACAATGGGACAAAGCATAGGGCTATTTTGCTTAACGGGAGTGCATGAGGTGGAAACCATCTACTTGCTAGATTATTGGCTATTGCCACCCTTATCTTAAAATATTTTATCAGAGTTTATAAAAAGGACACTGAAATTTTCTGTACAATGATATGTGTAATGAAGTTCGTCCATTTCAATTAATTTTATTGAAATACTGAGTTAATTTCCAGAAAAATTGGCAAATAAGCATTTATAGGCATTGTAAGCTAAAATAGGCATTTATAGGCAAAATGAACTTCATTGAAAAGAACTCTAGGGTCGTCGGTATGATCTTATATGAAGTCACTTTTACAATATCTATAATAAATAAGTGAAGACATTTTCCCTAACACCCAGTCTCTACTCATAACATATCCTAAGACAAATAGTAAAAGGTGGAGTTCAAGTATATCTGAATCAACATAAATGTACAAATTATTGTCCTCCTCTGATGTGTTCTTAATTTTTTATTGATGTACACACATGAATAAAAGAAATATGCAAAACAAACTGTAAATTTTAATTCACACTGATGGTTTACTCATGACAGCGTTATCACAGGAAGCTGCTAAATTTCTGCTTATGTGATTTATAGCAAGTATGTTCAAATTACTTAAGGCTGTATTTGCAGTGCTCTGTATTATAATTGCTATCACTAGGTAAGGAAGGCAAACAAATGGTGTAAGCACAACGGTTGCAGTGCTTCCTATCACAGAAACTCAATCTACATAGATCACTATTCACAATAACATGAAAATAATCACATCCACACAACGTGATATCCATATTTGCTTATGTCGAATTGGAGAACACACAGGAGTAACTGAGCAAAAACCGGAAACTGATTCAGACAGCATATTAAATTTACATAAAACATGCATATTTTACATGCGTTATGAAAGTTTATACTTAAAACAAATTAAATATTCGTGAGAAGCCTAGGAATGATGTGAAGAACATTCTCTTAGAAAAGAGCTGACTTTTCAACAGTGTACGATAAACACTACAGCCTATTTTTATTTTACACAGAACAAGTAACGTTCGAAACGGGACTCGAAACCCGGATCTCCACTCTGTGCGTTAGTACGATATCGAACTCTGATACGAACGACCCTTCTATCCACTTACACAATTCTCATTCATTAGAAGACCGGTAGCCGTCGCTACCATCAACGCCATCTGACGTCTTCTTATCAAAGTTTTTTATTGACTATTTAACTCATGCCCCAAATGGGAGTCAATGACCAATCACATTTCAATGATTTTTTATTTACAACCAATCACAGTTGTTTTTCACCTCGATTTTGCCAATTTAATTTTATCACTTAAATATCAAGGTCCTCCTTTTTAACATTCTCTATAGGTCATAACATTATTTGGAAGTGACTGCATGCAGCGACAAAATTGTATATATAGTGCACGAATGTAAACTGATAGTACTTGCGGGATATAATATCAAAACATTTGTACCAATTGATTATACCACAAAAAAAAAACACTGTTTGCACTTTCTTAAATGGATTATTTCCCAGGAATATCCGTTCCAGAAATATATAATTGACATATTTACACCACAGGGCATCAGAAATTAATTAATAACCTATAATGTTGGGTATAAATTTTCCCACTATGGCACATTCTTACTATAATGCGATTCTTTGGCAATAAATAATATGAACTGGTTGCAGTGATGAACAAATGAAGTAGTGATGGGTAATTCGAGAGTGAGTCGTTTAAAAAGAACGCTTCACTACAGTGAAGTGTAAATGAGTTACTCACTTTTGGTGAACTGCCAGTTCAGAGTTCACTACTGCTACTTAAAATTAAAATTTACTTTTTATTTCAAGCTCTAGATCATAGATGTCTCACTCCAAATCAACTTTCGCTCATTCGTTGATTACTCTACATTTCTCCGCCCATCGACCTTGCATGTTCCCGCCTCTTTCCTACGTCATCCATATCGCTCGTACCGCAGTGAGTGTCTGAGAAGTACGAACTGTCTTGCCAGAGTGAACTGCCATAGAAGAACGAATTATCTTGCCAGAGTGAACTGCCATAGAGGAACGAACTACCTTGGAAGAACGAAATGGTATAAAAGAACGAACTATCTTAGAAGAGTGAAGTGTTTTAGATGAACGAAGTGGTATCAAGAACGAACTACCTTGGAACGAAGTGGTATAAAAGAACCAACTATCTTAGAAGAGATGAAGTGTTTTAGATGAACGAAGTGGTATCAAAGAGAACGAACTATCTTGGAAGAGTGAAGTGTCTTAGAGGAACGAACTACCTTGACAGAGTGAACTGGTTTTAAACACTTCAGTTGTACTTCAAACTTTCAAACATTAGACACGCTCATTCATTCAGTACATGTACATTACGGCACCTTTCCGCCTCTTGCTTACGTTATCACTCATACGCAGCATTACTCAGGGATTACTCCTTTTGATCTACGGCATTACTAACACTACAAATCTAATATAGTCTAATATTACAGTCACTTTACATTTTATTTACTGGAATTCCGAAAGTATTTAATAAATTATCAATTTTACCCAAGTTTTAAAAACAACATATTTTACTAGGTTTACAAAAAGCTGTTGCAAAATTTAGTAAAAATCTTACCTTGCTAAACATTTAGAGCGAATATGCCGTGCACGTTTAAAAGCATCCCGCCCCCTGAATGAAACTGCGTTTAGAACAAAAGTTACACTTTGCTTTACCATCGCCTAAATCAGCGAAGAAACCCCAAATTTCACTAATTTTTCTTGATCGCGAATTAGAAGCCATTCTGTAAAAGTGCACACACAAGGCTAAATTTTGTTGGCCTACCCAGTATTCACCCTCTTTATATTTTTAGTTTAGGGGTTGTAAAGATTAAGATCAAGTAATTGCCAATAGTACGATTTTGCATGTTTCTTTCTTTTTAAAGAACTATTATGCAGATAATATGTGTAAATAACACATATATATATAAAATAAAATAAAATATCTTCCTTGAAAGTTTTAAAATACTGCACACATTTTTTTTCTTCAAATCATAGAGTTACGATTTTGTTTTTTATTAACATTTACAACTTGAAATAAAATATGTAAACATTGAAAATCTGTATATAAATACAATTATGCAAATAATACAGTTATAACAGAAATAAAAAGGAGGTAGAAATAATTATAAAATAAACAAAAGTATGGTAGCAGTCATATTAGAATTTTTCATACTCAAATAAATTAAAATAGAATTTACAGAACTATTTACGTTTATCTTTAAAATCCACAGCTACCATGTGGTTGATTAACGTCAAGTCACACCATGCTCGTGTCTTCGTGCTTCCCCCTCCACCAGCCACTTTTTTTTTTGCGAATATTTTGTGACCAAACTAGTTCAATTGAATGGTTCATAAAAGTGAGTGCGAGTGAACGAACTACTTCTCGAAATGAACTGGTTGGGCACAACGCTAGTAGTGATGGGTAATTCGAGAGTGAGTCGTTTAAAAAGAACGCTTCACTACTGTGAAGTGTCAAAAAGTTACTCACTTTTAGTGAACTGCCAGTTCAGAGTTCACTACTGCTACTTAAAATTAAAATTTACTTTTTATTTCAAGCTCTAGATGTCTCACTCCAAATCAACTTTTGCTCATTCGTTGATTACTCTACATTTCTCCACCCATCAACCTTGCATGTCCCCGCCTCTTTCCTACATCATCCATATCGTTCGTATCGCAGTGAGTGTCTGACAGGAATGAACTATCTTGCCAGAGTGAACTGCCATAGAGGAACGAACTATCACACCTGAGTGAAATTACATAGAAGAACGAACTACCTTGGAAGAGTGAAGCGCCTTAGATGAACGAAGTGGTATCAAAGAATGAACTATCTTAGAAGAGTGAAGTGTTTTAGATGAACGAAGTGGTATCAAAGAACGAACTACCTTGGAAGAGTGAAGTGTCTTAGAGGAACGAACTACTTTGACAGAGTGAACTGGCTTTAAACATTCAGTTGTACTTGAAACTCTCAACATTCGACAAGCTCATTCATTCATTACATGTACATTACAGCACCTTCCTGCCTCTTGCTTACGTCATCACTCATATGTAGCATTACTCAGGGATTACTCCTTTTGATCTATGGCATTACTAACGCTACAAATCTAATGTAGTCTAATATTACAATCACTTTACATTTTATTTACTAGAATTCCGAAAGTATTTAATGAAAATCCATTTTATCCAAGTTTTAAAACAACATATTTACTAGGTTTACAAAAAGCTGTTGCAAAATTTAGTAAAAATCTTACCTTGCTAAACATTTAAAGCAAATATGCCATGTAAGGTAGAACAAGAATGAGGTGGGAGAATAACATTAACTATGATTTGAGGGAAGTAGATTATACAGGGAATGATTGGAAAGCATTAGCTCAGGATAGGGATATATGGAGAGCTTATGTCTGCGCGGCCATGAACCTACGAGTTTGATAGTGTCAGTGAGTAAGAGTAAGTAAGTTCAAAAGCATCCCGCCCCCTGAATGAAACTATGTTTAGAACAAAAGTTACACTTTGCTTTACCATCGCCTAAACTTTTTCTTGATCGCGAAATAGAAGCCATTCTGTAAAAGTGCACACACAAGGCTAAATTTTGTTGGGCTACCCAGTATTCACCCTCTTTATATTTTTAGTTTAGCGATTGTAAAGATTAAGATCAAGTAATTGCCAATAGTACAATTTTGCATATTTCTTTCTTTTTTAAAGAACTATTATGCAAAAAGTATGTGTAAATAATACATATATAAATTAAATTAAATATATCTTCCTTAAAAGTTTTAAGTCCACCGCTGTGGTCTCGAGGTAGCGTGCTGCCTTGTTACGCAGTGGACCCGGGTTCGATCCCCGGTCGGGGTAGTTTTTCTGGGTGAGGTTTTTATCGGGGTTTTTCCTCACCTGTAAGATAAATGTCAGAAAAGCTTTCAGGCCCAAACGGTCCCCGAAATCATATGGCCATTTTCATCATCATCATCATCCTTGTCATTATCATCATCATCACCATCCTTCACCGGTGTGGAAAGCAACAGGAAGCTACCACACCTTCAATTCCCTAGTAAAGCTGCAAGCATAGCATGAAAATGCTATGATTGCAGTGAAAGACCTGCCTTCGGGCAGAATTACTATGGATGGAAAAGTTTTAAAATACTCCACACATTCTTTTTTCAAATTATAGAGTTATGATTTTGTTTTTTATTAACATTTACAACTTTAAATAAAATATGCAAACATTGAAAATCTGTATATAAATAAAATTATGCAAATAATACAGTTATAACAGAAATAAAAAGGAGGTAGAAATAATTATAAAATAAACAAAAGTATGGTAGCAGTCATATTAGAATTTTTCATACTCAAATAAATTAAAATAGAATTTACAGAACTATTTCCGTTTATCTTTCAAATCCACAGCTACCATGTGGTTGGTTAATGTCAAGTCACCCCATGCTCGCGTCTTCGTGCTTCCCCCTCCAGCTTTTTTTTTTTTTTGCTTGGCAAATGAAGGGCTTTGCTAAATTTTGTGTGAACAAACTAGTTGAATTTAATGGTTCACAAAAATGAGTGCGAGTGAACGAACTACTTCTCGAAATGAACTGGTTGGCACAACGCTAACTGCAAGGAATGTCAGTGCTCAAGATAATAATTGGATCTACCTATCCAAAGTTAGGAATACTGAACAGTCAAGGAAAGTGAGGAGAAAACTAACAAGAATAGACCAGAAGAGCGTATGAAGGAGGAGGGTCGTACATATGGCATAGGAGAATTTTAGCCAGTTTGTAAGTATCTCAATACTTCATGATAGTTTTACTCAAAAACATTTTTTACGTTTTTCCATATTCAAATTACTCCTCCCATAACAGTTTATGCCTAATTGCCTTGAAATTTTCAACATATGTTCCATGATAGTTTCTAACACTTTTCACAGAGAAATTTAAAGGAAAAATGGATAGAAGTTGATTTATAGTATTCACATATTTGAGTTTAGATTTTTCATGAATAAATAAAATAAAGTATATATGAAGAATTGATATCTTGCTACGTGTTAGCTTAATTCAAAAACCCATCTGTAGCTTAATTTAAAAACCCATCTGTGAAGTCATGTAAGGGATAGTTTTGAACTTGTATAAAAAAATTCAAGTGTCTATCTCAAAAACTATTGCGCAAGGAACAATTTCTATTTTTAGATTTTTTTGTTAAAAAACTCTATAACCCAAGAATCATACAACATACAACTTTCAAATTTTCTGTGAAAAGTGACCTAATACAACTGAGACAGTGTGCAAAATTTCAAACATGTATCTAAAGAAGTATAGATTTTTGTACTTTCACCAGACCATCCTCTTAATATTCAAATCATGACATCTGAATAGTTTCTGAAAAATTACTTTGTAAATGTGCATTCAGAATGGAGCTTCATGAAGTAAGTTGATAAGATATTATGCCTTTGCATTATAGTGAACAAATAAATGTTCAGTAAAACCATATTTGAGACAAATTAACTTTTTACTATTTACACATGTGAATGGTTCGTCATTACTATGCAATTAGTATTGTGAGCAAATTACTTGTTACAAAAAGTACACTTGAAAGGTTTCTGATTCCTGTGTAAATATTAATGTCCATAAGAACATGTTTCCGAGAAAATGATTTAATGCACAATGAACATTGGAACCGTTTCTCGTTTTTATGTACACGTATATGTGAACTGAAATTGGATTTTCGAGCAAACGACTTACAACAAAATGAACAATTGAATGGTTTCTCTTTAGTGTGAATATAAAAATGTCACCGATACCGGAGCAGATTACACAACAAATAGTACATTTGAATAATTTTTCATTAGTAAATTAATGAATCATTCTTTCACATCTTACCTCATGTATTATGTTTCTTTAAACAAGGGAACTAGTTTTCAACAGAAGGATCTCTCTCATTGTCAACCGACATTATGACTACCTGATTTTCTTTGGAATCATTGGAATCTCCATCAATAACGTTGACATCTGGTGTTGATTTGATTAACTTTTAGATGAGGTCACGTCCATCAGCAATTTCCAAATTCATGGATCTAAATTTGTTCTTCTGTATATATATATTTTCAAAAATTGTTATTTCTAAAGGTTTTCCAAATGTTCTAAAAGATGGGCCTCTTTTTCAATTTCACCATTTTTAATATTTCTAAAGTGTTCGTTACTGTGAGTGTCCAAATTCCTTTTTGCTTTTCCTATTTATACTTTATTGCGTCCTTACAATTAATTTTATAAATTCCAGATTTTTAGCTATCAGGGGTGTTCAATTTCTTATTAGTTATTAATAGATTACCGAGGCTAAATTTATTTATCGGTGCCAATGTAATATTGAATTTCTTGAAATTTGTTATGTATTTCAGGATAAGTAATTTTTTAAAATTGTTTTACTTTTTTGAATCAGATTGCAGGGCAGTGTATTCTTTTAATCTTTTTTGTTGTCTGAATTACTTTCATCTATTTATAATTATTTCTTTTCCAAAACCATTTAAATTGGCTATGTTCAAAATGTTCCTTACAATCTTCTTCCTTTAATGGAACATGGGGGGGGGGCGGAAAGATGAGACCCATTTTTAATAATATGTGTTATATTTTAGCAAAATGGCTTACCAAGAAGGCTTACCAAGAAACTTAAAGAATTACCAAGTTTCGACAACGAAAGCATTGAAAATTCTACTGTATTAGTAAAAGAACTAAATAATATATCATTGGATTGTAATGACAGATTGGTTTATTTCGACATAATTTCTTTATTTCTGAGAATCCAAATAGGGAAGATGTTAACTAATTTAGAAAAAATGGCTAAGTATCTTAAAAATAAAAATAGAAACAATAGAAGAATATTTAAATCTTACAAAAACTTTCCATTGAGAATAATGTTTTCACCTTCAATGGAAAATTTTACAAACAAATCTCAAGTCTGGCTATGGGTAACCCACTTTCACCATTTTTGGCAAATTTATTTATGAGTTATCTAGAGTGTCATATCACCAATGCTTATCCCTGGAGCTTCAAATGTTGGTATAGATATGTGGATGATATTTTCGCTGTGATAAATTCTAAATATATTGAAGATGCATTGAAATTACTCAGCCTTCAAGAAGAAAGTGAAAAATATACTATGGAATTGGAAAAAGGATAAACAAATCCCATCTTTGGATTTTTACTTAATAAGGGATAACTACATTGAAAAATTGAATTCAATATATAGGAAGGTTACTCATACAGACAATTATATAAAATCTTAAGGTTTCAATCATATTGCACATAAACATGCAATATTCAACCGTTTGATATATAGATTATTAAATGTTCCATTAAATCATGAAGATTTTAGGAAAGAATACAATCACATTTTGAACATAGACAATATAAATGGTTTTGGAAAAGAAATAATTATAAATAAATCAAAGAAATTCAGACAACAAAAAAGATTAAAAGAATACACTACACTGTAACCACTTTCAAAGAAAGGAAAAACAATTTAAGAAAATTACTTATTATCCTGAAATACATAACAAACTTAAAAAAATTCAATATTATAATGGCACCGATAAGTAAATTGAGCCTTGGTAATCTATTAATAACTAATAAGAAATTGAACACTCCAGATAGCAAAAAATCTGGAATTTATCAAATTAATTGAAAGGACTGCAATAAAGTATACATAGGAAAAACAAAAAGGAATTTGGACACTCACACTAAGGTACACTTTAGAAATATTAAAAATGGTGAAATTGAAAAATCAGCTATTGCAGCACATAGTTTATTGGACAGTCATAAAATTGAAAAAGAAGCCCAACTGTTAAAACATGTGGAAAAACCTTTAGAATTGACAATTTGGGAGAAGATATATATTCAGAAGAATACATTTAGATCCATGAATTTGGAGTTTGCTGATGGACGTGACCTCATCTAAAAGTTTATCAAATCAACACCAGATGGCAACGTTATTGATGGAGATTCCAATGATTCCAATGAAAATCCGGTAGTCATAATATCAGTTGAAAATGAGAGAGATCCTTCTCTTGAAAACTAGTTCCCTTGTTTAAAGAAACATAAAACATGAGGTAAGATGTAAAGGAATGACTCATTAATTTACGAATTAAGAACCTCATAATGTTATTTCCCATATTTAACTATGATTTTTCATTTCTATGCAAACGTAAATGTGAATTAAGATTGGATATTCTAGTAAATGAATTTAAACAGATTGTACATTGGAATGTTTTTCATTAATATGCATATGTTTGTGTTTTAAGATTTTTCTTTCTTCCAAAGGACGTATTACAAATAGCACAAACGAATATATGAGTAATTAAATTACCTCCAGATCTACAACAGATCACATTTTTAGTATACGGCAGCTTTTAGAAAAGAAATGGGAATTAATGGCATTCTACATCAACTATATGTAGACTTCAAAAAAGCATATGATTCAATTAAGAGGTAGAAATTATATAGTATCCTGCTGGAGTTCGGAATTCCTAAACAGTTAGTTAAACTCATACAAATGTGTCTAAATGGCACAAAGAGTACGGTTGCGTGTAGGCTAACCAGTTTTTTGATGCTTTTGAAATTCGTAATGGGTTAAAGCAAGGGATTCGCTATCTCTTCTACTATTCAATTTTGTATTAGTGCATGCCATCAAATCTTTGGAGAATGAAATAGGCCTACAACTCATTGGTATTATTAGGCTGTTACTTTATGCTCATTGTGTAGTATTATTGAGCGATAACAAGGAGATGCTACGGCCAACACGCACACTCTATTAAGTAACACTAAGAAATTGGGACTGGAAGTAAACATCAATAAAACAATATAATTATGTTCACACATAGAAATGCATGAATAAAACAATATAATTATGTTCACACATAGAAATGCATTGTGTAATGGAAACGGACAACTAATGAGAACTGAATGAAATTTTGAAGAAGTGGCTGACTTCAAGTATCTGGGAACAATATTTACAAATAGAAATGAGAAGCACAAAGAAATTAAACATAGGCTAAATTCTGGAAATGCATGCTATTATGCATTGCAGGGACTCTTGATGTACTAACTTCTTTCAAAAATCGTTAAAATGAAAATATATAAAATTGTTATTATCCCAGTTATATTATATGGAAGCACAACATCGACTCTTACTTTAATGGAGGAAAGAAGAATGCAACTGCTTGAGAATAAAGTTGTTAGGACCATTTTTGGGCCAAAGAGAGATGAACAGACGGGTGAATGGAGAAATTTGTGTAATGGTGAGCTACATTATATGAATAGTTAGCCAGATATAATATGAAGAGTTAAGTCTGGTGTAGACTGCAGTGGGTTGGAAATGTGGCATGTATGGGGGATGAAAAAAGTGCATGGAAGCGTCTGGTAGAAAATCGCCCAGTTGCCAAACCAAAAATGAAGGGAGACTAAAATTACAATATCCATGATTTGAGGGAAGTAGATTATACTGGGAATAATTGGAAAACATTACCTCAGGATAAGGATGTATGGAGAGCTTATGTTCGCTTGGCCATTAACCTACAGGTTCAACAGAGACAGTGAGTTGGTTAGTTTAGTTATAATTTTGTAAATTGATTTAGTGATTGCATCATACTCCTTTATTCCATTGCTTACAGGCAACAAAGGTAATTGCAATATACATACTGATAATTATCATATTGTAAAATATCATATCCTACTTTCATTCCAGATTTATCTTGAAGTAGTCATCTTCTTCTACATTAGATACATGCATGTTCATCCTAATCATGTTTAATCTTTTTTTTAATTTGCTGTACCTACTCTACATGATTGAAAAGAACTGAATTTCAAGATAACGTACAATGAAAATTACATTTACTGTAGAACATAAAATTTGAAGTCATCAAAAATAGTTTTCATTAAATTGTTGTAATACTAATAACTCTATGAGAAATGAAATACGTGTACAAGCTATAAAAAAACATTGGTGACAACACTAATTACAATGAAGACTGATAGTAATAATAACAACAATAATAAGTATTATAATTTGGTTCATCTTCCTCAGCCTCCAATTAGGGTGTTGATCTGTTCCCATATCGACAAATTGAGTCTTTTATCTTATTATGGGATTACCTACATTTCTCTTCACTTTTGGTTATTGGTTAAATCAAATGTGGGTAAATCTGTTTGATGACAAAATTTCACTGTGTCCGGCTGTTTGTTGTGAATACTTTGAGTAATTATTACAGCAAAGAGGTTACCAGCCTCTTGTGGAGTTAATGGTGACAGGACTGCTGCCTTATGGCTTAAACCATTTAGCCATTATGTATATTAGCCCTACATGACGGGATGCTCCTTCCGCTAATGTGTAATGGCCTTTTTAGGAAAGTCGCCCATAAGGTCAAAAATAATAATATAAAATAAACCTCTAGCAAAAGTGTTAAATTTTAATTATCTAGGTTTTGAATTGTCTTCTGGATATGGAACAAGAAATGATATATACAATAAATTATCAAAATTTCAAACGATATGTGGCATAATTCATAGAAAACTAAAACAAGGAAGGATACAAGAATGAAGTTCTACAAAACAATGGTGATACCGGAACTTTTATATGGTGGTGAGTCCTGGGTAACAAAAAAGAGGAGTTCAAGTAGAATACAAAGTTCAGAAATGACTTTTCTAATAAATGCCAAAGGATGCACAAAATTGAACCACATAAGAAATGAAGAAATAAGAAGTGAATTAGAAATATATTCAATAAATGATAGAATTCAAACACCGCGTCGGCTGGGAAGAGCATGTTCAGAGAATGGAAGAAACAAAATTGCCCAAGAGAGCATATCATTATAAAACAAAAGTATTAAGGGATGTAGGAAGTCCTAGGAAGAGATGGAAGGAATCATAGTGAATTTGAAACAGGCAAATTGCCTAACCCTTGAAATGAAAATGATTTCACTGTGTTGGACTAATTAAGTTTTTTAAAAGATTCATGATGTGTTCCGTTGAGGTATTATTCAAAATTAAAATTATAGAATATTCACCTCACTTTAATTAGCTATTTAACTGTAGTCGAGCGGTTAAGGAATAATTGATAATATTAACATAATAGTTATACTAATTTAAATAAAAAAATATATATGTAGTCAATATGCCCATTTCACCAATTAATGTTTTAAAATGGTCAACAAGTTTCTACAGCCAAGCTGTCATTCTCAAGACCAGATATATATCTGGTCTTGAGAATGACAGCTTGGCTGTAGAAACTTGTTGACCATTTTAAAACATTAATTGGTGAAATGGGCATATTGACTACATATATATTTTAATATTATATCACCAAGAAGATCACTTGTGTATTAAAAACTAATTTAAATAGATTTTAGTCACTATGATTTATAATAATAATAATTTTATTGCAGCCAAATTGCCAGGATTGTCTTTGTTCATTTTGTGCATAGCTCAATGTGATATCAGTCACATGTTTTTTCGCATAGCATACATTTACAGTCTATATTTGGTTCATGGAATTTTTTGTTCTTGCATATCAAGTGGTGCAATCCATGGATTGCCAGCCTAGTGATGACGTGTCTCATTTCGAAATTTTCTTTTGTCCACACAAGGCTTTGCATCCAAATATTCTTAGTTTATTTAACATCATATCTCTCTTGAAGACCTACAAATAAATAATATGATAACTAAAACTGTTCAAGATTTTAAATATCTTGGATCTATAATAGATAAATCAGGTACTTGTGAAAAAGGTATTATTAACAGAGTAAATTGTGCAAGGAAGGCAATTAGATCCCTGAATGGTCTTCTATGGAATAGAAATTTGACCAGAAAAACAAAAAAAGATATTATACAGACAATAATAGAAAGTATACTTACATATGGATCAGAAAGCTGGACAATAAATGAAAGGATGCAGAAAAGAATCTTGGCGACAGAAATGGAATGATTACGGAGAAGTATGAGAATATCCAGGCTACAACATATTTGAAATACATATATCAGACAAGAAATGGATGTACAAGAGACTGTTATCGATAGGATAACAAAGAGAGCTCTACAGTGGTATGGACATGTACAATGGATGTCGGAAGACCAGTGGCCTAAATAGGTGTTGGTTTGGATGGTACCAGGCAGAAGGAAGAAGGGGAGAAGTAGAAGAGCATGGTATGAGGGAATATATGACGTCATGATGAAGAGGGGTATGGAAGATGAACAATGGGAAGATAGGAATCTCTGGAAGGCAGGAATCAAAGGCAAACTGCTGTAAAGTGGAAAGCCTGTATTAAGTAAGTATCTCTCTTGAATAATTTAGCAGGCATTTTATAAGCTATAGCAGCTGATGGACATCGTTTCAACATTGTTGTTGCAGTCTCAATTGCTTTTCCCCATAAATATTTCAGTAGTTTGGATTCATTTAATAGAGCTCTGGCTTTCTCATAAATTGTTCTGTCCATCCTTTCTGCTTTTCCATTACTCTGTGGACTATATGCCATAGAATATTCTATTTGCATTACTTTGTTAAAACAGAAATCTATGAGATCCCTTGCTCTAAATTCTCCTCCATTGTCACAATCCTTTTTACTTTGGTTTCTTTTTCTGTCTCAATTTCTTTTATATACTTACTCACTGGCACTATCGAACCCGTAGGTTCATGGCCGCGCGGATATAAACTCTCCATATAGCTACATCCCTATCCTGTTGAATCCCCTGTATAATCCACCTCCCTCAAATCATAGTTAATGTTATTCTCCCACCTCATTCTTGGTCAACCAATTGGGCGCATTCCCTCTGGTTTTCCTACAAGAAGCTTCCATGCACGTCTTTCATTCCCCATTCGTGCCACATGTCCTGCCCATCGCAGTCTACGAGACTTAACTGTTCTTATTATATCCGGCTTTCTATAAAAACCATGTAATTCATTGTTATGCAGTCTTCTCCATTCACCTTCCTGCTCCATCTCTCTTTGGCCCAAAAACCTTCCTAAGAACTTTATTCTCTAATACTCGTAATCTCCTTTCCTCCCTTAAAGTAAGAGTCCATGTTTCGCACCCATATAATATAAATGGTAGACTAATAGTTTTATATATTTTCAGTTTAACATTTTTTGAAAGGAGTTGGGAAGTCAAGAGTCTCTGTAATGCATAATATCACGCATTTCCAGAATTGAGCCTATGTTTAATTTCCTTGTGCATCTCATTCCTGTTTGTGATTATTGTTCCTAGGTATTTGATTTCAGCCACTTCCTCAAAATTTCTCTCATTTGTCATTAGCAGTACATTTCCATTATACAGGGTGATTACAAATGATTGGAGCGATTTCATGATTTTATGGTAGCTGTAGTATTCGACATATTTTCACGAACTTTTACAGATACATAGAGCAACTTCCCAGGTTTTTTTTGAGATGTTACAGGTGCTCCATATGCTCCCCCTTGGTGATTCTGCAGATATCAAGTCTGTAATCAAGTTCGTCCCATACTCGACGTAACATGTCCCTATTAATTTGTTCAAAGGCATTGATTATGCGAGCTCGCAGTTCTGGTAAGTCTACTGGTAAAGGAGGCACAAACACTGAATCTTTCACATACCCCCAAACAAAAAAATCGCACGGCGTCAAATCGGGGGAGCGTGGAGGCCATGACAACAATTTCTGATCATTCTCTCCACTGCGACCGATCCATCGGTTTGGCAATCTCATGTTTAAAAATTCACGAACATCGTGATGGAAGTGTGGTGGAGCACCATCCTGCTGGTAGATGAAGGTCTCACTGTCGGTCGTCAGCTGCGGCATGAGCCAATTTTCCAGCATGTCCAGGTACACGTGTCCTGTAACGTTCTGCTCGCAGAAGAAAAAAGGGCCATAAACTTTGAACTGAGAAACCGCACAGAACACACTAACTTTTGGGGAGTCGCGAATGTGCTGCACAATAACGCGGGGATTTTCTGTGCCCCAGATTCGCACATTGTGTTTGTTCACTTTGCCATTCACAAAGAATGTTGCTTCGTCACTGAAGACAAGTTTCTCACAAAAAACCATCCTCATCCATAAACTGCTGCATTTGTGTACAAAATTCAAACCGACTCACTTTGTCAATGGGCGTAAGGGCTTGTAGAAATTGCAAGTGGTAAGGTTTTATGCTTCAATCTTTTCCGCAAGATCTTCCAAACGGTCGGTTGTGGAATGTTCAGCTCTCTGCTCGCTTTTCGTGTTGATTTCTGTGGGCTACGTGTGAAACTCATCCGCACACTCTCAACCTTTTCTTCACTCACTGAAGGACGACCCGTTGATTTCCTTTTACAGAGGCATCCTGTAGCTTTAAATTGCGCATACCATCGCCGAATGGAGTTGGCACTCGGTGCATCTTTCTCGAACTTCGTTCTGAAGTGTCGTTGCACAGTTATCATAGATTGAGTTGAATGAAATTCAAGCACAGCATATGCTTTCTCCTCGCCTGTCGCCATCTTTGATAACTGCTGCGCTCTCTCGGTTTAAAGCTGAAACACGGCTGCGAGAGAAAACAAAAAAAAACCTTATGAGTTTTTATACATAACTTTAAAGTTCTGTGAAGATATGTCAAATAAGATCGCTACAATAAAATCATGAAATCGCTCCAATCATTTGTAATCACCGTGTATAATGTATTTCTGCGTGTGACCTTATATTTAGTTTTATTGATATTTACTTCCAGTCCTAAGTTCTTAGTGTTACTCAATAGTGTATGCGTGTTGTCCTTTAATATCTCCTCGCTATCGGCCAATAGTACTACAGCATCAGCACAAACTAACAGTTTATTAATACCATTGACTTGTAAGCCTACCTCACTCTTTAAAGATTTGATGGCATGCTCTAGTACAAAATTAAATAGTAGAGGAGATAGTGCATATCCTTGCTTCAACCCATTCTGGATTTTAAAAGTGTCCGAAAACTGTTTGCCTACACGCACCCTATTCTTTGTGCCATTTACACACATTCGTATAAGTCTAACTAACTTTTTATGAATTCCGAACTCCAGCAGGATACTGTATAACTTCTCCCTCTTAATTGAATCATATGCTTTTTTTTCTACGTATAGTTGATGTACAGTACCATTATATTCCCATTTCTTTTCTAAAATCTGTCTTATACTAAACATCTGATCTGTTGTAGACCTGTTTCTTCTAAATGCATATTGATGATCTCCTAGAATGTCATCAATATAGGGAGTAAGTCTGCTGACTAATATAGGCCTATTTGTTAGAATTTTGTACGAAGTTGAAAGTAATAAGATGCCCCTGTAGTTGTTGCAATCAGTTTTATCTCCTTTCTTATAAATTGGTACGATAATTGATTCTTTCCATTCATCTGGAAGAGCCTCTTTTTCGCAAATCATGCTAAGCAACCAGCGTATCTTGTCCATCAGTTTTTCTCCCCCTATTTCTTTTGTATATTTGGTTATATTTCTTGAAGCTTCTGATTTAGTTTTCAACATATATACCTGTGTAAAATAAGAGTAATCATCAATTATGGTATGTATGTATCTGTATCCTTGTCTTTTAAATTTATACAATATCAATAAAACAAATTTGATTTCAGTTCAAATCAATAACACACAAAAAGACTGGGCCGAAATTAATAGGGGCATAAGACAAGGAAATGGCCTCTCGCCCTGATTCTTTATCATATACATGGATAGAATACTCCAAGATTGGCGACAGATGAGACACGTTTGTATCCAAATTAATAGAAACCATAAAATAGACTCTTTGCTTTTTGCAGATGATTTAGTATTAATAGCTCCAACAGAAATAGATTTACAGTATTCTATACACAATTTTAATATAATTGGAAAAAGGTACAATATGGAAATCAATACAAAGGAAACTAAAGTGATGGCCTTTTGTGGGAAATACCCTATACCTAGCAAAATTGTTTTGGATGGTGACATTTTAGAACGAGTAAGACAATTTAATTATTTGGGTTATAATTTAACATTTCAGGTTGAAGCTGATATATTAAAGAAAATCACAAATTTTACAAAAACAACGGGGATAATTAACAGTATAATGAAACCATCTTCAGTACAGAAAAACACAAGATTATGGCTTTATAAGGTTCTCGCAAGACCAGTATTACGATATGGTAGTGAAGCATGGACAATACAAAGAAGAGATGAAAGCCGAATAACAGCAAATGGGATGCGATTTAAGCGCTGAACAGCAGGCTACACAAAGTGGGACCATAAAAGAAATGAGGAAATTATGGAAGATTTGGATGTAGAACCCATTCTAAACCATATACAGAACTACCAGAACAACCGGAAAGCCCATCTTCAACGAATGCCGTCTCATGGAATTCCAAAAGCCATACTTCGCTACTGTCCCCAAGGCAAAATATCACTGGGACGTCCAAAAAAGCGCTGGATGGAAAATTCCTCTTTGAGACCGTAAGAGGCCACATGGCCTAATACTTGCATTGATGATGATGATTATACGACATACCGTAAAACGGGGCTACTTTGACATATTTCTGAAGGTTTTTAAGGTCTAACTCGTATGATTTACGCCGTAAAAATTGAATGTATGATTTATTGTACCAATTGAACCTTAGACTACAAATCACATTTGGTACTGTTCTTGTCAAATAAAAACTTAGTATGACAACAATGAGTTTTGTTCAGGTCTGTTTTGACCATGTGCTGGGGCTACTTTGACGTTCACATTTGTTTTCACTATAATTCAAAGTAGACCCACTGTAGGTACTACTTTGACACAAATTTATCTTTTTAAAAATATTTTATTGTAAACAACCTTACTACAAATGTTTTTATAACTGTAATTTGACAAAATAAACTTAAACTTCTTTATCAGTTCTGACACGCAACAGAACACAAAAATTATATAATTATTGTAGTTAGACAATCAGGAATTAATTAGGAAAACACGAATTTTTGAAACAACAGTACAAGATAAAAAAAACAGATTTTCACATCTCATCTTCACATAGTTCAATTCATATTGAGAATTGTTCGATCCTCTGTTACACATACCACAGACCCAGAACTTGCATCTTACACAACAAATCCAGTCCTTACCCCTGTAAAACTGAAAATCACAATTTTATCCTTGCTGGGAATTCATTGTTGTTGCAAGTGACGCAGATGTGTCTCCAACAATTAACATCCGCTTTTAAAACAATTTAATTATTCGTGTGCCTTCAAGGAAATGTATACACCACTGAATTGTTGTCAAAATAGCCCAAAACACGCAAGAAATTTAAAATGTCAAAAAAGCCCCAATTCTGTCAAAGTTGCCCCTCGAGTCAAAGTAACCCCGTTTTATAGTAGTTTTCTTGGAGTGCTCAATATTCTCTTTGCACAGTCTAGGTAAGTAAGACAATCAAATGGTGTTAGCAGAATGGTTGTAGTGTTTACATTCATAGAAACTCAATCTGTATGAGCCATTTTCACAATAATATAATTTTAAAAATAATCAAATCCAAACCACATGGTATCGATATTTGCTTAACTTGAATTGATGAACACAGTGAAGTAATTCATAATGTCATCTGAGCAAAATGTAGGACTAATTCAGACATCTCATTCTGTCACGCAATTATAGAATCTTGTTTCATGAAAGTTATTATTAAAAATACTTAAATATTTATAAGAATTCCAGGTTTTCTGTGAAAAAGGAAATCTTTTCAAACAGTAGAGTTTCCAACAACCAAATTATAAACGCGAGATTATTGTACTACAACCCAGTTATGTAAGAATGCAGAACTTAACCAAATGCATATGACAAAATAAAGAAATACCTATAGAGATTCTGCCTTAAAAATAGCTCATAATGTACATTCTAAGAAATGACCTCAAACAATATCATTTATCATACTTAAAATACTTTAGAAATACTCCTCTCTTGAATTACTTATAAATTAATTATATTAAGGATAGTAACATTGCAATGTTAAAAATTTTAAATATGTAGGATCTATTTTAGTTAAATGTGGCAATTCAAATACTGAAATTGAAAGAATAATAACTGATGGAAGAATAATCGTTGGTATGTTGAACTCAGTGATTTGAAATAGATAATAATATAGAGAACGAAGAAAACTATATTTCAAGTTCTGTTACAAAGCATTTTATTACATGGATCTGAAACCTGGACAGTAAGTAGAAAACAAGCCAACAAGCTGCTAGCAGTAGAAATTGATTTTTGGAGGCGATTGACAAGAATTATAAAAAAGGGATAAGGTCAGAAACAGCACAATAAGGGAAATTATGCAAGTTGAAAAAACATATTAGGAAAAATAGAAGAAAAACGTTTGAAATGGTATGGACACCTCATAAGAATGGAAGAAGAGAGAATACCAAACAAGATCCTTAATTGGAAAGCTAATGGAACAGGGAATGATTGGAAAGCATCAGCTCAGGATAGGGATGTATGGAGAGCGTATGTCCGTGCGGCCATGAACCTACGGGTTCGATAGTGCCAGTGAGTAAGTAAGTAATGGAAGAAGTGGAAGAGGAATGCCTAGAGACAATGGATGGTTGGATGGAATTAAGAGAGGTGTGGAAGCTAGATATTTTAGGGAAGATGACACTTTAGACAGGAACCTATGGTGACAAATCACTTTGGGTTGAAGGAGAAACACTGTATTGTGGAATATTCCTAAATAAAAAAATGCACAATAGCAAAAGAAATGAAATAATATGACATAAACCTCATCCATCCTTTATTTATTTATTAAACAAAGCATGATTAAAGCAACATAATATCAACCATTAAAATTTGTTTTCGTCAAATGACATTTGATTGAAAATACTCAAAACTGTCAGTAACTGAATATTATGTTATGTATAATATCCCACTACACACTATCTTCGTTTACACTTTTTTTTACATGATAGCCTACTGTAACAAATTAAAGATAATATAAGTTTTAGTGGCAGGAGTAACAAATACAGCCATGTGAAAAGGTTTTACATTCCTAAGTAAAAGGTAAATCACATTTCCAAAGAAGATATATATCATAACAGAACATCTTAGCAATTTCTCTATAAAACTAATTTTTATATGAGGAACAAGATTTGATTTAAAAAAAAATAGACATGTGGAGTACATTGAAATGTCACAAATTATTTTGAACATGTAAATGCTTAGTTAAAATAAGACTAGATTTCAAAGCAAATGATGGATTACAAATAGAACATCTACTATTACTATGAATAGCAAATGTTATAAAAGTTCACCTAAATTAAATTTGTGAAAATTTTCCTAGTAAGACTGACAATTTCATGCGTTATTATCATGCTTATGTAAATGAGCATTTAAACTTGATTTTTGAGCAAATGGTTTATCACAAATGGTACATTTAAAAGGTCTCTCATTACTGTGAGTATATAAATGTTCTGTAAGAACCGATTTACGAGCAAATGACCTACTACACATTGTGCATTTGAAAGGTTTTTCATCTTTATGAATATTTAAATGGTCATTAAGGTGATGTTTTCGAGAGAAAGACTTATTACAAACAGTACATGTAAATGGTTTTTCATTACTGTGCAAAACTAAATGCTGAATTAGACCGGATTTCCTAGCAAATGACTTACTACAAATAGCACATCTGAAATTTTTCTCATTACTGTGAGTAAACAAATGCTTAGTAAGAATAGATTTACGAGAAAATGACTTACAACAAATGAGACATTTCAATGGTTTCTCTTTGCTGTGAATTTTCAAATGATCAGTTACATGATGTTTCCGAGAGAATGATTTATTACAAACAGGGCATCCAAATGGTTTCTCATTACTATGTAAAGTTAAATGACGAATAAGACTAGATTTCTGAGTAAATGACTTGTTACAATTGGTGCATTTGAAAAGCTCCTCACTACTGTGGATATATAAATGTCTTTTAAGATGGGACTTACGAGTAAATGAGTTATTACAATTGGCACAACTGAAAGGTCTACACGCATGAAGAAAGAAAGCATTTCCCTCGTCAAAAGACCTATCACAGATTTTACATAAGTGATTGTTTCTTGATTGTGAAGAGTTGCCAGGGCTGTAGATTCTACATAAATTATTTAAATTTCTGCTGCAATTATCTTCATTCACATTACTTGGACCACATTCTTTCACATTTGCTTCAGGATTTTGTAGCAAATTGTCAAAACATTCTTCACTCACATCACACTAAAATGTAGAATATTATAATTATCTTAAACAGCTTAACTCATCCATGAAATAAGAATTTCAAAGTTTAATGTGAAATTAATTACAGAGCAATTAAAAATAAAGTAATATTGAAAGCAATACCGAAGAAGATAACTCAGTTATAGGAGATTAAGGCTCGCAGAATCCTTTTAATTTATATGTAATCACAATAAAAGAGTTAAATTACTATATTGTTTTGAACAAAATAATATGATTATAACCTATTAGATTTACTTCACATTATGATTTTTTTACTTATACATTTGGTTCCATTGTTATGCAATAAATGTGACTCATTTCATCCTTGTTTTATGCAAACCACAATACTATCTATTATTGAAAAAATCCAGTTAGCTACAATAAATAGTGGTTACAGTATGAGAAATATCAACTAAAACCAACATGCTGACTACAAGACTCCAATGTGTGATTGTGCATCTCTATGACTCACACATGCAATTCCAGGAGCCCCTGCTAAGCTATTCATATTATAGATCTATGCTCTCTGAATAAATAAAAAAATATTACCTCAATTTGTGTTTCCTCAGAAACAACCAGCTGAACAGCTGGAAATGCCTCACATTTAATATCAACATTGCAAATTTGTTCTTCTACTTCCGATTTTACTTCCACTTTCAATTCCTATAAAATGAAAATCATAGTAAATTGTTACTGCATCAAACTCAAGCTTTTGAAGATGAATGAAAACCAAATACACAGATGCAGAGTTACATACCTGTGGTCCAGTTTCATTGTGTAACAGATGATTATGTTTGGTAGCAAACAGGCAGTTCATTGCATCCAATATTTCCCAAAATTTAATTAATATGATTAAAAGTAGAGTTGCTGTTGCCTATGTGTCTGTAAATAAGATTTACCAAGTCAACAGAATTGATATTGAGAAGATCCAGTTGAATGTTACAAATAAGCATTCACACATTACAATAATCGACAGAGAATATACCAACTCATTGTTAATAGCTAGCAACTGGTGTGGAACAAATTCAGTACTGTCACTTTAATATTTAATTTAAAGTCAACTTCTCATTAATTAAAATAAATGCTTAACTAGTCACATGGGGGTTAAAATCCCCCATGGATGTATATCTAAACTTATATATTTGTTACTTCATTGGCAAAATAGCTATGGATTTCAGTACCTTCCTAAAATAAGCATAGATTCCTTTTGTCTTCTGTTTGTCTAGAATCACTAGAAGAATTGATAAATGGTGACTAGGAACTTATTTACAATAATATGTACTGAAATGAATTTTTCCAGAATTGATAAATGTGATTTTTCAAATAATTTTAAATTATTAATTTAGATTTTCTAAATTTAAATTGAAACTAACTTAATGGACTAGTTTTTTCAGCACATTTAATATCCAACTTTTTCATGTTATTTAGTCATTTGTGATTTTTGTGAAGAACACGTGATTAGCAAAGATTATAAGATGTTTTAATTCTAGTAATTAGGTCAGTGATTAACAATAATAAAATGATTGTTTTTATTTGGGGTGAAGCTGACTCCCATGTGACTAGCTATCCAGTATTTTCATGTGACTAATTGAGGGTTACACAAAATAAATTAATGTACCAATAAATATATAAATAATAAATATGACAACATGGCTAAAATCAGGGATTGTCAGCAAAATAGCACACTACCATAATTTTTTAAAAAGCTCCAAAATATTCAAAAATTACCATTGAAGAATTTAGTGATCAATCTGAGGTGTATATATATATATATATATATATATATATATATATATATATAGTTCTTGGTGAGAAGATAAAAAATGACAAATAGGGAAGAAATCAGATAGAAATTCACATAAATCCACATAAAATATCTGAAAAGTAATAACAATATGTTGCTCCAAAAGTTAGATCAAAGACATGGAAAAACAGAACTGCCAAACCAACAGATTTCTAATACTAAGTGATCACTCTGTCTCACTAGCTGTAAGAATAAAAATAAAAATACATAAACAATTTGTAACTATAAATTCTTGTAGCTAAACCTACAGAAATAAACCAAAACACGATAAAATTATTATTTTTTTTAAATTTATATGTTACATTTATATGAAATATGAATTTATTTTTCCCCATTTATCATCCTTCGTTTGACCCCAACAATTATATATATATATATATATATATATATATATTTATTTATCAGGTTGGTAACTAAATTTTACTATGGTAATTTGTACTTATTTTGGTGCCTTTTATTATAATTTAACCTACCCAAATATACCAAATGAAGACAAATAACGTGGCATAACTTATATACTCACTTCTATACACACCTCAAAAGTAATAACTTCTTACTCCAGAAGAACGAGAAACTTTTTTTTTACCTTTGCACCATTCTATTGCATTTTGCTCATTAAGCAGATCTACAATGTTAAACTTCTCCATGTTAACATTATTCTGGTTCCCATTATGCCCCATAATATGAAAAAATAATAAAGTAATATACATTACATAAAAAATATTGATCTATCCATACTACATAATAAGGAAATACAACATTAAATGTCATATTAAAGTACAAACATCATTTAATCAGTACCATTCAAGAAAGACTGTAACATCTGGTCTCTCTAGCATTCAGTTGGCTGCAATTTCTGCAAAAATACCCCTAAAATCAATTGTATAATATGTATATGCCAGTACATGATAATGCACTAAAAAAATATCAGCATCAATTTGTTGCCAGTAAGACTAGGTCACAAATACAAATTTTAAAGTTCTATAAAATAGAAATGTACATGCGTGAGGCTTACAAAATCGCCAAAAGACAGCAGCACATTACCAGTGAAACAAGTATGGCCAACCTCTGAAATAAATACCAGTACTATTTTTTATTTTGTTAGGGTAGTAAGTGTGGGTAAATTAGTGTACACTATATTCTTTATTGACTAATAGGTATGTAACTACTACCCGACCACATAAACTTTCAAGCAGAAAAATGTGAACTAAAAGAATGTGGTAAGGTTGAGTAAGGCTTGGGGTTAATAGACACTTGTCTTAGACTACAGTGACAAAGTTTACTTTTCGTTAGTCACGTATAGTCAGTTGTTAGTTACAACGTCAAGTGCGAACCCAATATTCACAATGAAGGTCGTGAAATTAATAAGAAAGTTATCTAGATTTACAATGATGTGAAAATAAAAGATGATTTGAAAATGCCTATCCGAAATAACAACAATAATAATATAATTTTTTTATTCAATGCAACCACGTTATCATTTCCACACTCTGGTATTCTCTCCTGGCATCACGTTATTGTAACCAACTTCTGCGATTGGGGTGACTGGAAGGTATATGATAGTAAGATGATGGTAATTATGCTCCAGGAGAGACCTTAATCCCAAACATAAATATGTTAAAGATGATAATGATGGCCAGATGATTTCAGGGACCGTTTTTGGGCCTTACAGTTTCCTGAAATTTGTCTTACAGGTAACGAAAAACCCTGAAAAAAAAACATCAGCCACGAAACTAGCCCTGACCGGGGATTGAACCAGGGCCCGCTGTGTGACAAGGCAGCATGTTATCTCGAGACCATAGTGGTGGATAAAAATAGCAATAATAAACAATAATCACAAATTGGAATGATATGCACAAAGAAATGAAACATAGGTTCAATTCTGGAAATACATGCTATTATGAATTACAGGGCGATTTGTTGTCCTAAATCCTGTCAAAAAACATTAAACTGAAAATATATAAAACTATTATTGTGCCAGTTATATTGTATGGATAGGAAATATGGACGGTTACTTTAAGGAAGAAGAGGAGATTGCGAGTATTTGAGATGAAAGTTCTTAGGAAAATTTTTGAATCAAAGAGAGGTGAACAGACACATGAATGGAGAAAATTACATAACAGTAAGCTACATAGTCTTTATAGGAAAACAGATATAATAAGAACAATTAAGTATCGTAGGCTGCAATGGGCAAGACATATATCACTAATGGGAAATGACACAGGTGCAATGGAAGCATCTTGTAGGAAAACCAGAAGGAAAACACCCAGTTATAGACCAAGAATGAGGTGGGGGTATAACATTAATCATGATACGAGGGAAGTAGATTATACAGGGGATGATTGGAAAAAATTAGGTGATATAGGGATGTATAGAGAGCTAATGTCAGCGCGGCCATAACCTACGGGTTAGATAGTGCCAATGAGTTGGTTAGTTAATAATAAATATAATAAAAATAATCTCTCCATTTTAACTTGAAGCAATTACAATAAATGAATACATAATTATCAGTAATGTTTGTTTTCCTACAACATTTGTCTGACAGGCATTAGCTGGAAATCGGTACTGATTTAATCTGTATGTCACATACAAACTCAGACGATTTTTCATTAACTTCATCTCCTATTTAAAGTAGGCTTACCGCCATATTTTGCCACTGATTATACCACTTGCCCAGTCATTCACTTGTACCAACAGTAGAAGGAGACACTTTTCCCCTCTTCAACACTTTCCCTCACTAGCTAAAAAGTTAATGTTGTCGGGTAGTATTATCTATGTCCTACAGTTTCGTATATAATAAGTTTTTTCATTTTTTTTATATTTGCAAACTCTATTTTTGTAAGATTTTCAATATCATTTTATAATTCCTTCTACTATTTTATTACATATCATCATGTAGACCTCATATTTATAGACAGCTATAATATTATTCTATAACTGAACATTTTATAATTAAAAACATCTACTATTATTTGCCAGTTAGTTAAATTTTCTAATTTTCAAAGTTTTTAATTATTCTCAATCCTCTCATTAACATTTTGTAAGTCCTACAATTGCAAACACGATATTCTGTATTTTATATATTTTTTTTCAATTTAATAATATTTGCAAATTTATTTAATTGTGTATTTTCAAAGTTATTCATTATTTTTTATGTTTCTTACTTTGCAATACTTAAAAAAATATATTTTTTACATTGCAAGTGCTGTATATTCAAAGTAATTTTTATATTGTTTATTTTTTATTATTTCACTCACCTCATACTTCATAAATCATAGCAGACCCTGGGTTTCTTCACGTAATTTGTGACATTGTCAATGCTGCGTCACGTTCACAACTGACGTCCAACAGCCTTCTATCCTGCAGACTGACCTCCGCGCCATCTGGTGGCCGACCGAAGAATTTCCAAATCAGTCCTCTTTCTTTATAACCGGGTATTTCAAAATTCATAGTTGTATTTTCATTCTTGCATATGTAAATTTTTTCCCAAATTGTGAGTTCCTTCGGTTTTTCCAATTGTTTAAGTAATTTTGTTTTGGTTTCTATTCTATGTTTTTCTGACCAGGCATGTGCAGCTATTGCAGATTTTTCGGTTTCTCCATTTTTAACATTTCTGAGGTGTTCTTTTAATCTTGTATTTAGATTCCTTTTTGTTTTTCCTATGTATATCTTTTCACAATCTTTACAATTAATTTGATAAATTCCCGATTTTTTGCAGTCTTCAATTTTTTCATTTTTGTTGGTTTTTATTAAATTACCTAAGCTGTAATCATTTTTCGGTGCTAATTTAATGTTGAATTTGTTGAAAATTTTTTGAAACTTGTCAAATACGAAAGGATGGTATGTGAACTTCTTGAATTTTTTGCCTATATTTTTATCTGTCTGAAGAGTACTTTCATTGATGACTTTTTGTTCTTTGAATTTATTTATTTTCTTGTGTATCATTTTCTTGTGAAAACCATTATCCTTAGCAATTTGTATGATGTGTTCTTTCTCTTTATTGTAATTTTCTTTGCTCATAGGAAAAACAAAAAGGAATCTAAATACAAGATTAAAAGAACACCTCAGAAATGTTAAAAATGGAGAAACCGAAAAATCTGCAAAAGCTGCACATGCCTGGTCAGAAAAACATAGAATAGAAACCAAAACAAAATTACTTAAACAATTGGAAAAACCGAAGGAACTCACAATTTGGGAAAAAATTTACATATGCAAGAATGAAAATACAACTATGAATTTTGAAATACCCGGTTATAAAGAAAGAGGACTGATTTGGAAATTCTTCGGTCGGCCACCAGATGGCGCGGAGGTCAGTCTGCAGGATAGAAGGCCGTTGGACGTCAGTTGTGAACGTGACGCAGCATTGACAATGTCACAAATTACATGAAGAAACCCAGGGTCTGCTATGATTTATGAAGTATGAGGTGAGTGAAATAATAAAAAATAAACAATATTAAAGAACCTCATAGTGTTATTTCCTATCTACATAACTTAATAATTTTTATATATTTAAAATTTCCTATTTCAAAGTTCTTACAATTCTCTTCAACCAAGTTCCTAAGTTCCTAACTTACAATTGTCATTAAACATTATTTTCCAATTCCTAACAATGGTTATTTAAGACACTAAGGCACTCGTTTTAAAGTGTTACAGTTAGAAAGTTCCTAAAATGAGAAGTGTAAATGAATTGTTGATAGAAAGAGGAGGAAAAGTAGTAAGTGAGTAGTGCAACAGTGTCATAAGAATGTTTTACAGTTACCAGATTCTATGTAAATAGGTAGATATTTATAAATTGTAAAAAGTTTTAATTTTTTGAAAGTGTTAAAAATAGTATGAAATATTGGTAAAGACTGAAAAATTATTTATAGCAACAGTATTGCAAGAATGTTATATGCAAAATCACAGAGACTTACTATAATGTTGAGAAAAAATTGGCAAGTTATTATGCTTCCAATTTCTTAAAAAAACATTTCGGAATTTAATGTAAAGATTGGTCATACCAGTGGTGCTATCCTATGGTAATTAAATAAGCATTGTGTTTACCCACTACAATTCTGCAGAAAAAATTTTATCAGTGATCCAATGACAAATTTTTCAGACGATAGTAATCAAATATATTTTCAACCCTAAATATAATCTAAACTAACCTCTTTCAGTAATGCTTCACAGTTCAGATATTAGCACCCTCACAGCACTATATTTATAATAAAGTAAAATATATTTTCTGGTAATCCTCTTGGAATATTCTCAGATTTTTATCTACTTGTGCTGGTAAAATAGTAATTTGTTGTGCTATACGGTAATAATAGAGATTATCATCATGTTTACCATTATTCCAATGTTTCTAAAGTACTGAAAATGTTATGTATGTAAATCGTGAATTATGCATTGTGCAATATTATATGAGAAAAAATTAGGCTCAACTGCATTTCTACTAGCGCTTGATTTTTCAGTTATATTGTTGTAAACTATAGCTCTTCTTCTGTATTTACTAACATTATTTAATATTTTAAACTTTTTCAAACAATTTTTATAACATTATTAGACAATTTTGCAGTATTTACTTAAATATGCAAATCACAATATTATAACACTGTTTTCCTCACCTGTAAGACAAATGTTAGGAAAACTTTAAGGCCCAAAAGGTCCCCGAAATCATATCCTCACCAGTGTGGAAAGAAACGGGAAGCTACCACATCTACAATTCCCTAGTAAAGCTGCAAAGCATAGCATGAATGCTATGACTGCAGTGAAAGATCTGCCTTCGGGCAGAATTACTATGGATGGATTATAATATTATAATGATATTGTGAAAAGAAAAATTAAATCGTTGGCGATGGTAATGTCACCTACCTGACAGCAGACGAAATGAGAATTAAAAATTAGTATATGTTGAAAGAATTGTTAGTGTTTGTGCCAGGTCTAGAATGGTGTAGTGGGCTGCACACTAGTCTGGTGAACAAGAGGTCCACGGTTCGATTCCTGGTTCAGACATTAATTTTTCTTTTCATAATATCATTATAATATTGTGACAATATTGTCTAACAGTATCATAATATTGTGATTTGCATATTTAAATAAATACTTCAAAATTGGGAAAAAGTCGGTTATATGTCTCAGATGAATTCTTCTAAGTTCCACAGAATCGCAGTGCGCATGCGCGAGTTGCGGGAATTGTTGTAATGGTTAATATATCCTCCGGTAGATGACTCTGCAGTCGGCGTTACCAACTTTGGGAATAAATTTCCAAATGCAAAAAAAAAAAAAAATGGACGTTAACTAACTTGCCATTTTCTAACTAAAGAAAACAATTTACATGCATATTATTTATACCCGAATGCTTAAAAAAATGGACGTAAACCAACTTCCCATTTCCTAATGTAACAAAGCAATTTACATGCACACTATTTAATGAACTATAAACTAATTTTACGTACACTAACACTAAATATGGTTTGAAATTATTTTCAAATGGTGGCAACGTTTGAACAATATGGGTAAGTAGCAAGCAAGTAATTAATATTTAATTTTAGGAAGTTATATTTTGAGGTTATGTTAATTATATTATTTTTGGTCTGGACATCTTACCTCAATATTAATGTTGATTTGTTCAAATCAACATTAATATTGAGGTAAGATGTCCAGACCAAAAATAATATAAGCAAGCAAGTAATTTATCCACGATCATGTTTTACGTAAATATATAAATATAGAATATAGCAAAGAAAGCTTGAAGATCATTGGAAAATGTTTAAAACAGTACAAAACGTGTTTACAAGTGTTTAGTGCGCATAAGAGTGTAAGTGTAGAATTGTGAGAGACATAAAACCTACCACATCCCAAAATTGTATAATAATGTTATAAAAATTGTTTGAAAAAGTTTAAAATATTAAATAATGTTAGTAAATATAGAAGAAGAGCTAAAGTTTACAAAATATAACTGAAAAATCAAGCGCTAGTAGAAGTGCAGTTGAGCCTAATAAACAACTGTACATAGCAGAATGAATGAAAAATAGTATTGTAACTCAATATCCCACCCCAAATTAAAGTTACACATTTTATGGGCAGGACTCTATTTTTTTCTTCTTCATGCAACCAAGTCTTAGGGCTATAGGCCTGTTACGATCTCACTTATGAATTTTGTAGGGCTCTATTTTGATTTACACAAATGTGTCAGAACAGGATGATGTTGGCTTTAGTTTCATTCTGTAAAATCACGAACATTTTTATGTAGTCTTCATAAACATTTAAATACTGGTTATCACAATAAAAACTGATATTTCAATATACTTTCACCGTAATCTACATCGCAGTGGGTCACGGCTTGCTTGAAAAGTACAGTTCTAGGCCACGTAAAATTTGGCGAATTTCTTAAATATGTAGCACAAAATAAATAAATATTTTTAAAGCCATTTACTTGACATATATACACACACCTACGCAGAAGCCACAGTCCTCTAGACCGTTGTAAATATTAAAAAAGTATATCCCCTATAATAGGCGTAAAACATATATATATATATATATATATATATATATATATATATATATATATACATCCATCAATACATAGTAATTCTGCTCGAGGGCAGGTCTTTCACTGCATTCATAGCATTTTCATGCTATACTTGCAGCTTTAGTAGGGAATTATAGGTGTGGTAGCTTCCCATTGTTTTCCACACCGGTGAAGGATGATGATGATGATGATGATGATGGCCATATGATTTCGGGGACCGTTTGGGCCTTAACGTTTTCCTGACATTTATCTTACAGGTGAGGAAAAACCCCGATAAAAAACCTCACCCAGAAAAACTACCCCGACCGGGATCGAACCCTGGCCCGCTGCGTGACAAGACAGCACGCTACCTCGAGACCACAGCAGTGGACATATATATATATATATATATATATATATATATATATATATAACCACCTCACTGCCTCTAACGAACCCGTAAATACATGGACGCGCGGACATAAGCTCTTCATGTATCCCTATCCTGAGCTAAAGTTTTTCCAATCATCCCCTGTATAATGTACTTTTCTCAAATCATGGACAATGACATTCTCCCACCTCATTCTTGGTCTACCAACTGGGCATTTTCCTACCAGAAGCTTCCACGCACCTATTTTATTTCCCATGCGTGCCACATGTCCTGCCAATCGCAGCCTACGAGACTTAACTGCTCTTATTATATCTGGCTTCCTATACATATCATGTAGCTCACTATTAAGTTCTTTTCTCCATTAACCTGCCTAACATCCCTTTTTGGCCCAAAAACTGTCCTAAGAACTTTATTCTCTAATACTCATAAGCTTCTTTCCTCTCTTAAAATAAGAGTCCATGTTTCACATCCATATAATATAACTGGGAGAATAACGGTATTATATATTTTCAGTTTAACGTTTTTTGAAAGGAGTTGGTACGACAAGAGTCCTTGTAATGCATAATAGCATGCATTTCCAGAATTGAACCTATGCTTAATTTCTTTGTGCGTCTCATTTATATTTTAATTATTGTTCTTACATAATTGAAATCAACCACTTCTTCAAAATTTCCTTCATTTGTCATTACTTGTCCATTTCCATTATATAACGCGTTTCTATGCGTGAACATATAATTAGTTTTATTGATGTTTACTTCCAGTCCCAATTTCATAGTATTCAATAGTGTGTGTGTTGTTATCCCTTAGTAACTCATCGTAATCGCTCAATAATGCTGCATCATCAGCATAAACTAACACCCCATTAATACCACTGAGTTGTAGGCCTTCTTCATTCTGTAAATATTTGATGGCATGCTCTAATACAAAATCTCCACGTTGTGAATTTCAAAAGTATCCTAAAACTGTTTGCCTTCACGCATCCTACTCTTAGGGTCGCATGTTTGGACGCATTAGACAGTAAAATGCCTTCTCTGCTGAGCAAGTTGTATGCTAATACGATTTTGCTTACTCAGAAATCTGTTCATGCGATAATAATTGGTTAAATTTGTAAGCTACCTGCGGAGGTAGCTTAAATGAGCAACTCAAATTAAAATCCCGAAGGGAACCGATGGTAATCGATGTACTTTGCTGCTTTATCCAACATTTATCCAAGATGTCGGACCTTGAAGACTTCGATCATGTTTTCGGTATACACGGAGAAGAGGAATTTGATAGAGTCTACCAAAGAATTCAACTGGAAGAACAGGAGAATCGGCGTAATATTGCGTGTCGCAGACGTGTTTGTATACGGTATTATTTGCGGGATGCAAGCATAAATGCATTCCTCTATAGCAGACGAAAATAACGGAAGTGGTTATATCGCTGAGAATTCTGGGTAATTCGTTGCCAATATTACGAAAACGTCGACTCTCATGCATGACCGATAAGTCGGCCGTTAATTCGTTCTCAGCAATTGCTCACGGTGAATCAGCTCACTAGTGATTAGAGAGTAATGTTCTAACATACGACCCTTAGTGCCATTTAGACACATTCGTATAAGTCTAACCAACTTTTTAGGAATTTCGAACTCCAGAAGGATATTATTGTAAAACTTGTTTAATCCGGAACGTGAATAATGCCAATGTGAACAATGTGAAATAATAGTCATTTCATGTGTATTTGTTTTGCATCAAACGGAATCTGTCCAACGCGGAAACGGAAGGGTATTTATGCACAATTCATGAAAAAAATAAAGCGGAAAGACAGAGAAATAATTAGTTTCCACTTTATTGAATTCCCGTTTTAGACCAAGAAAATAATAAAGAATGATTCCTGCCGTCGGGTGAAGTAGAGATTGTACCTATACCTGAAATTTTCTTTCGACCTCACGGCACACCCGTTATGCGAAATACAGATATCTGTTTTACAAATATCCATTGCACTATAAAATCTTAAATTTGTTTAAATTCTGAGACTGATTTTTCACAGATATCGTTCTGAATTTACGGAATAAAGATGGCTAAAACTGATGCATCATTATCACTGAAGGAAAAAGCGAAAGTGATTGAAGATAAATCTCCTAATTTCCGGACTGATGCTCCCAAAGTCAAGCCCTAGCCGTTGCTAAATCCCTAAGAAATAACGATTTCAAGGCATCTTCAGGTTGGTTGTGGACAGTTTTAAAAGTCGACACAATGTAGTGTGGAATGAAATTTGAGGGTAATCAAAGAATGTGGACGAAAGTGTAGTTAGTGAGCGGAAAACGAATCTGCAAACTTCTAATTTCGGGATACGCGCATAAGAGACATTTTTAACGTTGACGAAATGGGACTGTTTTTTTCACGCGTTACCGTCGAAATCGCTAGTAGGCCTACATACTATACTTCACTTTTCAACGGCAGTGGAACTACAATTAATCCATACGTAAAAAGACATATACGGTACCCTATAATCTAAGAGTATTAATAAATTTTAGTTTTTTTATAATGCAGAATTTTGTCTAATGTGGAAGAAAATGGTCCTATGCGATTCCGCTTTGAGCAAGTTTTACTGTACATGACTTCTTTCTCTTAACTGAATCGTATGCCTTTTTGAAGTCTACATATAGTTTATGTACAGTGTCATTACATTCCCATTTCTTTTCTAAAATCTGTCTTATGCAAAAAATCTGATCTGTAGTAGATCTAATTCTTCTAAATCCACATTGGTGATCTCCTAGAATGTCAATAATATAGGGAGTAGGTACGCTTACTAATATATTTGATAGGATTTTGTACGAAGTTGAGAGTAATAATATGCGCCAGTAGTTGTTGCAAACAGTTTTATATCCATTTTTATAGATTAGTACCGGTACGATAATCGATTCTTTCCATTCATTTGGAAAAGCTTCTTTTTCCAAAATCATACAAAGTAACCGACGTATGTTGTCCATCGATTTTTCTCCCCGTGATTGATTTCATAATTCCGCATACTTTGTTAGTTATGATTAATTAAAATGTGGTAGGTTTCAACTCTTAAGTGGGAAGGTGGAGTGTCTATACGACCCTAAGCTGAAACCTGCTTCCTTCTTTTACAAATTTTACATAATTTTACGTTTTGAATATTTGAGTACCTTCTTTTTAGTCTGTGTAATAAAGGGTTTTTATAATTATACACAAGAATACTGCTCGTTCCTAACAAAAAAAAAGTTTAAAGTGGTGGGGTAATGTTGCCATCCCACCTCCCCACTTAAGATCTAAGGAAGAATACTTTTTACAAGCCAGTTTCGACAGATATTTCAGTGTCTATTTTCGAAGTAGTATTAATTCGTGGAATGTAGCGGTAAATAATGAAAGTTATTGTAGGCCTGCTCTGCGATTTTTTCCCCCAAGGATCTTTATAATGTGTCTACTGAGAGAACTAACAAAGATATTCTTCTTTATAGAATTTAAGAGACCATAACATTAAATTTGATTTAAAAATGTTTAATGCTATACCTGCATGCATTGTAATTTTTTCCTCTTGTATTGATGCCCAACTACCTGCTAATGCCATACAAATATTAATGGGTTAGAATTCGTGTGTTTGTCTTTCAAAGTTAGACAAAAAAATTGCCCTTAAATTTCCCAAATGCATGTAATAATATGAGATTAAATTTATTAACATGTGTTTCTCTACAGCTTAATGTCTCTTAACATGTTTACATTTTTAATCATCGTATAGCAGATTAAATCAATTAAAAATTGACGAAATATTACAAATTTTAACATCACTATAATTCCAGTAATAGTATAATTTCCTGAATATTTATACCACAGGTACTCTAGTTTTACGTACATAAAGTAACCGTATTTGTAAATTCTGTGCAGTTTTGAAGTCGCTGTTTAACCTCCAGAGTTGAGAAACATTCTATCACCTCCCTACTGAAAAGGGTTAATGGGACAACCATGGTAATGTGTGTGGTAATAAAACAATATTTTAATTGCAAGAGTTAAAAGTGAATAAATAACAAAGTAAACTAACCATAGATTTTCACCAAAAGTATAAAAATAAAATTTTACAAAAAGTCTGAAGCCAACTGGAACCTTAATAAATTTTATAATATTAATACCTATATTATAGGAACATTTTAGGTTACCTTCCCCAAACAGGTGCAAAATTATAAGAAATATAATTATAAGTTAATGGAAATGTTTGTTCCTTTCTAAATAACTTTTTACTACTGACTTCATTTCATAATTCCGCACACTTTCTTAACTATGATTAATTAAAATGTGCGAATTTTAAATTGGACATTTTACTTAAATTTGTGTTATTGTTGGAAGTTGGTAGAATATAGGAGACCGTGGCATAGATCAAAGTAGGATCTGAACTTTCTTACGTATCTTAATCCAGTGGAATAAAAATTATATTTGTGACGAATTTTTATTTTATTCTGATTTAAATGTCTATTTTATAAGTGAGATAACGTTATGTACCAACGTTGTTTGTTGACGTTTTGTATACATCTGTACATAAATGACTCATGGATAACCTATTTAAAAACATTACAATAATTACATAGTATATCAATCTATCTTGATCTTTTATTGTTCAAAATAATACGGACATTTTATCCAGAAGGAAAGTAAATGTAAATAGTTCGATTACGATTGTGACATAATATTTTCTCCTTATCAGCGGCTGTGTAATCGTTCAAATATTAGTCCCTATTTTTACAAGTTAGTTTAGCCAAAGTTTGAAGTGCAAAATACACCAATGAGATTTTTAACTTTTCTCAGAATACGGTGACTGATCAATGTAACAATTTGTTTTACTTTCCAACATGGGTTACGGCGCAAAGAGTGGACATTCGAATTTCGAGATAATTTGGTTTTAAAAAGAAGCTTAGGGCCACAAAACATGAAAACACAAATAAAAACAAATGCAGAACAAAGCAGTAAAATAACATTTTATAAGCACTACAAAATACACATTTCACTAGTTTACTGTACGTGACGTCCCCTTTTCGATGTACATTTGGTATTAAAATGAAACTTAGGATCACCAATGATAAAACACAAGAAAATCTGCCGACCATCACTAAAGAAACTAGATTACAGTAATAGTTCCTTATACATAATTAGGTTAGGTTAGTTTTTAGTTTATTACACATATAGTATAATTTATTTACATACCTGTAAATTAATATTGTCTAAATGCCATTCTATTTATTACTTTCACAGGTTAGAGTAATTTAAAGAAGTTTTTAGGTTATAATACATGTATTCTAATAAATTATATTACAACTTTCGAAGAATATGTTGTAAATAAGTGGCATGCATTTGTTGAATATTTTGTAAAGGATAATTTGACGTTCATTTTCGAGAAATACGTACGATTACGTATCGATTATTATTGACAATCGATTCAGTTAAACCATTTTTTTCTTAAACTATGTGAGGACGTGACTTTTATTAAATTTCGAACTCTGTGCTATGTAATTTGGAAATATAGCATACGGAAATACAGCAGTGTACTTTTATTACAATAAAATATTTATTTTTTAATCTCTATTGAAGAAAACATGTTTTTTTTTTGTTTCTCATTTCTGGAAATGCTATTACGCATTTAGAATAGATTTATTTAGCCTGGTGGAGTTAAGGCCATGTGGCCTTCTCTTCCACTCACCAGAACAAACATATGTTACATATGATTCACCCTGGACTAACATCTGAATATTGAATCTGATGTCACAACTGCAATGGCAGCCAGTTCCTTAATAGTGTTTTATAAATTATTTTACAGCTTCGTTTCTGGATGGTCCACAAATTTTTTTCATGTTTTTATCTTCGACGTTCCTAAGCTTCATTTTAAAACGAAGATTATCTCAAAAATTGGATGTCCACTTTTTCTACAGTAATCAAAAATATTTAACTTCCTTATATTTCTTCTAACAGCTCATTATGTAACACAAGTTTTAAAAGACCCTACAGTACTTATGTTAAGTTTTGCTCCTAATGTTTCATTTTAAAAACATTTAGGCTCATGTTTAGATTAACTTGATTATTCATATTATTTTCTTGTAATATTGTTCTATGCACTTGTTCCATCTTTACTATAATTTTGTACAATTTTAAACATTTTGCAGCTATAATTGTAAATTTTGTTATAATTATTTATAATTATCTACATACACCATGATTTCTTAAAAATTCTTCTGAATTGTTGTGCACATGCATGAACGATATGCAGTTCCTTTAATTTCTTTTGCTCTCAATTTTTTTTAGTTGTATTTCCTTTTCTGATTCTCTATCAGGATTCAATGTTTCTGGCTTCTCTAATGAATAATCAGTGCCACTTTACACTTACTTCTGTTATGCTAGTCTACAGTTGAAATAACAATGAATTGCACAATACTATATTATATCATGTCCTTTTCTGGAAATAGTGTTGATTACTCATGTCTGGCTTCCCAATACTTGTCCATTTAATTTAGTTTGAACAAAATGGGTACAAGAAGAATGATGTTGGCAGGAAAGTTTTAAATAAATAATAAAGTGAAGACGTTGTTCACAATAAGGTCATTAATTTGAACATTGTTGAATTACAGCACTGTTTTCAATTGGTGTTAATTGTTTTTCAGCTAATTGCTTATAATGAATTGCCAATTTGATATTAAACATGAATATATCCTTCCAGACATTGATGCTGGATCACAAGTAAGTTAGTGTTTAACTTTAATTTAATATTTGTGTCATCTTTCGAAACTAAGGATGGATGTAGTAGTCACTTTCTGTGATTTGTTTTTACAGGACTTGAAGGTGGAGATAAAATCAGAAGAACAAATGTGTAGTGTTGATATTAAATATGAGACATTTCCAGATGTTCATCTACCTTCTGTGCAAACAAAATTTGAGGTAATGCTTTAGTTGATATGTAGCGTATTTTTACTTGCAAGGCAATACTATGCCAATCAATATTGGATTCCTGGATGACCCGTTGCCTCATTTGTATATTAGTAAATCAGAGAGATGACACATAGGAATGTTATGATAACCTGTAATCCTTATTTTAGGTTCTTCTGCCATTATGTCTGGCATTATGTGCATGGGATCACTAGTTTCCTTAGGTACCCAATACACACTCCAAACATCCATGAGAAAAATATATCTCCATGGATCTTGTCCACTTTGCCTCCTGTACCCAAAGTGAATGCAGGATATCTTAGATAAATAGCCATTGTATAGAAAAATTCTGTCACAACAGATCTAAAAGGCCCTTGCAATACTAAACGACTGCCAACCTCCAGTTGTTCCATTTTCAGAGGTGACTTATAGCTAGTTTCTTTTAAATCTGTGTAGTAATACATATTTCTATTATAATTATTGATTCTAGGATTTTTATGTTCTTGATTGACCAAGAATGAGGTGGGAGAATAACATTAACCATGATTTGAGGGAAGCAGATTATAAAGGGGATGATTGGAAAACATTAGCTCAGGATAGGGATGTATGGAGAGCCATAAGCCTATGGGTTCGATAGTGCCAGTGAGTTAGTTAATTAGGATTTGTATATTCACTTATTCATTTATTGTAAAATGGTTCTTCTTAAGAAAATCCATTCTCTCAGGACCAAAAGACAGATGACAAATTTTGAGTACTAAATAATGCCTAATATTCTTCAAATAATACATAGGTATCTAATTTATCATCCATGAGACATTTCAGTTTGGAGGACCATACAATCTGGACTATAAGGGCATAAAAACAATTTAATAGTCACTGTTCAATCCAGTCTGAGCATAATAGAAAATTATTTTTTTAGGAATTAATACTATAAGCTATTATTTATTTATGTAAATTCTTCATATTCTGAAGAATATGAGGTGAGTGATAAGAATTTACATAAAAACGTAATAATGTTTATACAATAAATTTTAATAGTAATTATACTGTAGCAAGTTAAATAAAGATGTGCTCACTCAATTTTGTTTTATTTTTATGAGAAAATTTCTTCCGTGAAGAAAAAACTATGTTTTAACAAACATTAAATTAAATTGAAGAATTGTAATTAAATAATGAAATATGACTGCATATGTTTCTTATTCAGACTAAAGCTTAATCACATCATGATTACACTTAAAATATTAACTACCAGATTTACTTTCTCAGTAAAGTAACTTGACAAAGAGAAAGTAACTTGCTATTGCCACAACAGAATGCGTCTAGACAGTTCATTCCTTCATACTTCTTACAAATTCAAGATGTCATCTTGGAATTTATTTTCTTAATAACAAAAATTCAAATATATCAAATGCAATCTATACCGGCCAATTACAAATCAGAACGTGGACAGGCTCCAAAATAGACTGTTTATTCTGAAAGCTCCAGTGGCAAAACAAAAAAAGTCTGCTTCATGGAGAACAGTCATAGTGGAATAGAAAGCTATTCTGTCAGATGGAAGGAGGATTTAGAAGCATCTGAAATAACTACTACTCTCCACAGATGGAGTAAATATCCAGCAATTCCATTTATATTTTATGATAACATGATTATTATAAACCAAAAAGGAAAAAATGTTGGGAAGACCATTGAAGAGATGGAAGGACCAATTTGACCTATAATGAGATTGGAATAGACCATTGGGTTTAATCATTGTTGTTGATGATGATGATAAAGTGATGATTTATTACTTATTTTTATTCACACATCATTCCATATTATATCTTATCTACACAGTTTAACAGGATTTATGCTCTTATGAAATTAAAAATCTGTGATATTTGCATAAAATGTCTACTCACCTATTAATATTAGTATTTTTTTTTAAATTCCCCTTCACAAAAAAAAATGGATCAACAAAATATTAATGCAAAAGATGTTAGTTTTTCAAACAAAATCAAGTTGATAATACATGAGTAAAAATTTCTTCTTCACTTCCTGGTTTAGGCACGAGTTGCCTGTTCCGCTACGCTGAGGTCGTCTTTGGTTAAGTCCGTCCGAGTTTCCATTGTGAAGAATACGAGTAATATGTTTTCCTCTGATCGCGGTACCAACGCTATGCAGAGTAGACCGTTGGTGGGGCTGCCACCTCGAAGCTTTAGGTCCAGCTCCTGGATGTACTAACCCCATCTAGAGGGTTGCCACTTCCGCCATATCCGCCGTGATAAAGGACTCCTTCTGCGCCGAATCTGCCATTGAGGTCTTCACCATAACCCTGGCTAGGGGCCCTTACAGAGTACTGTCACTCGGAGCCAACAGAACCCTGGTTTTTAACGAGGTTGTTACTCCTCCCCCCTCCCCTCCTCCTTTCTCATCCAGGCTTGGGACCGGCCATGGCGGAGTTGAGTAAAAATTTCATATGTATATACTTACTTAATACAAGCTTTCCACTTTACAGCAGTTTGCCCTTGATTCCTGCTTTCCAGAGATCCCTATCTTCCCATTGACCATCTTCCATACCCCTCTTCATCATGATATCATATATTCCCTCATACCATGCTCTTCTACTTCTTCCCCTCTTCCTTCTGCCTGGTATAATCCAATCCAACACCTGTTTAGGCCACTGGTCTTCTGACATCCGTTGTACATGTCCATACCACTGTAGAGCTTTCTTTGTTATCCTATCGATAACAGTTTCTTGTGCATCCATCTCTTGTCTGATATATGTATTTCAAATATGTTGTAGCCTGGATATTCTCATACTTCTCCGTAATCATTCCATTTCTGTCGCCAAGATTCTTTTTTGCATCCTTTCATTTATTGTCCAGCTTTCAGATCCATATTTAAGTATACTTTCTGTTATTGTCTGTATAATCTCTTTTTTTTGTTTTTCTGGTCAAATTTCTATTCCATAAAATACCATTCAGGGATCTAATGGCCGTCCTTTGCACAATTTACTCTGCTAATAATATATTTTTTACAAGTACCAGATTTATCTATTATAGATCCAAAATATTTAAATTCTTCAACACATTTAATTATCATATTATTTATTTGTAGGTCTTCTGAATTTGCTCCGATTACCATATATTCTGTTTTAATATAATTTATGTTCAGTCCACCTACCTCAAATGCATCAACCAACTTTCTGATCATATATTCTATATCTTCTTTATCTTGTCCTATTATAATCTGGTCATCAGCGAATAATAAATTGTGCAGTAAATGGCCATTAATGTTGATTCCCATTCCCCTTCATGACTTATTCCATTTCATTAATACATCTTCTAAATATATCTTGAACAATGTTGGTGACATCTCACATCCTTGTCTTAATCCTTTTGTTATATCACATTCTGAGGATACTCTTTTTCCAACCTTAATACTTGCTTTACAATCATACATTCTTTTTATAAAATGTACAACAGATTTAGGTACCCCACCCAGAGTTTGTTGATGGGTACAGAGTCATATGCCTTTTCCAGGTCTATAAATGCCATATGCACTTCTTTTCCTTTAGCCAACATCTTTTCTGTAATCTGCCTAATCACAAATATATTATCAAGGCACGATTTACCAGCTGTGAAACCTGTTTGTTCTTCTGATATTTTATTTTGTATTAGTTTCTCCAATCTAATTTTAATAATTGTACTTAACATTCTACTAATTGCTACCATAACACTGATCCCTCTGTAGTTTGCTGGATCTCTTTTATTCCCTTTATTTTTGTATATTGCACTAATATACGATAACTTCCATTCATATGGAATAGGATCTGCTTCTATCACTTGGTTAAAAAGTGTAGTTAAAATTCTTATAATTCCTGAACCACCATATTTAATTAGTTCATGGTTATTCCTCCTGGACCTGCTGCTTTTCCATTTTTTGCTGTTCTCAACATGTTTCTTACCTCGTCTTCTGTATATAAAAGTTTGTATACAGAACAGAACAGAACGTAAATATTTTATTGCCTGTTTCCCTTGATGTATTTATAATTTATATCAGCTCTAATATATACAGTCTCATAAAACATACTCCTAAATATTTAAATGTCTTGCATTTATTTTTTATGAGATTTGAAAATTGCTTTTACTATTGTAAACCTATTAAAGGGGTCTTTCCCTATTTAAAATCCCCGTGAAATTCTATGTAAAGAACTTCTATTCACATTATAACTGGACTTCTTTTACTAAGAAGACATGATGGGATTTATTCCATATCATATCAGCTAATTATGAAATTAGTATTGGAATTAATGTACTCAGGCTAGCTCAATAGTTGATAAACTGAAAGAAAAAGATTTTAGCATAAACCAAGATTTGAATCCAAGAACTACAGATTTATACTGTATCACATTAACCATTGTGCTATTTAAGCAATCCAGAAATAATAATAAAATCAACTTTTATTTTAACCTGGGATAGTCAAGATATGGTTTTATTATTAGAGAACAGTAAATCAAAAACCTTCAATTAGTCCACTTGGGACCTTATATGAAAGAAAAAAAAAATTTTTTTAAGGAGAGCATTCTCTGGCAATCCCTCATCTTTTTGATAAGGATTTCCAGAGTCCAGTAGTCTGTACACTATAGGAGCTGGCATTGTTTGAATTTCTGTGTTGTGGGATGTCAAATGCTAAGTTTCGGTGCTACTGTGTACTCAAATTGTGATTGGAAGATAAGATATCAAGCAGGAAGATAAATTGCTTAGTGTAAAGGTATGAACAATTTTGAAGAGCAGAGTAATAGAATTAATTTTTCCATGTTCATGGATATAGGGCCATCACTCTTTGTGAAGTATGAGAAAATACTATCACATGTAAAGTAAAAGTAAAGTGATCCCACAACAGGCCCGGAGGCCCTTTGGGGTATTAGGAGGTTAAGGCTCCCACTTTTTCTAGACAATCGGCACTTTATGTCAGCCGGGTTGTCAGCCCTGCGTGACGGCCGCCTTTACCCCAGAAGAAGCGTCTGGTACTCATTTCCGTTAGAGGCTGAGTCGACCCCAGGGCCATAGTGCCGCCAGAGGGTTTGGGTCAGTTTAAAAATCCTGACCCCAACGGGACTTGAACCCTCGACCCTCCGGCTTGTAGCTCAGTGCCTTAACCACTAAGCTACGACGTACCCCATACTATCACATGTATATATTTGAAACATATATCTTAGTGAATATTATGATTAAGTTACAATTTGTGTCTTAGCTCATTATTAATGTCTCTCAGTATGATACCACAATAATCAAATGTTTGTAGTAAAATTTTTTTGAGACCAGACGAAGGAATATTTTTTAAATCCATTTATGAAATATATTATTAAAAACTCCATTGTTTGACATTTGTTTATTTAGATTTTTCAACTTAAATTGCAGAGTCAAGGTAAAACCTGTAGTTTGAACAAATATATAGTGTGTATATTGGATTAATTTTTTTTTTGTTTATTTATTTATTTTTTGAATCTAAGTTCAATAAATTAAAATTCTTCTCTAAAATTTTTTCCTAAAACTCTATAAGTGTATTTTTGGTATGGAAAACTTTTCAGCATCATGACCTGTATCTTTATATGCTTGTATTTGGTGTTTTTGGATTTTATGGCCCTACGAGAGTATTCCTGTCTTCAGTTTGAAATTTGGTTGTTAATTTATTTAGGGAGTTAAGCTTCTCAGTCTTAAAAGATGTGTATTAATGTGTTAAGTATCTTCGTGTCCTGTATCCTAATGTCTATTTGTACTGTGCATATGGTATTTATTATTGGGTTGTCATGGTCAGTGTAAATACCCCTTAGTTTAAGTACTAGTAGTCTGATGTAGTCGTTTAGTAAGGTAGGTCTAATATATCATGTAATAGTGCTATTTGAGTCTTAGGATTATTCTTAGTGCTTTATTTTGAATTTGTTGTTGAAGTATGGCAGCTTGCTGCATGCCCCCAGGCCAAACCAACGTATGTAATGCATGATCTAATTAGTGTTATATGTTATATATAACTTGGTTATAAGTGTGTGTGTGTGTTTTGTAATGGGTATATTTGACACATTCTGTAGAGAGTGTTTCTTTGAAGTGTTTCTTGAATGTTTGTTTTTTGTCCAATCTCACGCCTAGGTATCTAAATGTGTCCTTTTATTATAGGCATGTCTTATTTTTGTGTAGAGGAGTTGGATTGGGTCGTTTTCTGGTTAACATGATGGCTTGTGTTTTTTCTGTGTTGATCTTGATTCTCCATTTGGAAAACCAGTTTGTAAGTCTGCTAATGAGAGTTTGAAGTTTGTCTGTGGTTGTGTATGTTCTCATGTGTGTAATATATGGCCATGTCATCTGCAAATTGTGCTGTTTTAATGTGTGTAGATGTAGGAATGTCTGCTGTACATATGTTGTCAGTGTTGGAGCTAATACCGAGCACTGGGGGGACTCATGCTTTGGCAGAATGGCTTGTAGATTTTTCTCCATTGTAGATGGTTTTGGAATGTCCTGTTTTTTTAAAAAACTGTGAATGATGCATACGTAAGAGTTGGGTATGTTGTACTGAGTTAGTTTATGTAGTAGTCCCATGTGTCAATTAGAGTCAGAGGCTTTTTGTATGTTGTAGAAGACTGCGGTAGTGTGTATTCTTTGTAGTTATCCTGTAGTAATGTCGTCTGCTAGTGTACTTAGTTGTAAGGTTGTAGAGTGGTCATGTCAAAAGGCAAATTATGAGTCTGGTAATATGTCAGTTAAGTAAGGAGTAAGTATGTGAAGCACTGTTCTCTCTAACATTTTTCCTGCATGGTCTAGGAGGATGAAGGGTCTATATTTTTGGGGTCGATCAACAAATTTTTAATTCCAATTGTGTCCCAATTGAAATGGAAAGTCAGCTATATAACTCTTGTCTTGACAATTGAGATGTTTAATAAACTATAAACTCATTTTTGTTTCATCGTATTAGTTGACCCCCATAAATGCAGTTTTGTGGGAAAAGTGGATTTTTGTCAGGTTTTAATATTGATAGGATATGATCATATTTGAAGGGTGTAGGGAAGTGTTATAGAGTTTAGTCAGATGTACTTTCCTGAGTAGTTGTTTTAATGCCCGTATTGGAAGCCTGTCTTGTTTAGGGGCTTTGTTATTTCCTATTATGTTGATGATTTTTCATACTTTGGTATTCGTCAGTGGTATGTTGAAAGTTGGGAGAGTGTTAAGGTATTATTCTATACGTTTCTAATTGAGTCCAATTTATGTTGGTATCATTAAAGTTGTTTTTGTTGTAAGAATGCATTTAGCTCGTTCAATTCAAAATCTACAATAATCATAATATTATATTGCACATTTCTACATTAACTTTACCAATTACTAGATTGGCTCTTCCAGAATACATTTACTTTGTTTGTCTTGTAAAGAGTTAATTACTGATGTGGTAAAATTATTATTTCCATCCAAATATGTTGATGTATTGTTGCTTGCCGCCCTTGTTTATTTATGAAATTTTTAGTAGTGTTTCTCTTGGTTTTTTAATGTATGTGTAAAAGTTTTTATATATTATGTCACTTTTCTATTTGATGAAGTACCTTTTGTAAGCTACTTTGTAACTGAGAAGGTCTAGTATACAACAGAAAAAACTTGTTGACACACTGTTTTTTTTGGACCTGCTAGAAATTCTTGTTGGTACTATGGTGTCATTTTTATTTCTGTAATGAAGGATATTTGGATTTTAACTACAATGTTTCATATTTAATATTTCAGGTGGATCAGAGTGAGGAAAGAATAAAAGATATGGTGGACAATCCACATGCTAATATTACAGAATATGGTTCAAGGGCAGACGGTATTGAGGAAGATAACCGTAGTTGCAATAAAAATGATGGTGTATATGGCCCTACTCAGTATTCATCAACAGGCGACAAACAATATATATGTAATATTTGTGGTAGTTTAATTTGTGAAGAGGATTGTGTTAATCATATATGTAAACCTTTCAAGTGTTCGGTTTGTAGTAAGTCATTTGCTCGGAAATCTGTGCTTATTAACCATATATATATTCACAGCAATGAAAAGCCGTTTAAATGTTCTGAATGTAATAAGTCATTTGCTCAGAAATTTCAACTTGATGAACATTTATATAATCATAGTAATGAGAAACCCTTTACATGTTCAGAATGTAATAAGTCATTTACTCGGAAATCTCATCTCACCACTCATTTGTATATTCACACTAATGACAAACCATTCAAATGTTCAATCTGTAATAAATCATTTACTCGGAAGCCACATCTTACTGATCATTTATACATTCACAGTAATGAGAAACCTTTCAAATGTACTGTTTGTAATAAGTCATTTGCTCGGAAATCTCATCTTACTGAACATTTTAATATTCACAGCAATGAGAAAGCTTTCAAGTGTACCATTTGTGACAGGTCGTTTTCGCGAAATTCTAATCTACTTAGACATTTGTGCATGCATACTAGGTAGAAACTAATGAAATTATTTGTATATAATAAGTATTTGGCAATTCTATGCCACAGTGCCACCAGTGAATATTTAATTGGAGAATAAGTGACTGTTAGCATCATGTTGGCCAAAGTGGTAACACATGTTTTTGCCAGAGCCAAATGCCAAACATGTTTACTCATATGTAAGGGGATTCTATTCAAGGAGTCCACCTTCATTAGTGGGCAAGTTAAGGTGAGAAATTGGGCAAGTCAGTACACCAGAATAGTTCATTATTCACTTGTTTGTTAGCGGGTTTTTGTAATAAGTTTGTTATATTGTCTGAATAATGAATAATTTTTCATTGCAAATATCTTAATGTTAGGTTACTGTGAGATTAACTTCTCACTTCATTTTAAGGCATTACTCACATTTTTTTTTGGGAAAAAATTAACATATATATTTCTCTCATGTAATTATACTGAAACAATGAATTATGTGCTATCATTTTTTTTATTTTGATTCATGTAGTGGGATGGTGGCATAGAATTTCCAAGAAGTAGTCTGTTCTCTCAGAACATTTATAATGAAGTTAACAATAATGCGAGACTACACAAATATTCTGTCTTCACTAAGGCTGAATTAAATTCATAACTCTAAATGTCATGTTTCGTAAGTTTCATGCATTTCTGAACGTTATACTCTCAACTAGATCTACTGAATGGTCTCTTCTGCAATGGTTTCTCAATAAAATTCTTTAAAATATTATTGCTATTATCCATTTAAACAACACGACCTACCCATCTCAATTCTTTTATTTTACTAATATTGGCATTGTTAGATGATGGTATACATTTTTGTAGATTCATATTCATTCTAATTCCTTTATGGGACTAAATGTATATTAACCTTCCATCGGGCACATCTGATCTCAGAGGCACAGGTTGTCAATTTTGTCCCATTCCACTGCTATCAGACAACACTGACGACCGGGCTTCTGAGTAGCTGTTTCTTGTTACCTACTCTAAACAACCACCCCACTCAGTTTGCTCTCGACCGTTACTTTGGCAGGTAGTTAATATTTTATTCAGAGAAGCTCATTACTCCCGAAGTCGTTACATTATTGAAGATGTGTATTTTAAAAATATTTGGAAGAAGAAAATTATTTATTTCACTTATTTAGACTAAACAATGTTATATTCTTGAATAACTTTGATAAAAACATGCTAAATGTTGAAAATGTGAACTATTTTAAGTATATTTGAACTGAACCTAACTTGTTCTTAATTTTATGTCATATTGTTTGGAGGCTTGTCACACATTTTCTTAAAATTTGTTTAATCATTATTATGTCCAAAACAAGTTTTCTAGGAGCAAATTTTGAATATTTTATTCATTGGACACCCCTAACAATAACATTTATTCGACTTCCCATTGTTCAGATTGGCAAACAATGTGTTAAATAATTTTTTTTAAGTGTGTGCTGATCAAGCACATTGTGCCTGAACTTGAAGGTCAGAATATTGCGCCCGATGGAAGGTTAAGTACATACTTTTTTAGTATCTTCAGCTTGTCTTCTTCTGTTAACGCAAGATACCATATTTGACACTTATAGATTACCAAGGCCTAGATTGACATTATATACATACCAGAAAAAATTCAGCATGCTCAAGGAGAAAATAATTTTATAGAAAAAATAATGTAATAGGTAGTTAATCATTCTAGGACTATATAACAAATTGAGACCAAACAAAACACACACATTACAGTAATGTATGACAAAACAGTTGCATCAATACGCACTCTGGCAGCTATGCAGATGAGTATCCTCATATGCAAACTGTCATAAAGGTCTCAAATATTGTGGGATAGATAGTCCCGAACAACTTTCATATGTTGTTGCAATTCAGCAATGGTTGCTGCAGGCTCTGAAGAAAGAATAAGTCCCCACTTCTTCATCTTCCACACATGTTCGATTGGTGAGAGATCTTGCTGGCCAGGGTAGTTGTTGTATACCATGAAGAGCACATTGCATCTCAGCAGCCATACATATATAAACATGCATTGCCTGCTGAAAAAGTACAGTATTTTCCTGTCAAAAAATGGTAGGAGGACGAAATTAACAACCTATCTAATGTAGTAGGCACTGTTACTTTATCCTGCAGAAACACAAGAAAGAAGTAAAAACTGATGAAGCCTGTGATGAGGCCAATCTGTTGTGGATGAATACACTCTAGTTCTTTGCCATACACATGTACGTCCATTAATCACATTCATATCAAACCAACACTGATCACTGAAGACAACTGAGTTCCATTCCACACTACAGTTGACTCTTTTTATGATACAAGAGTAGCCGTGCTTGTTGTGTCATTGTGTAAGTGGTTACCTGGCCAGAGGCACACATGATCTCAGTCCTGCATCAAGCAAATGGTTCTTAATGACCCTTGGTGACACAAGTCCTACAAATTAAAATGGAGGAGTATGTCGATAAAAAAAATTGAACAACTCGAAACTAAATTAATTCAATACGTGGTGGTAGTTGTTAAGTCCACAACACAGCCCCAACACATGGATAACACACACTGCCCTAAATTCACACTCCAAAAAAATCTTCAATAAATCCACCAAATGGACAAATTCAGCCCTCCATGGACGTTTATATCATATCCTTTAGGGAAGTTAACACTTTAGGTGCCGTGATCTGATTCGATCAGCTCTGATGTTTCTGTCCATTACCTGCTAGACAATATACTTAAACTACTTGCAAAGCCGATCACATTGGTGGATGCGATTTAAATCTCTGACTCAAGATATTTTACCAGTGGCATGCAGAGGATTAAGGAAGCCTTTGAGCAGAAAATTGAAAATTTACTGATGCAATTCGCAAACAAGCTCAATAAGTTACAGCTTCCACATACTTAAAAATAAGTATGACACTTACATCAAACATATTTAAACACTAACAACTCTACACGGTATCATAACAAAAATCAATACTAATAGCATCACTGCACAGTTAAACTATAGAAACTTTACACCTTCTACACACATTCATAAAATCTAACAGCTTTACTCTTGGTTTTTATCCCTCCTTGAGTATAACAATCTTTATAGAACACTTAATATAACTCAAAATTCATTTCACCTTCCTCAAATTACCTTAATCTCTCAAATAACCTCACTTCTCCATGGCCAGACATAACAAAACATAAATTTCTTTTTCACAACCTAAAATATAACAATTCACAAAGAAAAAGAACACATAAGTAAACGACCCGAAGAGGACAATAAGACCCTAAATCGGGGAGATCAGGGCATACCCTGCATATCATCACACGCACTATAGCAGCAGCATGTGCTCGGATTTCTTCCCTGGATGCTGTTTTGGCAGCTGCCACTTCTCATACAATGCATCGATCTTGACATGTTTCTGTACCATCCAGAACCTGATCTATGGGTATGGAAATGTTCTAGAAACCATAGCTGAGAGCAGTGACACACTAAAAATATATTGTGCCCAACATTTGTAGCAATCCATAGATATGTCCATCCAGCTTTCCTCAGGCTTACGATGTGACTCCGTTCAATTGGCTGAAGTTGTTCAACAGGGAAACATATTCGTCAAGGGACATGGTTGTATCCTACAGTGAATGTGCAAATGCAGTTCACCTCTAAAAGTACCACAGCTACTGTCTGCAGAAGGTCCATAGACAGGTTTCCTGAACGCCATCTGACTGCTAATGAATCGCTAACACTACAATAACTCAGTATGCCCATATCATACCTGGTTCCCAATCAACACAGAGCTTGAGTATGTTGCATAATAACTCAGTATGCAAAATATCATACCTGGGTCCCAATGAACACAGAGCTGGAGTATGTTGCAGTTTTTTTCCGGCACTATATGCTACAAACTCTAGATTATTAGAGGAAGGCAGGAAGCAAATGACAATGAACTGTACCTTGACTAGAATTTCCTACTTCCATATAGTATTTAATTTATTCATATTATGATCCTACTACATATTGAAATATTTTAAATTTTCATTTGTCTATGCAGTTTGCTCATAGAGAAATCATTTATGTATGTGTTATAATGGACAATGTTCACAATTGATCAATATATAGAGATTGTAGCTGTGCGTGTAAGATGGATCATGTTCACACTATGTTCTGACTGTGTGTGAATATCTTAGTAAAATGTTTCCCAACAGGTAAATTGAAGGTCATCTCCTCATATCTTGGCGTTTGCCTGAACATACAACTCTGAACCTTTTCATCCAAACATCAGGTTTACAGAAGAAAGTTCCTAATCTCCAAGTGATAAAAGAATGCATATGATAGGCAAATGAAATCATTATAGTGATATCTCAACGAAGGTTTTACGGACAATTATGCATTTTTTGAAAACGTATGTTGAAACTGATATGGCCATCTGGAACACTGACTTAGTAGTTGATACCCCCATGTTTTCTCATTAATCAGATGAAGTTAACAGCTTAGCAGCCATGTTGTATCAATTTACTTCCATAGTTTATTGGGTTCAGATAGATCTCATGTTTCATCATGCAACTCTGATCTTTTAAGTCTCCAATATGATCTTGATCTGACTAATGAAAACAATTGGTCTATACATATACAGGGTGAGGCAATGAAACGGCACGATTTTGAAAAATCACCAATAATATATTTACAAAAAGAGTATAATTATTTGAACATGAATCTTAAGTACATGAGTGGAAATTAATGTTTTACCTTAAAAAACAATCATTTTTTGAATATGGTGCCAGTACGGTGACGTCCTTGGTTTTGCACACATTGTTGGAGTCTAAGATGAAATCCACCCATGGCGTTCTGTAGCATCTGCAAAGGAATGTTGTTAATTTCCTGCCGGATTCTCTCCTTCAGATCTTCTTTTGTTCTTGGTGCATTTTCCTCGAAGACTTTGCATTTAAGATAGCCCCAAAGAAAGAAGTCTGGGGCGGTCAAATCTGGCGAACGGGGAGGCCAAGGGATATCACCATTCTTGCTGATTAGCCGTCCTGGAAAAGCGAGTCTCAGCAAACCCATTGAGACATTAGCAGTATGGCTTGTTGCACCATCTTGCTGGAAGAGTGTTTCTTCATCTGGATCATACTGATCGATGCCAGGCAGACCAAAAGTTACTAACATGTCAGCATAACGTTCAGAGTTCACCGTTACTGTGTTACCATGTTCATCTTCAAAAAAATAGGGTCCCACGAGTCCACGAGAAGATACTGCACACCAAACTGTTACTTTTTCAGAATGGAGAGGTTTTTCATGAAGATCACGTGGGTTATTTGCGGACCAATACCGGAAGTTCTGCTTGTTAACGTAACCACTAAGGTGAAAGTGGGCTTCATCACTCATCCATAAGTTATGCACTCTTTCTCCATTTGTTCCGATAACATTAAGCATCGCTTGGCAAAAGCGTATGCGATGATTGTAATCGTTAGGTTGTAGGGCTTGCACTATCTGCATTTTGTATGGGTGATAGTGTAGGTCATTCTTCAAAATCCGTCTCACTGATCGATTGCTGAGACCAAGTTGAGCGCTGTGCCGCCTTGCTGATTTTCGCGGACTTCGTGTTAATGCATCGCGCACACGATCAATGTTCTCTGGGGTCCTGATTGTTTTTTCACTACCACCAATTTTCTTCGTCGTGCTTGCAGTGGCTTCAAAGTTTTTCACCCACAGGAGGATAGCTTTCCTCGATGGCACGGGAGCCCGTGGCGGTAGATTAAACTTAAGACGGAAAGCACGTTGGGCACCAACCACACTATCCATGTTTTTATAATATGCTTTTACAGCAAACGCACGTTGCACGTTTGACCAACGCTCCATGGCTACTGAAATTTCCACTTGTCTAGATGCTCAAGGTCGTTTCCCCCACTCCCATAACCCCCCACTGCGCCCGTCAGCCGGAGTCCAAATCGTGCCGTTTCATTGCCTCACCCAGTAGTTTATATTGTATTTGTTCTAGTTATTCACAACAGAAAATAGTTACTCGAGTGAATTTCCACCTTCTCTACCTTCCTTGGCAATGATTAATCACTTTAGTGAATAGATTGAAGTAAGTTAACTAAGATCAAACTATTCATTCATCACCATAAAATGTTAAATTCTTTATGGCATCAATTCCTGTAATAAAGTAATGATAAATAGTGGAGAAATGAGGTAGAGTTAAATCTTTAATTGATTTATAAAGTTATATTCTTTACAGAAAGTGAGAGTCTTTCCTAGTGATATTAGAGAGGCAAATGCAAGAGACATTCCCTCTGGATGGAGGCAGAGATATAGTTAGATATCTAGTGAATAAAGTTAAAAAATTGATTAATTTAATGCTATAATTCCTAAAAGAAATCAAGAGTTCTAACGGAAGAAAAAACTCAATGACAATATTAGAGCACAATTCTGATGGTCTGCAGAATATATCTGTACAATGTGTTGCACAATATATCGATGTTTCAAAACCTGTTTATGTAGGGCTACTAAACTTTTGCAATTAAAGCCTTACAGAGTGATGAAACGTGAGTAAATGTCTGTAATTGGATTTTACAAAAATATTGCCGGTGGGGAATTGTTGATCTGCATTTAATAATTTCTTCAGATGAGGCATGGTTTCATTTAAGGCATCATGTTGCTTCATAAAACAGTAGGTATCGGAACTCTGAAAAACTACAATTAGTTCACGAAGTTCCTTTACATGACCAGAAAATTGCTGTATGTAATGCTGTAGCTAATAATTCAACAATGCTTGTAAAATCTTTGTACTCATTTTAAAATAGAATTATAACTACATAATTATGTGCACACAAGTGATGTTAGCAGTAATAAGAAGAATAGTTTACGTGAGAGGTTAGGAGTAAATTCTACTGGTCTTGCTGTGAGTGGGAGAGGTCTTACTTACTGGCACTATCGAACCCGTAGGTTCATGGCCGCGCGGACATAAGATCTCCATTCATCCCTATCCTGAGCTAATGCTTTCCAATCAATACCTGTATAATCTACTTCCACTGTGTATAAATGTGAAGTGATTTGTTAAAAAATGCTTTATACAAAATCTATTGCCACTTTTTGTAAGAATTGCAATTGTAAAACAGATATAGTTCAAGAAATTTACAATAAATTTAAATTACAAATATATTTGATGGTAGCTTAATTCATAATGGATATTTATCTCATGTTCTAAATTCTACTAATTAAACAGACAGAAAATTCCAAACTAAATTATTGGAATTTAAATTTAACCATTTTAATTGATGATTAAAGTTACTGGGTAGATTTACTTGATAGGTTGTAATTCATGTGATCTGATGTAGCAAATTAGGTATGTACTTGTAGGTTTCATAACCCTTTAGCAAATTCATAATAATGTTTATTTATAAAAGTAATCTTGATATGTATAAACTAACTAACTCACTAGCAGAATAGAAGCAATAGGTTCATGGTCATGCTGACATAAGCTCTCCATACATCCCCAACTAACACTAAGTAAATTAAGCTGTTAATTTGTTTAGGATACTACTCATTTAAATAATAAAAAAACCTATTGTTTTTAAAACTATTACATTTATTTTATAGTCATGCAAGGTTCTACATTAGTATGTCAAACCATATAAAAATATTTAAATCGAGGCAGCTTCTTGCCTTTTAAAAACTGCATTTACGGGTGTCAACTAATAAGATGAAACAAAAATGAGTTTATAGATTATTAAACATCTCATTTGTTAAGACAATAGTTATATAGCTGACTTCGCATCTCAGTTTGGACACAATTGGAATTATAAATTTGTTGATCGATCCCAAAGTTGAGAACCGGACAAAGTTGAAGTATACTGACCATCCTTAAAGACTGAGTCAAGTGAATGCAGGTGGACATGCTATTCCCGCAGATGATACAAAATTTAAGTTAAGGTTGACTTTCCATACCGTGAATCTAAAGCAAATTGGGTAGATTTGCATAACTTTTTTTTTCTGATTACTAGAGCCCAGATTTTATCCTATGAAATACGTACGAAAATATGTAACAGAAAAACTACAAAATATGTAATAAGCATGTGATAAAAAAATTACAAAGAATTAAAAAATTTTGAATTTATTTATTCTGCTGACAGTAACATGAATTCTTTCATTTTCCAAAGTAAATACAAGCTTTTTAAATGCAATTTTGTAACTAAAAAGATAAAATTATTTTACATAAATATAGTACCTCCCATCAGTTTAGGTACAATTCTAAAGTTTATCATTTCATGAAACACAGTTACAAAATATTTCTCGGTATTTTGAAGAGTTAGTTTTTGGTCAATGAACAGAAATTGTGTGTTTTTACATGCTTTATATTAGCTTGACCTGTATCTATCTATCTATCTATCTATGTAACTGAATCTTTCATCGCGTTTTTCACCCACTTAAAATAATTGGATCGACTTGAAATTTTGTATACGTGTAAAGGACCCGTGACAATACAATAATTTCATATTTATTTTCTAAAATCCTGGCCAGAATCATCAGAAAATCAAAAAAAGTGTTTTTGTATTTATGTAACGGAATTTTTGAACACGATTTTCACCCACTTAGAGACATTGGACCGACTTGAAACTTTGTATACTTGTAAAGATCCCGTGACAATACAATAATTTCATATTTATTTTCTAAAATCCTGGCCAGAATCATCAGAAAATCAAAAAAAGTGTTTTTGTATTTATGTAACGGAATTTTTGAACACGATTTTCACCCACTTAGAGACATTGGACCGACTTGAAACTTTGTATACTTGTAAAGATCCCGTGACAATACAATAATTTCATATTTATTTTCTAAAATCCTGGCCAGAATCATCATAAAATCAAAAAAAGTGTTTTTGTATTTATGTAACGGAATCTTTGAACACGATTTTCACCCATTTAGAAGCATTGGATCGACTTGCAACTTTGTATACTTGTAAAGGACCCATGACACTAAAATAATTTCATATTTTATTTCTAAATTCCTGGCCAGAATCATCAGAAAATCAAAAATATTAAAACTGGTATAATAGGTTACGGACTTGTCGACTTTTTAGTCAATCGTTGTCAGAGCTCAGTTGGTAGAGCGGTGAACTAGTGGTATATAATTTTAGTAATCTATAGGTTGCTGGTTCGAATCCGGCTGGGGAGGATTTTTTTTTTAGAAGAGTAATAATTTTAGCTCATACTACAATAGTATGGAATTTAAAGATATTTACATTCTTATCTTATTCTGTAAAATATTAAAACTAAAAAATAAAAAAATAAATAATAGTTTTAAAAAACTAAAAGAGCACGCTTTATTAGGAAACCGAACTCAAAAATGAAAAATAATTTTAATTTCCAACACGCTTGGGATAAATTTAAAGTGGTCAACAAAAATATCTTCTCCAACACATATAGAATAAAACTAGAATTATCAACAAAAAGAAAATAATTTTACCATCAAAAGCGTGGGGTGCCTTTTATGATTTTTACATGTTCTTCTTAGAGACTTTACTTTTACCAATATATGTTTATTATCAAATATATTAATTGATATAGAGCACCCCACGCTTTTGATGGTAAAATTATTTTCTTTTTGTTGATAATTCTAGTTTTATTCTATATGTGTTGGAGAAGATATTTTTGTTGACCACTTTAAATTTATCCCAAGCGTGTTGGAAATTAAAATTATTTTTCATTTTTGAGTTCGGTTTTCTAATAAAGCGTGCTGTTTTAGTTTTTTAAAACTATTATTTATTTATATTGTAATAACGATCGCTCGACATCACTGATATTGGTGAAAAAGTAAGCAGATGGACTTATGCGTTCAATGAAATATTGACATAAAATGTAGGCCTAAACATGTTGAAATAAATAGCATGTAAATATTTGCAACATGAACATGAAATATAATGAATGATCCTAGTAGCCCAATACATTAACATTAGAAGTTATCAAACTGATACACATCAAAGGAAAAGAATGTAATTACATAAAATCTCAGACTCTAATGATTACATTTCTTTATTGTTTCATTTCCCAATTATATTACTTATTTCTTTGTATGACTAGCAGATATTATATAATATAGAAATACTGAACCTTACACGAAGTCAATACTAGGGCTTCAATTAAATATTAAATACTATCTATCAATTTCATTGCGGCTTTAACATTTTGAACCCTGTGCCTTCAGTATATAGGTAATTAAAGTCTGTCCATCCATCCATAGTTATTCATGCTATGCTTTGCAGCTTTACTAGGGAATTGTAGGTGTGGTAGCTTCCCATTGCTTTCCACACCGGTGAAGGATGATGATGATAATGATAAGGATGATTATAATGATGATGGCCATATGATTTTGTGGACCTTGGGCCCTTAAGTTTTCCTGACATTTGTCTTACAGGTGAGGAAAAACCCCGATAAAAACCTCACCTAGAAAAACTGTCCCAACCGGGGATTGAACCCGGGCATGCTGCATAACAAGGCAGCACATTTCCTCGAGACCACAGAGGTGGACGTAATTAAAGTAATGAATATAAAATTAAATGTAAATTATATTCTAAACATTTGAAAGGAAGAAATAATTCAATTTTATTCAAATTAATATTTAAATTAAAGGTCAATATGGGGACTAAAGGTGTATTGGAAAAAGCCAAGTATATGGCCATAGGAGACATTCATCAAGATGATACTGAAAGATGAAATGGGGGTAATTAAACACATAGAGGAGTACAAATATTTGGGAGTAAAAATTACAGAAGATGGGAAGCTGGAAAGGAAATAAGATCAAAGATAAACTCAGGAAAATATGTAATATCTGCCCTGATTGGAATATTATGGGATAAACATATCAAAAGTGAAACTGATGTTAACATTTCTAATATAACAGTTAGAAGTATTATGACATGGTTCAGAAGTTTGGACTATAAATTATCAGATAAAAAGAAAATTAATGAAAGCAGAAATGGACTATTGGAGAAGATCTGCTAGGATATCACGGAGAGAGAAAATTAGAAATGAAGTTATAAAAGAGAACATGAATGTACAAAACTCAATTTTAGAATTTATCCAAGAAAAGCAACTAAAATGGTACAGGCATATTAGGCAAATGGAGGATGAAAGATTACCAAACAAAATAATGGAATGGACACCTTCAGGAAAGAGAAGGAAAGGGCGACCAAATCTCATGTGAATACAAGGGATTAGAGAAACTTTGAAGGACTGGGAAATGGAGGAAGAGATGAGTTAAAATAGAGACAAAGGAAGAAAATTATAAATTAATTAAATAAAAATAAAACTTAGTTTTATTTTTATTTAATTAATAAATATGGATTTTCATCAAGTAAACTCCAATTCAATTGATTAGAAAATTATAAAGCGAAATTGAAGACAAATCATTGGTGCCAGAAAAATGTGTCAACATTGTTAAAATTGGAAATATATATATTAAAACGAAGAATATCTTAGCTTCAAATTTTTAATTCCAAGCTTTTGAATTTAACTACCAGAATATACACATAAATATCAACCCATACATTAAATATTGTGAACTCGTTGTTGGATGAAGAACATTATTAAATGTAGAAGCTTAAATAATAGGTCCATTCGACCCTTAAATTCTTACTTGGAGTAAAATGTCACCTTTTATAATCACTGACACAGGAAGAGTCTGCTGAATGTTGAAGCACAGAACCTCTGCCTATTTTCTATCTCAGCATTTGCCAGATTTGTTTCAACTGATAATAATTAATCATTTTGGTCAAATGATTATCATAATGCTGCAAAAGTAGCATTTTCTTAGTATCATCTTTTTCAAATTTTGTATTAACTTGTGGCAATTGTGCATATGACAGGTGTCTAAATATGGTTCTCCAAATGGTGAATTGTGTATAGAAATTAATATTAAAATAGCCTAATCACATATGACTTCTGGTTTTGCTTTCCCACCTGAGTCTCAACACTATCGTAAAAGAAAACATAACAATAATGCAGAGAATTCATCAAAATATCACAATACTAATAAATACAGTTTCTGTTTTTATTATAAAACACACACTGTCACAGAATAAAAAAAAACTTGTTTCCGCTTCTCATTGCCAACAAAACAATGAAGTGAAAACACCTAGATTGCATTAATTTTTACTGTTTAGTTAAATTTTATTTTTAACACAATATATATGAAGGATAATATTTAAAAAAAAAAAATATATATATATATAATTCAATTTTTTAACTTATTTTATTAAATAATATGTCCAGAATTTTTAATAATTTCTTAATATGTAATAAAATACCTAGTAGTGTTATGGTTGGAATCAGCACATCGTTTAGCTGCTGCCAATCAGATGTTATGAAGGTGAGGGGTTTATATAATTCTTAATTGATTGTCACCAAATATGAAATTGGGTTTAATAGATCATAATTAATACAATTTGTCTGTACATTCTTACCTCTTATGGTTGTTTTTGTCGAACATGTTTCAAGACTTCTGAGCCCCATTGAATGTAATCGCTGACGTTGGGGCTCAGAAGTCCTCAAACATATGTTCGACAAAAACAACCATATGAGGTAAGAATGTACAGACAAAATATCTCAATTATTAAACAAACCTCTTAATGTTATTTCCTATTATATTAAAAAAAATAATAGATCTTATTTAACTAACATTAACTCTGTCTTTGGAGGCTTAATTAAATCCAAGTATACTGATGTTATATATATATATATATATATATATATATATATATATAGTCTAGTAAATTCCCTATACTCTAGTTAAATTATTATTAAACTCGTCCTCACTAATCAATGAACCTCTAGTATCCTACGAATGACTCAAGATGTTGACAAAGAACGTACTTCCATACAAGTAATAATAAGAACTTACAAAGTAAAATATATTTAACAATAAATAACAGAATAGTATTATTTACATTAACTAGATGTATATATATATATATATATATATATATATTATAACAGATTAATCTTTCCTGTATTAGACATTTTTTTATTAAATTTAACAATTAAAATTACTTCACTCTTCCTACATTCCATCCATCCATAGTAATTGTGCCAGAGGGCAAGTCTTTAACTGCAATCATAGCATTTTCATGCTATGCTTTGCAGCTTTACTAGGGAATTGTAGGTGTGGTAGCTTCCCATTGCTTTCCACACCAGTGAAGGATGATGATGATGATATTGATGAGGATGATGATGATGGCCATATGATTTCGGGGACCGTTTGGGCATTAAAGTTTTCCTGACATTTGTCTTACAGGTGAGGAAACACCCCGATAAAAACCTCACCCAGAAAAACTGTCCCGAGTGGAGATCAAACCCGGGCCCACTGCGTAACAAGGCAGCACGCTACCTCGAGACCACAGCAGTGGACCTTCCTACATTATTACTGTAAATTTTTTAATTAATTATAAACACATTCATTTATGCACAGAAATATATAGACATTTAATATAGTGATAAAGCCAACCGCAATAATATAATTATTCAATTATTGTTCATTTGTGTTACTAACACTATTTCTTAAACATCAATTATTTCTCTAATGCAATACTATTAATCACTTATCTAGTTTAATTTTGAATACTTCAACTATCAAATGGAGAGGACTAACCAATATAACACCAAATGCTCATGATTCTGTTGTGGCTCTTCGAAGTGTTCCCCAGTGTGCTGGTATCACGTCAAGTCATAACTAATTGTGTCATTTACTGCTTTTTATATACTTGACTGTAAATACATCTATTCACTTATGTTTGCATTTGGTGTCAGATTTCATTTGTACAAATGATTCTACAGAAGTATTTTCTACTTTTTGCAATACTGCTATATCACTCTCATCTTAATTTCTGATGATGTAATAATTTTAATAATATAAATATAACAGTAATAAGCCTAATAATAATTTTGTTACAGCATCACACTAGTGATTAAAAACAAATACCGGTACATATAATCAATTGAGTTGGTGTTTACTTGATGAAAATCCATATTTATTAATTAATGTAATAATAAATACCGGTACATTTCTCATGAATTCAAAACTGATTTGCTAGTTTCAGTAGCCAGATGCTTTGCCCGAGAGCCATTGAGATATACTACTCATCATCAAATTATGTATAGTCGCATTATGTACCTACATGCACGTTCACATTATGTAACTAGATTTAAATTTTATTAGATTAGGTTCAAATTATGTAATTGACTGTTGTATTGTTTATATATATATATATCATTTAGGGATACTTTTTCTTTTCTTATTTTTCATTATAATATTTCTTTATTTTGTTACTTAAGGATACATTCAGCTTCCAAATGATGATGTTTTAACCAAAATTAAGACATAATTTATTTGACAATATTACTACTTTATTATTATTTACATAGATAGCTACATGAATAGCAAAAAAAGTTGAAAATAGAGATTTCAAATGGAATCAAACTTGAAAGAAACTGATTCCCAATTTTCTGACAGTGATGACTGTATGCTATATTATGAGCTAACAAAAGAATACAGCAACAATAGCTGCTGTTTTGTTTACATCTTACAATCATGTGCAAATCACTGAAGAAAGAAAAAAATGTTATATTATGAACAGGGAAAGATAAGTTATGTAGGTAGGAAATAATGCTATGAGATTTATTTTAATTTTGTTTAGTTGTTTCTTGACTCACCTCATACTTCTCAACTCCCTTGCATATCTAGATTTCGTCCCTGTATATGTGATATTCAGTTGTGAACATAAACAGCATTGAGAATGTCACAAATACAGTGACGAAATCTAGATAAGCAAGGGAGTTAAGAAGTATGAGATGAGTCAAGAAACAACTAAACAAAATTAAAAGGGAAAGGTAAGCTTGTGTTTCCTTTAAGATACCTGACATTCTTTTATACCTAATGTACATAATATATTTTGTTCTCAAGACATTTGAAAGATTAGTTTTTATCATAATGGCATTAACCTATGTATGGTATGATAAACCTATCCAACTTCAGATTAGTAAATGCATCAATAGAAGTAATCATTACATACAAGCATTATAACATATTATTACACTGATCAATAAACATGACAACTTTACAAATTCTTGAATATCAGTGTTTGGAAAATGCATAACAATATAGTAATAATTAAGATTATTATCAAAGTTGGTTTAAACAGATTTTAACTTACAAAATGTGGTCAAAATGTGGTCTCAAGGTAGCACGCTGCCTTGTCACACAGCGGGCCCAGATTCAATCCCTAGTCGTGACAGTTTCCAGGATGAGGTTTTTATATAGGTGATTTTCCTTTTGTAATACAGACAAATATTAGGAAAATTTAAGGCCCAAATCATTCCCGAACTTCATATGGCCATCATTCATATTCATCTTAGATTAAGCTAAGGATTAAGGACTCTCCTGATGAACCACTATCAGCATCATCACCCATCATATCATCAGGGCAACATAACCCGCCTTCCAGGTGCCCCAACCTCAGAAGTGGGTTACAATTATGCCAATGCCACGAAATAACACCAGAATTGTCCACCTGGGGCATTAAAAAAAATATGTGGTCAAAATGGATTAAAGGGGAGTAACTCAGGAAAACTTTGAAAAAATCAATTTTTTCTCCCTTCAAAGATTTTAACTGAAAATTTATCAAATTTCATCAGAAAATTTGTTTTATGCCAATATTATAATATTCTGGAATAACAGAATTTAAATACCAAATTAGTTAGGGAGTGTTTAATTTAAGTGCCAACTGGAATTAAGTCCGATTGAGGGTCTTTCCACTTTTCAGCGGTTGCCCTTTTACCAGCCGGCTGCTGGCCCTTCACATCCACATGTGTCAATCACAGAGGTAGATGATCAACAGCCAGTGTAGGGGTGACATGTGGTTAGCATGTCGAGTCCCCCAGCCGTTATAGCTGGTTCCTCAACCTGTAAATTCCGATTGAGGGTCTTTCCACTTTTCAGCGGTTGCCCTTTTACCAACCGGCTGCTGGCCCTTCACATCCACATGTGTCAATCACAGAGGTAGATGATCAACAGCCAGTGTAGGGGTGACATGTGGTTAGCATGTCGAGTCCCCCAGCCGTTATAGCTGGTTCCTCAACCTGGAGTCGCTACAAATTGTAGCTACCCAATTGCCTCACGATGCTGGGTGGGCACCGGTCCCATACTGGCCGAAATACCATGAGAAAATTTCTTCCCCCATGGAGACTCGAACCAGCGCAAGTCCCCATAGCTCTGCGCCAAGGCTTCCTACCTTAACTGCTCGGCTACGGCGCGGGGAGTTAAGTAATTATCTAATTCTTCTCTTGGTTAATTCAGCCCAATTAAAGTTTAAATTATACCTCGTGACCTGATCTTTCAGTTGTTCCTTACTGCACTCAGTAGTCACTAGATGGTAGCTGGATCTTGTTCCTACTTTCAACTTTTGTTTTATTTTTTCAAGAAGCATTATGGTGAGAATTGCTGGTTCTTGGACAAAAAAAAGTCTTTTTTATGAGAATCAATGTAGTAAAAATAGGGAAACTAGTATTTCAGATGATAACATTAATACGCCCAATTATAATGGTTTTAGGCTGATTTTGTTTTCAATATTAAATAGTATTTTAATTAGTTACTCTTTATGTGTTGGTGTTGTGTGCTTAATTTATTTACTGCAGAATAACTACACTGCAGAAAAGGATGGGCATTTAAGTTGTTACTTAGCTGTAACAATAATTGGTAATTTCAATTAATGTTTTTGGACATTTGAATCAGTTGACAGTTCTAGAAAGCATGATGTAAACTTGAGATTATCTTATGTAATCAGATTAATTGGTACATTCGTGAAAGCAGCAAATATATGTAGTAATCATGAACATACCACCCCGGTACAAAATATTCAGCATCACAATGAGGTAATGTTGAGTGCTTCCAAAGAACTGTATAAAATGAGTATGATTGAAGGAAGTAATAAGTTAAAACTAGACTTAAATATATCCCAGAAGAAGTTGAAGCTAACATCATGATAAAATTTCTGTTACAATAGATGGAAGTTGGATGAAAACGGGGATGTATCTTCATTTGGTGTATTTACCACCATCACAGTAGAGTATGGTAAAATAATTGATTATTTTCCTTTCAGTAAATATTTCCATAGCTGTGAAATTCATAAGATATTGATGAAAAAATTATAGTGGTGGAATACAGAGTAGCCATTATGTAAATCTGATTATGTGGGTGCTTCAGGTGGTATGGAAGTTCATGGAGTAATTCACATATTTACTTGCTCTATAGATAGACATGATCTGCACAATAGAAAATACATGAGAGATGGTGATACTATGGTTTACAAAGATGTATTAATGGAAAAACCTTATGTCCAATATACTAAGATCGAAAATCTTGAGTGTGTTGGCCATATAGTGAAGCGGATGATACAGAAAACTAACGGACACATTCAATAAACAGAAACCTTCAGATGGAAAATATTTTGGTGGCAAAGGAAGGCTCACCAACAAACAAAATCAATATGTGATATCTATTCTCACTGCTGCCTGTGAAACTCATACTCCACTATAAGGAGTGACAATACATACATATGATATATATATATATATATATATACATACACACACATATTAACACCAGACAGATTTCAAGGTGTGATGGATGGTGTGAGGAGAGATATGAATGATCTGGGACTTACCAATGAGGATGTTGCGGACTGCTACAACTGGAGAAGGCTAATTTCTTGACATGATGGAAAATCACATGATGAAATCCCGCGCCGTAGCTGAGCGGTTAAGGTGGGAAGCCTTGGTGCAGAGCTACGGGACTTGCGCTGGTTCGAGTCTCCATGGGGGAAGAAATTTTCTCATGGTATTTTGGCCAGTATGGGACCGGTGCCCACCCAGCATCGTGAGGCAATTGGGTAGCTACAATAAGTAGCAGCTCTAGGTTGAGGAACCAGCTATAACGGCTGGGGGACTCGACATGCTAACCACATGTCATCCCTACACTGGCTGTTGATCATCTACCTCTGTGATTGACACATGTGGATGTGAAGGGCCAGCAGCCGGCTGGTAAAAGGGCAACCGCTGAAAAGTGGAAAGACCCTCAATCGGATCGGAAAAAAATCATTATATAAGGTACTTGAGGGTGTTATGGCCCATTGTTTAATATGAATGTAGTACATATAGCAGCCAGTAGAAGTGAACGGCACTTCAGGACGTTATGAAAAGTCGATTAGGATGAATGGAAGAAAGTTAATCCAAGTAGTCTTAACTGGAAACCGCCATTTGCTACATGAACGCGAAGCAAGATTCTCGCTTGTCATATTTGCTCCTGGTAAGTGATATGTATTTTCGTAGCTAATCAGCATATTAAATTGATTTGATTGTTGATATTGTATCACTTAGTAACATACAATCTTACAATGGAGTAATTTGTTGTATAAAGTAAAAATGGCAGTGGTTATTACGTATTGTTTATGAAACCACTCTGTTCGTTGTTGTGGCCCACGCATTGCCGGATGGGCCATATCACCAACAAGTTTATAATAGTTCAAAAGTACTGCAATATTATATAGTTTTGTTCTTTCCAGATATTCAATAATGACAAACGAAAATACGTCCGATGACAGTCAGAGTAGAACAAAAGGGGCAAATAGACACAGGAGTCAATATCCAAGACCATCCGAGAGGTAAAAGAAAAAAAGGTTACCGTACGTCAGGCTTCAGACCCACGGGCATATACCCCGTCAAACCTTTGGCCATTCCAGAAGAGGCATATGCACCCAGCGTACCAAAGAATCAACCTTATGACCAAGGAATTCTTCAAAATAATGAAGATTTTAATAACCCACAGCCGGGAGTTTCAGGACTTTCACGCACATCTCAGAAATCGACTGCAACAAAGAAGAAGCCATCTAAACATCGTCGGTAAAATTACTCATCTTCATCAAACTCCGGAAGCTATTGGACTTTTCTTTTGAAAGTGGTGTTTCAGATGTCATCGATTCAGTACCTACCTATGCGAATGCTAAAAATGAACCCTCAACACCTCTAAAATCTAGGCCTACAAAATTCGCCGGGAAATGCATCAAGAAAATCATCAGGGCAGAGCTCATTTAGTGACATCTTCCCCACACCTAAGCGGGCGAAGAATACAACCACTAACAGAAATCCAGCTACAAACTCGCGTGGAGTACATTTGAGGAAACCATTATTTTCAGAGAGCAACACGAAGAAAACGATAGCTAAGCTCACCAACACCAGCAAGAAGAATTAATCCCAAGGAGCTAAAATAAGGGAGGCTAAAGGAAATCCCAAAAAATCTACCAATCCAATCTCACAGATGGTACTGCACAGTTTGCAAAGAAGACGAGTTCAAGAACATGAGCCCTGTGTATAGTGTGTAATAATTATGTTCATGAGGAATGCGTGGGGTTGTCCAGGGAAGATCATGAACCTTTCGTTTGCCTAACTTGTGAAACCTTTCGTTTGCCTAACTTGTGAATGAATCTTTGTTTTCCATAATTTGACATAAGTTATATAATTTTGAGTTAATTATTTGTAAACTGACTTCATTGATATGTTGTAAACTGTTCTTATTCATACTGTACATTGCATCGTTTCCATTGTATATTAATTACATTCCTGAGTAAAATTAAACCAGTGTTTTAAATGGGGAAATAAGTGGGCCATACCACATACATATGTTGGTGTTATGGCCCAAAGGTAAGCTTTTGAGAAACAACCAGTTTAGCAAATTTAACATGCAAGTACAATAATTACTTTTTTTTGTAAGAAAGTAAACATTACAAGAATATAATACAAAGAAAACCAAACAAATTCGGGCCAAAATGGCGGCTGTAAAAATTCTCAAACGTTAAGTGGGCCATAACACCCTCAGTTACCTTACATGTACAAATTCAATATGTGCAACGTTCAATAAAAAATGCACATACATTTAGTTCTCAGCTTACTTTCATCAGAAATGAACGAAACTTTACACAATATATTTTCATTCCTTCCCTTATAACGTCATGAAGTTTCATTCTTTTCTAAAAGATGATAGTGATAAACTTTAGTTTCAATATGGTGGTTGCTAGTGAAACACGAACAAAGCAGAGAGGTGTGATTTGTTTCTGCAGGGCAGAAAACCATTTGTAATATTCACAGACCTTACAAAATGTCTATGGGGATCAAGCAGTGGATAAGAGAAGTGACAGTCGTAGGGTTACAGAGTGTCAGCGGGAAAATGAGGTTAAACAAGACTGTCAGATCTCCCGCACTTAGGAATGTCACGTATTACTGTGACAACGCTGATAAGCACATTAGGGACGACAAGCAAGTAACAGCCAAACAACTTGCTGCTCAAATAGACATCTCTGTAAGTAGTGCCAATATAATTATCACCACATATACCATTTAAGGTTTTCTTGTAAGTTCGGTTCTCTATGGTTCATAACTGATGACTATAAGGAACAAAGAAGCAACAGGGGTGCTTGGACATAACAAAATTCATGCAGATTTCTTATCCAAGATTGTCACTAGGAATTAGACATGGTTTCACCATTTTGAACCTGAGACCAAATCCATGGAGTGATATATAAAAATTTCCCTAGGAAGGGGAAGTTCAAATCAGGAACCTTAAATGGCAAGATGATGGCCACGTTCTTTTGGGATTCTGAAGAAGTTACTCTGACTGACACATTCATTGCCAGCTGGTGAAATAATATGTTCAGAGATTTACATCGAGACTGTGAAGAAGTTGAAGAGATGAATTAGGTGTGTTCGTCCCCATAAAAATATTAATAAAATTCTCCTAAAACATGTTAATGCAAGGTCACACCCTAGTTGAGAGATCACAAAGCTTATGTGGACTACACTTCCTCACCTGTCCTATAGCCTGAATCTTGCTCCTTCTGACTTTCATATGTTTGGGTACTGAAGGATGCTATCCAATGGAAGTAGTGATTTGACAATGAAAAGCAAATCATAGGAGACATTAGGACGTGGCTGAGAGTGAGACCAGCTGAATGATACTGAACTGGTATACACACACTGATATTCTAGTGGGCATAAAACCATAGATTTGAATATTGACTACATAGAATAAAGGTATTTGTAGCCAATTAATTGTGAAATAATATATTTGGAGATGTAATAAAAGAAACATTCAGTAAGAAAATAATTATGTGCATTATAATGTTGAGTGATTCCGGGTTATGTGCATTACTTATTGAATGATCTTGTATATACACCCTGTATAAACAGGTTATAAATTAATTACACTACAACAATTTCAAGAATTGTGAAGGGGATTTAGACAAGAAATTTTAGGTAAGGAAGTTATGATCCAAGAATAAAAATAACAGTTATGTGAAAAGAAAGATACATTAGATGCTAATAAATCAGATCCAAAGTAATGTAGAATAAAAATTTGGTTTAAAATATCTTGCATCCTACTTCAGGAATGAGGAAGACCTGAATATCACATTGGCATTTTTAATTTTTAGTCTTATGAAAGAATTTAAAATATGTTATTGATTTCATGATAGTGTGCCTCAGAATAAGAGTAAATCATTTAGGGTAAAACTTTATCACTCACCTCATATTTTTCTTTTCTTTTTTAATTTAAACTAGTATTGGAACTTTACATATCAGTTTCATTATCAATATCCCTGCAATTGTTGTTCTGTCGTCTTGAAGGGCTTTTTTCCTCTATCTGTTGACAGACTCTGTTTGAGTGTGCCAACAGAGGAAGAGAAAGATGTCTCTTCAAGACGACAGAACAATGGTCGTGGGGATATTTATGATGGAACTGATATGTAAAGTTCCAAAACCAGTTTAAAATATAAAAGAAAAGAAGAAAATATGAGGTGAGTGATAAAATTTTACCTATATGAATGTAGCTCATAGTGTGAATTACTGAAGTAAGTAAGAGTAAACTGTTTATTGAATTATGATCCTTAAGATGGCACAAACCATTTGCTTCATGGTGTGACCTAATGGATAAGGTGGGAAACTGTGTTGTCTATTTTCTTGCAAACGTAATAGGTTCATATCTTGCTGACAGAACTATTTTTACAGCAAAAGCTTGTGTATAAAATCTCTTAACTAATTGGTTACTGCATATCTTCTGTGTGTAGGATACTCTCTGCACAACTATGCAGAGAGAGAGATATAATCTAGCTAAAGAAATCCACATTGTTCTACATTCAAATCTATTCACAGGCATTTACGTGAACCTGGAATCTTTACAGTAAACAGTTGTAATGCAGGTGCAATATGAACTGTATGCACAGTGGAGTTGGACGGTACCTTAGATAAAGTTACAGAGGATGTTTTCTACCAGTGCCCATGGACTTGACACCAACCATGTTAGTGTATGGCAAGATCTACATGAAGAGAAGCCCCATCCCTTCCATCTTCAAAAAATACAACACTTAACTCCATGCGAACTTAGGAGAGAAATGAATGATAAATTTTAAATATTTAATGTTAGGGTAGAAGACTGATTTGAACAATTAAAAATTGAATGTAATCTAAATCAAGAAAGGGTAGAACAAAATATACTAGATCTGAAAGATACACATGATATTCAAATTCAACACATTAATTATAGAGTAAGTGATGTAGAAAAATCAATTTTAGAAATAGATGTAAAAATACCTTCATAAATTTAGGAAGTACAATTGAAAATTTAGAAAGCAAGGTTGAGAAAGAAATAAATAATTAAAAAAGCAAAGTAATTAAAATAGGAGAAGTGGTGAACGAAAAGTTGGTAAATTGGATTTGAAAAGTTACAGATTTATAAAATAAATATAAATTAATTTTGAATAAGAGTAAAGAGTCCACTAGTGTAAGTGAAAATAAGTTTGACAAATTAAAACAACGTAGTATGGACAATCAATCTCAAAATTTCGTGGATAATTCTAACATTCTATCTATTGTCAGAAATCAAATAACAATGTTTTTCAGATCACTCTTGTCAAAGTCCTCTTGATTTCATAACCGAGTTGGAGGAACACTTCCAATTAAAATGCATTAGCGATCAATATAAGATGATGTTTGTTAAAAATATTTGGCTGAATATTGGTTTAAAATAGCATGCCATGACTCAATGGATTATAATATGTTTAAAATGCTTTTATAAATTAACACTGGGGAGCATGAAAGACAAAATAAAGCCAGGTTAGAGATTACTGGTGGTAAATATAACCTTAAAAGAGGTCACAATTACCTTGGATATTTTCTAGAAAAAGGAAGGATGGCTCTAACCACCTGTTGATTAGAAATCTTTATAGTCTTTATTATCCCATCATTACCCAGATGAAATTAAATGTCACTTGATTACTGATATACCTCAGAACATTTCAGACATGTTAGAGATGTTATCTATATTAGAAAACAAAAGGTCAGAAACAAGAGAACTGGAATGAACAAGAAAATTCTTATGATGATCATAACAAAGATGTGAAAAAACAAATTATCAATTTTTATAATAGGAATAGGAACACCCAAGCAAATAGAGGCATGTCAAATGGAAATAATTATAGGAATAGACCTCATAATGACAGAATTGTAAATAATTCCGAAAATTTTGAGAATAGAAATGATAGGAAAGTAATCAACTTTATGAATGTAGAAATTTCTAATGAGGGTAATGATAGAACTTGCACATCACCCCATAGAAGCAAAACATAGACATAATAACTATTCTGATGGATAGCTGTTACAATAATCAGAGAGAAGGATATCTTGTTGGTAAGAATGTCCTCAAAGTGAAAATGGTTTCAGACATAATTATACTGGAATAAATTCTATACAATTAATAATCATGAGTTTGTGTTAACAAATGATAGCAACAGGGTTGAAGCTGGCATGAATAGAATAATACCTCAGAATTTAAATGCCAGTTAGACTGTCAGGGACTCCATTGCATATCTCAACTTGTCTAAAATTAAGGGTCAACAATAGCTTCTATCGTCTAGAAATTTTATCAAAATTTAAACCAACAGATTGGTTAGCAATAATATTGATAATGGTAATAAAAGAGAATTTATGAATATTACAAACATTTCTAAAGAATATGAAGAATTAGATAGAACAAATACTAGAGAATTGAATATCATTGGTCTTCCACATAAGCTAAAATTAAATATTTGCAGATTGGAGATTATTGCCATTGCAGACAGCAGATGTTTCAACACAATAATTGATCAGAAACTTTACAATACCTTAATTTCTAGAGGAAATATGATCAATAGAGTAAGAATTTGTGGGTATATATCACCCTAGCTATTGGAAAGAAGAAGTTACTTATTAAACTTCAATGTTTGTTAGAAGTAAATATCTGTGGAAAATTATTTCATATCACCTTACTTATCATGCGATATGCTAATTGGATGTGACATGTTAGATCAGTACAGAGATATCACTGACTTTGAGAATAATATGTCTATGCAACTAGCAAATGATGGAATTATCGTGCCATTTTCCACAGAATTTGAGGAGATTCAGAATATTATTAGACAAGAAAATTTGCAAAAGGGGAGCACATTTTCATTGAAAACATAATTGTAGAAGAATGTGTGGGAAATAATGAAGACAGGGATAAGACCCAAAAAACCATGAATGGAGATATTCATGTGTATAATAATGAATTCCTGTGTGATAATTCCACAGCTGAATATTTATTTAAATAATAATATTAATGAATATAAGAGTGCAGATGATGAATGTGATAATTGTATTGAAAAAAAAGAAATTCCTCTTCTCATGTGCATGGTAGATGACAAGGAAGATGACTATTGCCAACTGATAAGAGATAAGATAGCCAATACACATGGAATTTCTGAACAACAGAAAGGCAGGTTATATGTTATTTTTATGAAAAATAAAGACTCATTTTCTAATAAACCTGGATTGTGCAAATGTTTTGAATACTCATTCAAGGTTATATAACATGAACCGATTAAGTTCAAAAGCATACCAATTCCGCTTAGTATTAGAAAACAAGCAGACGACTTGATTCTAAAATTTGTACCCCTAATTAGGAAGTTGAGATATGTAGCGTGAGATTTAATGAAGAAAAAGTAAAGAATATATTGCGTAAGAGAAGGTTGAGATATGTAAAGTAAAAGACAAGTTGATATTTACTATTAAAAGAATTTTGAGTAAAATAGAATATGTAATATGAATGTAAGAGAGATATGTTGTATTAGAATATTGTGAGTCGAAGAAAGTAGGTGATAAGATTGTAGTTAGAACTACACCTTTAAGAAGATGCAATTATAATAATTTGAATATTGTATGGAAGATTGAAATACAAGTGTATGAATATCTCTGAATAAAATTAATTAATTAATTGTTGCTCACATAATGTTAAGTATAAAATGATTGATTGTTATAACAATATTTGTATATCTTTTTTTGGTATTTGGTGTTCTGTTATGAGATATGTATAACATTGTTGTCTATGTATTGTATTTCTAATTTAGGAAAAATTAAATATTTAAAGTGTTAGTTTCATTGTATATACTGTACAAATGTATATCTATTCCAAGCAGATAGGTTATATTTAAAAAATAAAAATAAATCTATTAATTACATTAATATTTCTTGGGGAATGATCATTTCTCTTTTGTTCTTCTTAGTAAGAACAAAACAAAAATCATCAGGGGCAATTAAAGCAGAATTTTAATATAATAATCAATATGAAAGTTAAAGTTAGTAACTATATTTTAAAATCTTAAGATACAAATATAACTTTAGTAAATAAAAACATATAAATAATTCATTCTTAGTTAACGTTGAATAAAAAGTCTTAATAATAATTAAAGAAATATTACTAGGTAACGGTTTTTGTAAAGAATGCTTTTAAAAATTGTTTTAATTCATTGTTATGAGAATTATAAATCATTCTATTATGACTGTAATAAAAACATCTGAATAACTTCATATTCTTAAATGAAAGTAAACTAAACTCTGTTTGATTATTAAACCAATTATCTCTCTGATTTAACAAATCAAATTAAACCTTATTTTTAAAGAACTATTAATCAATAGAATCTAAATATAACATCATGTGATGTAATGGTGTGCTTAAAAATTATAATAGAATAAACTTTCATCAAGGATACAGCAATTAGAGCTCTCCTGACAAAATTTAACATTTAATTCAAGAAATGAATTTATATTTAATTGACGATGAAGAATAAAACCAGCTGCATTTGCTTAAATTGCTGGGTACTTAATAAGTGAATAAATTTACAATTATTTCTACAAGAAACATTTTTTGTGATTTTGAAGTGTTTTCCTAACCTCCAGTGTATTAACTTCCGACCCCGAGAAGAGAATCCGGCTCTACCAAAAATTAAACCCAACCTAAACCAGTAATCCTTTTTGGGACACAAATCCTTCTTCATGGCTCCTAGTTGAGACAAACTACTATAAAGGCTTGGGGACCTGACATGCTGAACAAATGTCACCCCTAAATCTAGCTGGATGATCGTCTACCACTGTGATGAATATAGGTACATGTGATTCCAGTGGTTGGCTGATAGGGCAAGATTCTTATAGGCTTTCTGTGCCATGGAGTGATTATTAGGATGGATTTTCATTACTGTGAATGTATAAATGTTCAGAAAGATGACATTTCCGTGTAAATGACTTATTACACACAGAACATTTAAAAGGTTTTTCATTACTGTGAACATATAAATGTTGAGCAAGGTAAGATTTCTGAACAAATGACTTATTACAAATAGAACATTTAAACTCTTTTTCATCACTATGCAAGCTCAAATGTCGAATAAGATTGGTTTTCTGAGCAAATGACTTGTTACAAATGTCACACTTGAACTGTTTCTCATTACTATGAATGAATATATGATCAGCAAGATGAGACTTCCGAGCAAATGATTTATTACAAACTGAACATTTGAACGTTTTCTCATTATTATGTTTATTTAAATGGCGAAGAAGATTAGATTTCTGACCAGATGACCAATTACAAAATGAACATTTGAATGGCTTCTTATTGATGTGAATAAATGTATGGTCATCAAGATGAGACTTGCGAGTAAATGACTTATTACAAGTTGAGCATTTGAACGGTTTCTCATTATTATGTACACTTAAATGACGATTGAGGTTATATTTCTGAGAAAATGACTTGTTACAAATAGAACATTTGAATGGTGTCTCAAAGTGCGTGTGTATATGTCTAGTCAGATGAGGTTTCTGAGCATATGATTTATTACACATTGAACATTTGAACGGCTTCCCATTACAGTGAGAGTATTTATCATTATCAAGAACAGATTCTGGAGCAAACGTCTCACTCGAAATTGAATATTTGAAAGGTTTACAAATATGACCAAATAAAACATCCTCACCAAATAATCTATTACAAATATTACATATGAAATGTTTATCTTCTGTTTGTGAGTACTGACTAGGACCATACATTACACCAATATTATTTGTATTCCAAATATATTTATCTTCCTCTATATACACAGTATTTGGACCATATTCTGCTACATTTAGTTGTGGATTTTCCATGAATTTCTTGAAACATTCCTCGCCCTCACCCACCTGAAATTATGATAAGATTATGATAATTCAGAATCATGATATATCATAGCTAAATTCATTTATTCCACAAAACAGAAACTACATCACAGTAGCAACATGAAATTATTAACAAAATTTTGTCAAGAAATTATTTGACATTGACTCACTTCAATTAACAAATATTAAATAACATCATCACGTGATATAACTTACACAACTCTCTGAGACATGTGAATAAACTATATAACTTTCATAAATGACAAGAGAAATAAGGCACAATAATTGACTGATATTATTTGGATATCAACAGTAAGGTTTTATCGTTATACCATAATTATTTGTGAGATTAACAAAAAAATTGAATATACATAAGAAAAGTCATGGTAGCATTCAGTGAGGTTAATGTGGGTAAATGACGTTATATGTTATGATTACAGCAGGTTTCTATTAAAACTATTACAGAAGGCTATCAAATGATATATCTAAAATATATGACAAATTGTAAATTTCAAAAATATCTAAAATAGTTTGCATATACACACCCTACTTTCTGTATCATTTAGACACATTCCAGTATGTCTAATTAACAATTTATTAATTCCCAAGTCCTGCAGAAAATTATACAACTCCTCCCTCTTTTTGAAATCGACAAATTGTTGATGTACAGTGCCATTATATTCACAATTATTTCCTAATCTGATCTATTGTAGACATATTTGTTCTCAATCCACATTTATGATCACTTATTATGTCTTCAGTGTAGGATTTAGACTGTATACTGTGTCTGTTAATATTTTGTACAAATCAATACTTCTAAAATTCACATTAAGTTGAGGTTTTGTAATAAGATATTAATTATAAAATGGGTACCTGGTAAGTCAGTCATTCTCAACTAAATTATTAAACTTAATCAAGCAAGTCCAATATGGAGGCATGTAGAAGATGAAACATTGCTTCTGAAAGGCCTCCATATTGGAATTACTTGATGAAGTTTAATAATTTAGTTGAGGAAGACTGACTTACCAGGTACCAATTTTATAATTAATATCTTATTTTGTACACAAAGTTGAAAGTAATGAGATGCCCCTGTAGGTTGCTGCAATCAGTTTTATCTCCATCCTTGTAGATTGGTATGATATGTGCCATTCATTTGGAAGAGTCTACCGTATATCTTAAATCATACCAGCAACCATTGTACCTTATCCATCAACCTTTCTCCTCCTGATTTTATCAGTTCTCCTGGAATCCCATCTGAATATGATGCATTATACACCCTTAATACTTTTTAACCATTCCAACATCTAATGTGGGTGGCTCTGTGATGAATACTTTGCTGTCCATAAAATGCTCTCATCACTATCCCGTTCTTCATGTAGATTTAATAGCTGATTAAAGTATTTTTTGCATCTATTTAATAAACTCCTAGAATCTGCTATCATATTCCCATTTTTAATCGTAATTATATCTGTTCTAGCCAGATGATCTTTTATTTCTATCATAATTCCCTAATATAAATCCTCTTGTTCCAATCCTTAGTATTTATTTCAAAATCATTAATCTGCTCTCTCATGTATTCCCTTTTCTTACTCTTTATAAACCTAGTAGAATCTCATATGATGTACTCAAAACTTTTAATATTACTTCATTTGGCTTGTGTAACCAATTTATTTTTGCTAGCTCAATTTTATTTTTAATGTCTGCACATTCCTCATCAAATCATTTCTTATTTTGCCTATTATTTTAAATAACCTATGCTTTCTGGTGCTGACTATTTGTGTCTCTTACATTCTCTCATTCTCTACTTATATTCGTTTCTACTTCAGGTGCACACTTTCAACTGAATATTTCAATATTTCAATCTAATAATAATTTAGAACTGATATTCTTGTTGCAGTGCATCATTTCTCAAGTATTTAAATAAAATTTTTCATAATTATCTATAGCAATTATTCCTCTCATAAACGATAACAGTTCTCTGATTTTGACTTTTAACCAGATGATGATCTGAATTCTAGACTGTTCCCCCTTACTGATCTAATGTTGAAGATGCTACTGAGCCAGGATTACTCTATTTATACATGATCACTTGTTAATAAGATGAAGGGGGGGAGTAGCACATTTCCATGTTCCACACTGTGGCATCACAGTGTTGACGAACACTCTGCACTCTACAAGCCATTGAAGATTTTTAGTTATTGTGGTTTGGCTGCACAAATAAATAAAAATTATTAATAATAAGCAATGCTAGAATTTTAATGTTCCTCAGCTACTATATAGAAGCAATCTTTGACAAATTCCCAATGAGAAAAATACCGATTTCACTATTTGCTGTAAAATACATTTACTAGCCCTAGCAGACTTGTGGATGTACGAGTCAGAATTATTTTATACCTCTGTGTATTCAAACTGTTAAACAATCAGTTTTTAAATCTTCAAACTGCTTTTTATGGGCTAACCTTAAAATAATACAATAATAAATCATATAAACATTAATAATATTAAGTGAAGGTGTTACAAAAAAGAATGATAACCAGCACTAACACTTCAGACTGTTAGTACATATCTCTATGATAGTCTAATTGTAATAATGAAAAACTTATTTTACAAATTATTAATAACTTATTTGTTAAAAACTTTTAAAAATATTTTTTAAGATGTATGTGTAGAAGTGATATCTATATAAAAATGGGATATGAGACGTAAAAAATAATCATACATTAAGCATCGCATGCCACAGTATTTAGCACTTGGTACGAACTGTTGGCCATGATTTAAATCTCCCTCTGACTTTGAATCCACGCTAGAATGCACATACTAACAATTTATTTTACAAAAACTATTAGAAGTAAAAATATAATACAACTTTCAATTTAATTGTACAGGAGTATATTATTCCATAGCATGATTCATTTTTAGATATAATAGAGGATTTTATTATTAAAAGGTAACATTTCTTCCACAAGGTCTGTTATTTTGGCCTGACTAATATCAAAGTGACAGTGCAATATCTCTCTCTTGCAAGAGGAAACATCAGATATATCTCACATGTTATTGAAAGTTAACTTATATAAATTATGCTTTTAACAGCTTGAATATGAGTAGGATTGTGGTGACTGCATGATAACACAAACACTTCTTTGTTTTCTGACACTGATAACTGAAGCAAGTATTACACACATACATGTCTTGAATCAGCATCATTTTCTCTATATGGTGGTTCAGTTTTAGCGTAAAAATGGGATCATAAAAATTGCTTAGAGAAGAAGACATTGTTAGAGAATTATATGCTGATAATGATCAAGGCACGTATGAAATGAGTAGTGAAATAGAGAATTTGGAAGAAACAAGTAAATGGGAACAGGAAACAGAGCAGAATTTGAACATGGACCACCATCTTGCACATAAAAAAAAATTCACAAGTTCAGAGGCCCTGAAAAAGGCATATATCAGATGGATGCAAGTGATATAAATAAGACAATGACACCCCTTACATTTTCATGTTACTTATAGATAAATTATTTATTAACGTGTTACAGAAAAACCAAAGTCACCCACTCAGAACTATTTGTTTCTTGCCATTATAATTCAAATGGTATATGATATTATGGATAGATTGTTGAAAAATAGAATTTGTCACCCTTATCTATTCAAATACTATGAAATGTGATATACGTCTACACATACTTATATTCGTACATTTCTCTGACAATGATACGGAAATTGACAAGAGTTGAAAATTATGCTAGATTATGGAAACTTAGACAAGTTTTTGATTTACAAAGAAGTATTGTAATTTTTATGAAAATATGGCAGTTTATGACGTAATTGTTCTGTTGAAAGGTAATGTTATTTCAAGCACTGTATACCAATAAATAAGTAAATAAATAAATAGATAAAAATAAAAATAAATGTCCACCGCTGTGATCTCGAGGTAGCATGCCCCCGGTCAGGCGAGTTTTTCTGTGTGAGGTTTTATCAGGGTTTTTCCTCATCTTTAAGACAAATGTCAGGAAAATTTTAAGGCCCAAACGGTCCACGAAATCATATGCCCATCGCAATCATCATCATTCATATTCATCTTAGATTAAGGTTAGGATTAGGGTCTCTCCTGGCGCTCCACTATCATCACCATCACCCATGATATCATCGGGGCAATGAAACCCCGCCTTCCAGGCGCCCCAACCTCTGAATGGGTTGCAATTACACCATTGCCAGGAGAGAACACCAGAAATGTCTAAAAGGCAAACTGAGGGCATTAAAAAATAAATAAATAAAAATAAGACGTTTAAGTATAAAAATATATAAACTGTATGACGAGGCTGGGGATACCTAGGGAAAGATAGACAAGAAACATCACAAGACTTAACAGCTACACATTCAACAGTAAACAAACAGACACAAGATATGCAAGGACTGGATTACAAATCATATAGCTATGTACAATTATCATGAGGTCAAAAATCAAAAGGAGTGACATAACGGTAGGAACAAAACATGACTTGACCACAATTATATGGAAAAACAAAAGACATGTACATATGCTAACAGACATACATATTCACCTGCAGAGGGAAATTTTTGTGATGCTCATGGCAATGCTCTGAAGCCAAATTAATAGAAGACAACAACTTACAAATTGGATATATTGACAAGTCTGATAGAATGAATATCAACACAAGAAAAATGAAATATTTTTTCATCTGACAGACTTGACTATTCTCGGCAGTTATATTTCATTGACTGCTTACAGTGCTAAACTATGCATTGACACTTAAAGACTCAGACTTATCCTTCACCTTGTAGAACTGGTGGCAGACAAACTTACCCCGAACTTGTGCCATATTTTCATGGGTTCTATGTTTAGATGAAAGTGATAACACTGGCGTACAATTTATACCACCAGAATAAATTTTACAGTGCATCATGCCCGAAATAAAAATTTCTGCCCGTATAAAAACAGAGTGTGAAAAGTTCATGAACGGTTGTGTATATTGGTGTGTTTGAAGGACTACCATATTTAAAGGAAGTTATAAATGAGTGATGAAGGAATGCTGCATTATGAATCCAACAAAATAACGTAAGTAGTTTCATGAAATTCTTTTAAATAATGTCCAGCATGGAATTCACCATACTACTTCTTTATATTTTAAAAATAAATTTCGGAGTGAAAAGGAATGATCTATCTTATTACTTTTTTCTTTGGATACCTCAACTAAAACACAATATCTTATAGTTACTAATAACATTCTTGCAATGTTTTCTGAATAACTTTAATTTTAGAATAAAATTATTATGAGACAAATGGGGCTCTACATATGCGGGTAAATTATGTTCATTAAGTCTTTTAAAGTTAATCTATATGGTTTTTCATTACACAAAACAAAATATTCTTTCCATAATCTTGACGAAAAATATGTGAAGCCATTGTGACGGTCTGTCACAGATCATTACTTTGTTTTGTGCAAAATATTTCTTCTTTCTGTTGACATTCATGAACATTAAAGAAATGAGTGAACAAGGTGATGAGGGATGATGGCAGAATTCTGCCTGTTATTGACATGTGTGATCTATCTGGTTTTGCATTTCATTATCTGGAGATATCAGGATGTACTTATGAATATCTATACACTGGAATATAGTGCTCTTAATAAAGAGATTATTTCATGTGGCGAAGGTGATTAATGAAACCACATTTTCGTTACTAACTTTATAAGGACCAAATATGCTCACTGCTGGCCTAAACATATCTACCCATCTCACTTTTGCTAACGGAACAGGGTACTCAAAATAACCAAAAAATTAATTTTTTTTATAAGGACCAAATATGCTCACTGCTGGCCTAAACATATCTACCCATCTCACTTTTGCTAACGGAACAGGGTACTCAAAATAACCAAAAAATTAATTTTTTTTATAAGGACCAAATATGCTCACTGCTGGCCTAAACATATCTACCCATCTCACTTTTGCTAACGGAACAGGGTACTCAAAATAACCAAAAAATTAATTTTTTTTATAAGGACCAAATATGCTCACTGCTGGCCTAAACATATCTACCCATCTCACTTTTGCTAACGGAACAGGGTACTCAAAATAACCAAAAAATTAATTTTTTTTGTGCCAATAAAATTTTCCAAAGTTTCTAGTTTATGGATATATATATATATATATATATATATAATATATATATATATATATACATTTACAGTGTTACGACCATTTTGGAGTACTTAAATTGGATTTTAAAAATGACTTACATCTCTTTAAATCAGGTATGCCACGCTCCTTTTCAATTTTCTTGATTCTTTGCTTTCTAAAATGTTAGAACTATCGGGTAAATTTTGTTTATTCATTTTTAGGCTATTGGCTACACTGCAGTATCATGTAGCTGGCGTGTGTCATGACTGCAGTGTGAGAACAGTAATTATATTGTAATATTAAAGTTTTTAAATTTACATTTTTCGTGGGATCGTGTGAAAAGTTTTTTTATATTTTAAAGGTTTGTATTCTATTAAATAAAATGCCTAGAGCTACGGAAATGTTTAAAAAACAAAAATTCCATGGACATCAACATACAAACAAAGCAAAAAAATGGAAATAACCTTGAAACACCATGTGGAAAACCTCGTCTTAGTGAAGAAAATGTTGTCAGTTCTTTCAAGAGGAAACCAACATATAAACAAGAAAGTTATTTAATTAATGTAAATAATCTTGTAGATAATAATTTAGTAAATAATAGTGATAGTTATATTATTATTAGTCTAGATTTGCTATCTAGTTTTATTAATAATAATATGGTCTGTGCATACTTCAAATTAGCCAATTCATTATGTACTGTGCAAAATAAAAATAATAGGAGAGGCTTGTACTCTAAATTAGCTATTAGATGCAAAAAATGTGATGCCAGCAATACCACAAAAAGACCTCAGCATACACTAGGCATAAATATTATGACATTAATATTAGACTTGTATATGGCCTCAGATGCATTGCAAAAGGGAAGAAAAGTGAAAGACCTCTTATGTGGTATGCTGAACCTTCCACCTCCAGTTTTAAAATTTAATGACTATACTGAATTTTTAGAAAGAACCATAAAATAAGTTTCTAGAGGCTCTTATGATAAGTGCTGCCATGGAAGCTAAACAAGCTAATGATGGTAATGGAGACCTTACCATAGTTGCTGATGGGACATGGCAGTGAAGGGGACATGTATCACATTATGGAGTAGTTGCTGCAACTTCCATCAATACAGGGAAAGTACTAGATGTTCAAGTATTATCTAATTATTGTAGAGGCTGTAAGAGTGGTGCAGGAGATCACATGTGTATAACAAACCATGAAGGGAAAAGTGGAAGCATGGAGGCAGAGGGTGAAAAACAATTTTTTCAGCAGTCTCTAGGTGAATGAGGAGTGAGGTATGTAAAGTACTTAGGAGATGGGGATTCTAGGGCTCACAAGACTGTGTGTGATAGTAGTAAGCCTTCGCAGTAATGGAGACAATTAAACCAATTTTAGAGAACTAAGTGATGAAAATCTATTGAACAAATGTTTGTATGGTCACATGCAGAACCCGAATGAAAACTTCAGTAACTGTATTTGGGAGCGTGTGCCAAAAACAACATTTACGGGGCATAAAGTAATATGTGTGGATGTACATGATGCTGTGATCACATTTAACAATGGGACTCCGTTTATACTACTGGTGTTCAAAGAAATGGGACTCAAACCAGGCTTGAACACTAAAACAGCATTGTGTCGCATCGACAATGACAGAATTTATCATGCACAGCGAGCAACCCAAGCAACAAAGGAAGCCAGAGTCAAAAGGAGCAATGGTGAAAAGCAGAAAGAGTCCAGAAAAGATGATGCAGATGATTATGGCCCTGGAATATATTGAAGTAAGTCAAATATTGCAATCATCTTTGTAGCAAATTTTCTCAAAATGTTATTTTTGGATATTTAGGTACCATTTTCTCAAAAACTACTAGAGGTGGAAAGCTGAAATTTTTCACGTTTTTATGAAATTTTCCATACTTCTATTCCACGTTTTTATGAACATTTGCCGCCAGTTTCACAAAGTTATAATAAAAATCACGGATTTTAGACTCTGAAAAGAATGACAAAATAGTATTATTATTTATTTATTTATTTTCCAAATGCAAATAATTTTTTTCTCATTGAACAGATAATCCAATTCTTTTGGCCACACATATTGTTAATTATAATCATAATAAACACAGAAAATTATGATTCTATACTGCAAAGATTCTATACTACCCAAAAATACCTCATGTTTACAGCATATAAAAAAAATATATTTCAGGTTCTAAAATTTATATAAAATCAAGTATATAAGGTAGAAATATAAACTAAAAGCGAAACTATTCTCAAATTTGTTGTGTGCATGGTGTAAAACTTTCAGGCTAATTCATTTACAAGTTCATCCATCCATCCATTGTAATTCTGCCTGAGGGCAGGTCTTTCACTGCAATCATAGCATTTTCACGCTATGCTTTGCAGCTTTACTAGGGAATTGTAGGTATGGTAGCTTTCCGTTGCTTTTCACACCAGTGAAGGATGATGATGATAATGATAAGGATGATGATGGCTGTATGATTTTGGGGACAGTTTGGGTCTTAAAGTTTTCCTGACATTTGTCTTACAGGTGAGGAAAGCCCCAGAAAAAAACCTCACCCAGAAAATCTGCCCAGACCGGGGATCGAACACGGGGCACTGCGTGACAAGGCAGTATGCTACCTCGAGACCACAGCAGTGGACTACAAGTTCATAATAGTAATTTCATTTCACTGCTGCATAGAAATCATACGCGCAGACTACCATGTCCCCTTAAAATATTCTAACACAATTTTCATATGATTTTGTGAAAATCTATCATATATGAATTGCTATTTTTCATAGAACTCATATATGAATTGCTATTTTTCATAGAACACTTCCTTGATCTTGTCATCTATACCTTTTGTGCGACCATGTACATTTACGATCATAAAATTGTTGTTTACCCTTCAAATTATATTTGACATATCATTAACTAACTGAGCATCTTGGATAGTGGAAAGGATCCTCATTCAGACTAAAAATCCGTTCTGCATTCTGGTCTCACTGTATCCCCATAGTAATATTGAAAAGCTTCCAGATTCCTGACTATCTTCTCTGGCTTTTTAACTTCTTATTTCATTCCCGTGTTATTATTTCTAGATCCTACCACTATATAATCTCCTAATGTTCCTATGTTTAAATCTTTACCATGAACAAACTGAAAGAGTCCACATTCTGTGATCCAAATAGGGGAATGGAATATTTGACCCCATTGGACCAATCCACATTTTTTGACAGTTTAATTTTTAAGCTGACAGATAGCCACTCTTTCGACAAGGTATTTTTTGTCAAGTTTACTGCCTTTGAATATGGCTTAAGTAAATCTTTTGGCAACAATATTACTACCAGCCCAGCTCTCAGGCACATATAAGCATGGAAGCCAGTTCACAGTGACAAGGTAATAATACAATCAGAGGGAAATAAATGAACAAACAAAACATAAAGTAAATAAATACATAAAATAAAGTGAGTGACAAGATCTAAACTCCAGTTAATTATCTGGATACAATTTTTATTGTCACATTTTTCCTACATAATCGTAAGTGATCTAAGCCATCGTGTGTTCACAAAGGTTTGGGATACATAATGGCCAAAACTCTGGGAAAAAATTATTACTCATGCTATTTTGGAAATTATGGAATTGGTCCCTAAAATTAAGGCAGCTATGAAAATTAGTCATTCAATATTCATAAAACCAGGTATAATGGCTGTGGAACTAAACACAATTAATGCATGTATGTCATTGCAATATGCCTAGAAGATTGCTTTCTCTTGGATTAGAGGACAGCAGTCAAAACAAAAGCAATGAAATGTTACTATCAGACCTATAAATTTTGATAAATCAACAAAAGCATTACCTCAAGTTTTGTTTCCACAAAACAATGCAAATCAACAGCTGGAAGTGTCTCATATTTAATATCAACATTGCAGATTTCTTCTTCAACTTCTGATTTTATTTCTAGCTTTATATCCTGAAAAAATTTAAATCACAGTGTGTAATCATTATATCTAGCCTTAACCACACGATATTATGGAAAACAAACTGAAGACCTATACAGAACTTACTTGTGGTCTAGCTTCAGTGCTTAAGAAATCACCTTCATGCTTAATAGCTGCTTGAGAATTCATTATAATCAGAGTATCTGAAAATGTCATTAAAAAAAACAGTGGGTACATTCAGCTTAATTTAAATTTATCATATTATAACAAAGAATTTCCACATATGATGATTTATTTGGCCATAATGATTCCTTACAGTTTTCCAACAAGTGTTGCCAATATGTTTCTCATCTTTCTTAGAACTACTGAAATGAATTGGTGTTGTAAAGCCAGACATTACTACTAATGATCACTATCTTTCTATCTTTCAGAAATCATGATCTAATAATATACATTTCTCTAATTTACCATTATTCCAATCTAACACTAATTTAATTGTGAACTAGTGTGGATGTTGGATACTGAGAGATTAGAGAATTCAATAACACACTGATAGAGAATGGGAAAGGAAAACAGAACCAAAAAAGAATGAGAGTAAGATAAATTACAAATAAGTGAAGAGTACCTGAATATTTAAGAAAGTATTTGCAGTTCAACCACATATACATAATCAATGAACTATAATAAATATCAGCAATGGACATAATACATGGTATGAATACAGCACAATATATATCTTTGGATGAAGGGGTCAGATAATAAAAAGATGCACTTATAATCCCACAAAATTCATTATACCTTGCACTGTTAAGCATGTGACTTTGTACAGTGACATTTATGGAAGCAAAACGAGAAAATATTAATCCAGTTTATATATCTATTGAAAATAATCACAAGCACTTGAACCAACTGGTCTGATTTTATTTTGGGCAACAGCTTTAATGAATGAGATCATGAATTGAGAAGGAAAGAGTAAAAAAAAAAAGAATGATCATAAAATTAACATGGCTCGCGATTCAAAAAGATTATAAGGAATATATCCCCAACACTCTTTGTAATTTATATCAATAAAGTAATATGTTGCTGGAACAAGAAATGTAAATTTGGAATAAGAATATCACAAAATACAAAATATAACACCCTATTGTTCGCAGGTGACCAAATAATAATTGCAAATTCAGAAGATAATCTGCAGAAAGGTCTGTATGAACTTAACAAAATTACAGATGAATATGGATTGAAGATATCTACAGAGAAAACAAAAATTATGGCATTTCAAGGTGTAGATCCTGTCAGACGTAAAATTGTACTTGACAATATAATTTTGGAGCAGGTGAATAATTTTACATATCTAAGATGCAATATCTCGTATGAAGAAAAGGAAAAAAATTGGTTATTTGTCAGACACAAATTCTTCTAAGATCCACAGAATCGTAGTGCGCATGCGTGAGTTGCTATAATGGTTAATGTAGCCTCCAGTAGATGGCTCTCCAGTTGGCATTACCAACTATGGGAATAAATTCCCAAATACTAAGAAAATGGACGTAAACTAACTTGCCATTTCCTAACCAAAGAAAACAATTTACATGCATATTATTAATTCCCAAATGCTAAAAGAATGGATGTAAACCAACTTCCCATTTCCTAACCTAACAAAACAATTTACATGCGCATTATTTAATATACTATAAACTAATTTACGCACACTAACACTAAATATGGTTTCAAATTATTTTCAAATGTTGGTAACACCGATTTGAGAGCCACCTAGCGGATGCTACATGAAGCATTTCCGCGTCTCTAGAATCTAATGCACAAATTTCGCGTAATTTATAAATATTTAATAACCGTAAGAAATGTTAATAAAATGGTTCCAAAATGTTTAGAATTGTACGAAACGTGTTCACAAGTATTTAGTGCATCAGTGGCATAACGATGTAAGTGTAGAATTCTGTCCGCCAGAAAACGTACCACTGCCGAAGAAGAAAAGGATGTGAATGCAAAAATATCAACATCTTTAAGAATTTTAGGGTTAATAAATTCTATCTTCAAGTCACAGTTAGTCCAAAAACATTCAAGACTAAAAGTGTATAAAACACTGGCTCTACCAACCTTTTTGTATGGTAGCGAAGTATGGACGTTGAAACAGAAGAATATACAGAAACTTAGATCTGCTGAAATGAGATATCTTCGGAGGACTGCAGGATACACACTAGTAGATCACAAAAAAAAAATGAAGACATCTTAGAAGAATTACACATGGAACCTTTAGAAAATAAAATGTCTGATTATAAGTCAAGATGGATGCAACATATTCATCGAATGGAAGATCACAGGATACCCAAACAACTGTTAAGATATCAACCTGCAGGAAGAAGAAGACCGGGACGTCCACTCAAAAGACTTCTGGATGGTGCTTCTCTTGAGGCCGAAACAGGTCAACATATGGCCTACATTCGTAAATGTACTAAGATGATGATACAAGCCTACGGATCCACTATGAATTTTATAAACTTATACGTTTATGACGTTATTTTACTGATCATAAAAATATAGACATTAAAATTACAATAACTAATTCCATTATAATATACTATTTATTAATATTTCAGTGCATCCCGATCATATATAACGAAGATTACGAAGCATTATTACGTCATGTCGCTGGTGATGTGTCACAGCCTCCTTTGTCAGCATTCATCAGTTGTCTTCAAACTTATAACATCTTGTTCAGAATATCTGAGAATATTTATATTTATTTATTCATATTTTATAGACGATTTCGCTGAGGTGTATATACCGTCGCACACAATTTTCCATGTAATACTCTTATGCCACTGATGCACTAAATACTTTTCAACCATTTATAATAACGTTTGGTACCATTCTAAACATTTTGGAACCATTTATAGATATTTCTTACGACTTTTAAATATTTATAAATTTCGCGAATATTGTACATCGAGTTCTACAGACGCGGAAATGCTTCATGTAACATCCGCTAGGCGACTCTCACATCGGTGTCACCAACATTTGAAAATAATTCGAAACCATATTTAGTGTTAGTGTAACTAAAATTAGTTTATATTTTGTTAAATAATATGCATGTAAATTGTTTTGTTAGGTTAGGAAATGGGGAGTTAGTTTACGTCTTTTTTTTTTCCTTTTTTTTTTTTTGCATTTGGAAATGAATTGCATGCAAACTGTTTTGTTAGTTAGGAAATGGGCAGTTAGTTTACGTCCATTTTTTTAGCGTTTGGAAATTTATTCCCAAGGTTGGTTACGCCGACTTCAGAGCCATCTACCGGAAGCTACATTAAGAGGTAGAGCAACTCGCGCATGCGCACTGCGATTCTATAGAACTTAGAAGAATTCATGTGCGACGGTTTAAACACCTTATCCGATGTTTTATCATAGAAGGTTAAATCACGTGTATTTATCTTTCTTTTTTTTTTTATCGATTCTATGAAATAGTAAAAATTATGGAAAAAGCGTAATATTTGTCTCACACGAATTCTTAAGTTCTACATAATCACAGTGCACATGCGGAAGTTGTTGTAATGGTCAATGTAGCTTCGGTAGATGGCTCTGAAGTCGGCGTAACCAACTTTTGGTGTAAATTCCCAAATGCCGGAAAATATGGACGTAAACTAAATTCCAATTTCCTAACCTAACAAAACAAATGACATGCATATTATTTAATAAACTATGAACTAATTTTATGTACACTACCTTGTCCCATCAGAATCTAACAAAATGAAGTTAATTTTTTAAAATATGGTTTGGAATTATTTGCGAGTTAAAATGTTCCTATAATATAGGTATTAATATTATAAAATTTATTGAGGTATGTGACACCGATTTGAGAGCAATCTAGCGGATGTTACATTTAGCATTTGCGGGTCTGTAAAACTGGATTCACAATATTCGCGTAATTATACAAATATTTAAAAATCGTAAGAAATGTTTACAAAATGGTTCCAAAATGTTTAAAATAGTACGAAACGTGTTTAAATGTGTGTAGTGCAATAGTAGCGTAAAGATGTATGTAAAATTGTGTGAGGCAAATGGGTAACCTCAGCCAATTTTATTATTGAGTACCGGTAATGAATATACAGTCCCGCGTTTGTCTTCAGGACTGAAAAAACCTAAGAAAAGTTTGTCTGGTAGGTGGGTACGGTTTGCGTTCGTGACTTCACGAATTCCAGTCCTTAAGACTAACGAAGAGAGAACAGATATAGACGGAATATTACGCATAGGTGCAGTGATAGTCAATACAGTGAATGTATGCGCGTATACTTTATAAGCGGCTAGGTCGAGTCCGTTAGGAGGAAGGGAATACTCTTATGAGGAGAACAATCTAATAGCATGCTATCAAGCGTGAAAATTTAGATTTAATCAGCTGTTTCACGTAATTTATGTCGTCTGCACCGGTTTACATTTCATTAATCCCACAAAAAACCCAACTAATAATTACTCAATAAAATATGGTGCATGATAAATGAAAATTGTGCTTTACAACATTGAACATTGTTTAACTCGTTTAAAAAAATGGTATTAACATGGTTTTGTTAAGAACCGAATCTCAATCCATTGATTTCATTGCAAATTTTCTTCTGGGTTGTCTCTTAATTTTGTCTTTGTACCACGTAAAATACGGATTTACAGTAAACACAACAATTCAGATTGTTCTATATTATCCTGCAATATTAATTTTTAAAATCAATGTTATGGATTTTCATTATATTTGGTACATTTAAAATCACTGTGAGTGCAAAAGAAAAAAGATTTGCTTATTAAATTTAATATATGTAGGAAATAACACTATGAGGTTCCTTTTAATTATTAGTGAGTTGGTAATTTGAATCACCTCATATTTTTTATATATTTTTACAGAGCAGTTTCATCCCTTTTTTGCAACATTTTCGATGCATCGAAATTTATTTAAAGGTAGCCTGCTGGTAGGAAGATTTTTATTCATAAATTATCTCATTAACAATAAATGAAAATAAGTAAAAAAATTCATCTCGATATTACATTGTTATATGTATTTATGAGAGGAAATTAATGAGAGAATATGAAAAGTGGGGATTAAAAATTAATGTAAATAAAACTCAATATATGATAATTGGTGAAAGAGGAGAACAATTGATGTTAGAGGAAATGCAAAGGTATTATCAATATTTATAACAAAATTAAATACTAGAGTTTAAATAATTGAAGATGGAAACAGTGATTTGGAAATAAAAATAATAGTTAAAGATCGATTTGCATTAGCAATGTTGAATGTAATTTTGTGGGATAAACAGATATTCAAAAACAAACTAAAATCCATTTTTATAAATCAGTAGGTCCCTTAAAGTAAGAGTCCATGTTTCGCACTCATATAATATAACTGGTAGAATAATAGTTTTATATATTTTCAGTTTAACGTTTTTTGAAAGGAGTTGGGATATCAAAAAACGGTATTTTTAACGTTTTTTGATATCCCAACTCCTTTCAAAAAACGTTAAACTGAAAATATATAAAACTATTATTCTACCAGTTATATTATATGGGTGCGAAACATGGACTCTTACTTTAAGGGAGGAAAGGAGATTACAAGTATTTGAGAATAAAGTACTTAGGAAAATGTTTGGACCAAAGAGAGATAAACAGACAGGTGAATGGAGAAGACTACATAACAATGAACTACATGGTCTTTATAGGAAGCCAGATATAATAAGAACAGTTAAGTCTCGTAGACTGCGATGGGCAGGACATGTTGCACGTATGGAGAATGAAAGACTTGCATGGAAGGTTCTTGTAGGAAAGCCAGAGGGAAAACGCCCAGTTGGTAGACCAAGAATGAGGTGGGAGAATAACATTAACTATGATTTGAGGGAAGTAGATTATACAAGGAATGATTGGAAAGTATTAGCTCAGGATAGGGATGTATGGAGAGGGTATGTCCGCGCGGCCATGAACCTACGGGTTCGATAGTGCCAGTGAGTAAGTGAGTAAGTAGGTAATGACCTGTGGATCAGAAACATTGACCATAAATGCCAAATTAAAGTTAAAATTGCAATATACAGAAATGGATTTTTAAGAAGATTTGCTCGATGCTCTAGATGAGAAAGTTTCAGAAAGAGTATTATACGATATAAAAATAAACTTTTATGAAGAACACAATGTGTGAAAAAGAAACAATTACAATGGTTTGGACAGGTGAAGAAGATCAATGAAGGTTGATTGCCAAACAGAAGTTTGGATTGGGTTCTAATTGGAAGAAAAAGAAGAGACATACAAAGACAACGGTAGAGGGAATTACGCATTTGATGGACAGGGGAGTGTAGGATGGTGACTAGAAGGATAGAGATGAATGTAGGAATAGAATGAATCAAAACCTAATATTGGGCACAGGAAAGTGTTGTACTCGTTTAAAACCTGATTTTTTCTTTCTCCAACAAATTGTAGATTTTGGGTAGAATGATTTTTTATTCATAAAATATTTCATTAATGGTATAGCAAAATATGGATTATGTCCAGAAATGGGTGCAAACGAATTCTTCCAAGTTCCACAGAATCGCAGTGCGCATGCGGGAATTGCTGTAATGGTTAATATAGCTTTCAGTAGATTGCTCTGAAGTCGGCGTCACCAACTTTGGGAATAAATTCCCAAATGCTAAAAAAAAATGGACGTAAAATAACTTCCCATTTCCTAACCTAACAAAACAATTTTTATGCATATTATTTATTCCCAAATGCTAAAAAAATGGACGTAAACCAACTTTCCATTTCCTAACCTAACAAAACAATTTACATGCAAGTTATTTAATAAACTATAAACTAATTTTTCGTACACTAACACTAAATCTGGTTTGGAATGAGATGAATGAAGGAATAGAATGAACCAAATGTTGGTAACCCCGATTTGAGAGCCACCTAGCGGATGTTACATGAAGCATTTCCGCGTCTCTAGAACCCGATGAACGATATTTGCGTAATTTGGAAATATTTAAATATCATAAGAAATGTTCATAAAATGGTTCCAAAATGTTTAATATAGTACCAAACGTTATTATAAATGGTTGAAAAGTGTTTAGTGCATCAGTGGCATAAGAATATTACATGGAAAATTGTGTGCGACGGTTTATACACCACAGCCCTTAATTTGTAGGATTTTCATCCTGTTTATTTCCAAAATCATTCCTCGGAGGAAGACGTATTTGAAAATAGTACGAAACGTTATTATAAATGGTTGAAAAGTGTTTAGTGCATCAGTGGCATAAGAATGTTAGATGGAAAATTGTGTGCATCTTAAAATAAACCTTAGCCCTAATATAATTATGAAATATTCGCGTACTTTATACATATTTTCTGACTTTTCTAACTATGCGCATATGCTAATAGTTTAAATTCTGTTAGATGGAGTTCAACTACAAGTAACAAACGAGAACCAGCCATAGCTCAGAGGAATGACTTCATAATTTATTCCTCCTAGCCTCCTATATTTCCAATTACTTTCTAATAAATAGGGATTTCCCATATTCATTATGTTCATCTAAAAGTGGAAGGGTTATTAATAAATACGAAATTGTGTAAATCATTTTAGTTAATTGATGAATTAAAAAAAAATTGAAAATAATTTATAGTTAAAGACATCTGAAAAGTTGGCAATGTTCTTGTAATTTTCTTCTGAAAAGAGTAAGGATAAAACATGCTAAAATTGTTCACAAAGTAGCATTGCTTGTGTTTAGCTTTTAATTTTATTTTTAAAAGAATGGGTAAGGATAGGGTACTTTTCTTGCGATTGATCACCGTAGTCATGCTCAAGTAGTACCGTGGTCATATTCAGATGGCGCAGCGGTATGAAATAGCTTCCAAAATTTAACACAGAAAGGCCACGCCTGTATCCGTGTTCTCTATGCCTCCTAACGGGCTGTACGTAGCCGCTTGTGAAATAAGTTAGATTTTGTGTTTCCTATGTTCTTGTGGGTTTGACTATTGAAATCTGTTAAACTTATTTTTTTATTGCTAAAGATTAAGAGAAAAACTCAAGATGCCGCGAATTATGATGAAAGGAGGTGCATGGAAGAACTGCGAGGTAAGAATATTTTTATTGTGTTTAAATAAGATAATGTGCACTACTTCTTAGTTGGCTCAATTGCACTTCTACTAGCACTTGATTTTTCAGTTATATTATTCTAAACTATAGCTCTTCTTTTGTATTTACTAACATTATCTAATATTTTTAACTTTTTCAAACAATTTTGAAGTATTTATTTAAATACGCAAATTACAATATTATGACACTGTTAGACAATATTGTGATGCTAACTGATATTCTCCACAGAGTATATTACTTAGTCTATGATTTTTCTATCGCTGTTTTTGGGTTATCGCTGGTTGGATCAGCGTTAGGCCTTTTGGTATCTGGTTTTCGTAATAAAAAAGTACGTTATGTTACGGTACTGGAGCCTTAATTTTATAACACGATAAAGTTTCCTTTAAACGCAGTGAGAAATGCTGACACCACGGGCATGCACCAAAAAACGCGAAGCGATTTACCCTATTGAATCACGCGATGCAGCTAACATCTACACGATATCTAACGAACCTAAAAGCTAACATAACGCAATTAAAGTACTGTAACCTGTGAAAGACTAATATAAAAGTTAATCTAAGGCAATTTAAGCACTCTAACCTATAAAAGAATGCAACGCCCAAAAATAGTCATCATCATCATCATCCTGCCAGGTATTTGTCCTAGAAGAACTGTTACGGCCTGAGAAAGCGGTTTTCGTGCCATCTTTTCATAGGTCGACCAAGTGACCGTTTCCCATTTGGACAGTAGTCCATTATCGCCTTGGGGATCCTGGATCTAGCCATTCTTGAGACATGTTCCTTCCAGTTTAGCTGATATCTGGAGATGTAGTCCAGTATTGGTGACACATTAAGTTCTTGAAGGATTTCTACATTTTTCTTTCGATCCCATTTGGTGTAGCCAGCTGTTAGTCTGCTTTCATCTCTCATCCTTCTAGTCCACGCTTCACTTCCATAACATAGGACTGGTCGAGCCATAATTTGATAAAGACGAGTACTAGTTGATTTTTGCACTAATGTAAATATATATCAATGGTATTTAAGGCTTAGAAGGTCCTTGATCTACCGGCCGGCAGCTGGCCTCATATCCACACATGTTAATCACATGGGTGGATAATCACCCTACCAGTATAGGGGTGACTTGGTGATCATGCCAGATCCCCCGCCTGTTATAGGTGGTTTTTCAGTTGAAGCCTCTATTTATTGTAGCTATCCAAATTTATTATGATGCTGGGTGGGCATCAGTGCCATACTATCTAAAATTCCATGAGAAAAATATTCCCCCCATTATGAATCAAAACAGTGCTCATAACTCTGTACCTAAGTATGATGTTATAAATTGTTTTGCTGCATTGTGGGATGCTTTTTTAGTAACATAATATAGTATAATAGTATCTTATTAAATTGGTAAATATGTTTGTGTATTCACAGGATGAGGTTTTAAAAGCAGCCATTATGAAATATGGGAGAAACCAGTGGTCTCATATAGCTTCTGCCCTACACAGAAAATCTGCAAAACAATGTAAAAGCTCGATGGCATGATTGGTTAGATCCTAGTATAAAGAAAACAGGATGGAGCCGAGAAGAAGATGAAAAATTATTACATTTAGCGAAATTAATGCCAACTCAATGGCAAACTATAGCCCCAATCATCAGAAGGACAGCTGCTCAATGTATAGAGCGTTATGAATATTTATTGTGAGTATGATGTACATATTAATAAATTACAACAGGAAGTGGCATTATGGGGTTCTTCTTCATACATAAGCTGAATCTGGTACATCTTACATCATAAATATTTATGAGGTAAGATGTACCAGATTCAACTTATTTATTATGTTGTATGATTATTGTATTAATAAAAAAGCATGAGTATAGTAAAAATCCTTCCACGATTGTTAAATTTGTCACTAACATTTTAACAGTCTTAGAAAGAAATTCAAGAACTATCATAGGTACTTCTCAGCCTGATGTACCCAAGTTTAAATGCCTGAATCCACATGGAAACATATTGTTGTGGTGACTGCAATAGGTTGTATGTCACCAAAAATCAGAATTGTGTTTTATTGCATCATCGCAACCTGCAAATGGCCCTATGTCATCAAGGAATAATATATAGTATTATAATATAATAATTAAATTAATGTTTTTATTACCTCACCTCATATCCTTTTTCTTCTATACTGCAGTTTCGGAGCTTATCTCCATCGTCAGTAGCCTCTGGTCGACCGCTGTTATGTCGTTTCTTGGCGGTTTCCTTCTTACTTCTATCGGTGGACCGATGAACCTCTGGATCAGGTCAAAATTTGCGGGAGTTTCAAAATTCATGAGTTTGTCTTTCTTGTTTTTTTGGATGTGGATTTTTTCCCAGACTGTGAGTTCCTTTAGTTTATCTGTTTGTTTGATTAGGCTAGCTTCTGTATCAATTAAATGTTTTTCAGACCAAGCATGGGCTGCTACTGCTGACTTGTCCACTTCACCCTTTTTTACATTTCTAAGGTGTTCCTTCAATCTAGTTTTTAAATTCTTTTTGTTTTTCCTATATAGATTTTGTCGCAATCTTGACATTTGATCTGATATATTCCTGATTTATATTCTTCTCCAATTTTTTTCATTTTTGTTGGTTTTAATTATCTTGTTTAGGCTGTATTCATTCTTTGGGGCCAATCGAATGTTAAACTTATTGAAAATTTTCTGGAACTTGTGGTGTTTTACAGGATGGTAAGTGAATTTTTTGAATCTTATGTTCTCTTCTGTTTGTTTTTTAAGTGTGCTTTCATTAATTAGTTTTTGCCTTTTAAACTTATTTATTTTCTTGTGTACCATGTTCTCTTCATAACCATTTTCTATTGCTACTTTAATTATGTATTCTTTTTCTTTTCATATTTTTCACGGTTCAGGGGTACATTAACCAATCTGCGTGTTAGGCTATTGAATACAGCTTCTTTGTGAGCAAAATGGTTGAATCCTGATGCCTTAATGTAGTTATCTTTATGTGTGTTCTTTCTGTATATTCCAAATTCTATTTTGTTTTTTTCGTTTCTAGTTAGGTTTAGATCCAAAAATGAAATTTGTCTGTCAGTTTCGGTTTCCATTGTTTATTTTACAGTTTTGCTCTGAAGGTTCGGGAGTTTTAAGGCATCTTCTATTTGTTTATGGTTTATAATAGCTATTATATCGTCAACATATCTGCGCCAAAATTTGAAAGTTAATGGGTGTCCCCTTGTGATTTTCTGTTCAAAACTACCCATGAATAAATTGGCCAGAAAGGGAGATAGAATATAAATCAGGAATATATCAGATCAAATGTCAAGATTGCGACAAAATCTATATAGGAAAAACAAAAAGAAATTTAAAAACTAGATTGAAGGAACACCTTAGAAATGTAAAAAAGGGTGAAGTGGACAAGTCAGCTGTAGCAGCCCATGCTTGGTCTGAAAAACATTTAATTGATACAGAAGCTAGCCTAATCAAACAAACAGATAAACTAAAGGAACTCACAGTCTGGGAAAAAATCCACATCCAAAAAAACAAGAAAGACAAACTCATGAATTTTGAAACTCCCGCAAATTTTGACCTGATCCAGAGATTCATCGGTCCACCGATAGAAGTAAGAAGGAAACCGCCAAGAAACGACATAACACCGGTCGACCAGAGGCTACTGACGATGGAGATAAGCTCCGTAACTGCAGTATAGAAGAAAAAGGATATGAGGTGAGGTAATAAAAACATTAATTTAATTATTAAATTAAACCTCATAGTGTTCTTTCACTGTGAAAGTTAAAAAAAAATTATAATATAATTTTAATAATCACCTTAAATATATTATTAATATTCATCTGCCTGAGGGCAGGTCTTTCACTGCAATCATAACATTTTCATGCTATGCTTTGCAGCTTTACTAGGGAATATAGATGTGGTAGCTTCCCGTTGCTTTCCATTACTATTAATATTTGTAGACATAATGTTTTTTTTAGCATACTGAAAAGTTAAAAAAATGACATTCAACCTTTTGCAGTCACGACGACGATATTTAGAATATGATATAACAAAAAAACTCCATGGCAGAACATGCCTAGAAGGCCCTTTGCCTACCAGCCAGCTGCTCTCCTCACATCCACATGTTAATCACGGAGATAAAAGATCATCCAACCAGTGTAGGGTTGACATATGGTCAGCATGTCAGGTCCCCACTCGTTACAGCTGGTTTTCTCAACTTGGAGCTGCTACTTATTGTAGCTTCACAAATTCTTTATGAGCAAGGTGTGCACCAGTCAAATACTAGTCAAAATTACATGAGAAAATTTCTATACCCATGGAGACCAAAATCAGTGCATATTCCGTAGCTCTGTGCCAAGGCATTATGCCTTTACCACTCGGCTATGGTGCAGGACAATATCTTATTGCACCTATTCTAATAGCTACAAATGCCATTTATATGCAAAAGCAAGTGTTATGCTTCCCCCAAAACAATAAATACTCTTGATGTAAATATGCATGCAGCATGTGTATGAGTACGTGTCCTTGACATAAGATAAATACTCTTGATGTAAATATGCATGCAGCATGTGTATGAGTACGTGTCCTTGACATAAGTCAGTAAAATCACAGATTCATGTAAATTGACTTATGATTTTTTAAAATTGAATATGTAGTCATTGTATTACTTAGATTTTCTCCAGTTTAGACATAATGTTATATGCTAGCTATTTATTCTATTTTGTAGAGATCAAGCACAAAAGAAGGAAGATGGAGAGGATGCTGCAGATGATCCACGAAAATTGAAACCCGGTGAAATTGATCCAAATCCAGAAACCAAGCCTGCTCTTCCAGATCCAATAGATATGGATGAAGATGGTAAGTAACCAAAATTTTGTGTCTGTATTTGTGTGTTGCATGCCAATCTTATGCATTTTCAATTCTTTGGGTACTATACACATTGGATAGGAGATGATAATGTGTTATTGCTGTTTTGTTTAATTTTTTTTCTTTTTTGTAATTTAGATTTGGAGATGTTGTCAGAAGCACGTGCTCGCCTTGCTAACACACAAGGAAAGAAGGCCAAACGTAAAGCTCGTGAGAAACAATTGAAAGAAGCTCAATGACTGGCAGCTTTGCAGAAATGTAGAGAGTTTAGGGCAGCTGGTATTAAGATAGCACCTAGGGCTAAGAAGAAATGTGGTGTGGATTATAATGCATGTATTTACTTTGAGAAGTGTCCAACACTGGGATTTTATGACACCAGCAATGAAACGCTTGATCCATCTACAGCAGCATCTTCATAGGGAATTAAGAACTGAAAAAATTAATTTATTTTTGATTTCTGATTACTTGAATAACCTCTTTGCAGTAAAAAATATGCCACAAGGAATTAAAATTTAAAATTCTTAAAGCTTATATGCCTTCAATTTTTAAAAAGTATCCAGAAAAAGTAGTGGGTGATAGAGACTAGAATAATAGAGAAATTTGGAAGAGAATAATTAAATTAATTGGCCTCATGAAGATGATGTGAAACATTATGAAACCTGCTAAATACAAATAAATGTATAAAGAATAAAAAAAAAGATGTATAGGGTGGAGGTCATATAAATACTGCATGCAGATTTTTAAATATCTATTTGGACTCTCAGCAGCTGAAGCAGCAATACTAAACGCTGCTGAACAAGCATATGCACTTGCAAATAAGTTGGAACAGCCGATTCATGCTGTTGACCAAACTGTTGTCATGGGCATTGAAATTGTAGAAGACAAGTTACCACTCATTATAGAGCCTCCTTCACATGTAAGACTTTTTGTTCTTTTGTATAGTCTGTTCAGTAATTTAGTTCACAGGTGGCATCAAAGGCAACTGTTTCCCTCTGGTTAAAAAAAATATTGTTACTGCTTGGTAGAGCTGGGGAGTTACTGTTAGAGACTTCTAAGACTCTGCTCCAATGAGCGAAAACTGAAAACTTTGCATTTTTAAATGACGTTTCCATGTCTACTCCATTGGATATAATTATATTAAGAGCATTGTAACTTTTGTCGTTTGCAGTATGTTTAGTTGGTAAAATTTTTTTCTAGCGAATTCATCATCATCATAGTACATTCACGAATTTAGGCCATTTGTTGACCTGTTTCGGCCTCAAGAGTAACACCATCCAGAAGTCTTTTGAGTGGACGTCCTGGTCTTCTTCTTCTTCCTGGAGGTTGATATCTTAACATTTGTTTGGGTATTCTGTGATCTTCCATTCGATGAACATGTTGCATCCATCTTGACTTATAATCAGAAATTTTGTTTTCTAAAGATTCCATGTGGAATTCTTCTAAAATGTCTTCTTTTTTTTTTGTGATCTAGTAGTGTGTATCCTGCAGTCCTCCGAAGATATCTCATTTCAGCAGATCTAAGTCTCTGTATATCCTTCTGTTTCAGCATCCATACTTCGCTACCATACAAAAGAGTTGGAAGAGCCAGTGTTTTATACACTTTCAGTCTTGAATGCTTTTGGACTAACTGTGGCTTGAAGATAGAATATATTAACCCTAAAATTCTTAAAAATTTAGATATTTTTGCATTTACATCCTTTTCTTCTTCATACGAGATATTGCATCCTAGATATGTAAAATTATTCACCTGCTCCAAAATTTTATTGTCCAGTACAATTTTACTTTCTAGCGAATTAATCATGAAAATTCCGCTTGATATGCTAAGTACTTATGCGTACAAATTAGACCTACCTAACCACAAAGCACAGCACCTGTAAACTAAATGACAGAACCAACTATACTAAGGAAAGTGTATATTATCTAATGTGCCAATTAATCTTTGAAACTAATCATTTGTTATTGTCACCATTATATAGATAAGCAATTCATCTTGAAAGTGGTATATTTTACAGTTTGTTGATGATGTATTATTAGGTGATAGCAAGGGAGTATTAAGGGCCAGCTCACACTCTCAGTTGAGTGACACTATAACTCTACTTAGCAATTTTCCTTAAAACAGTCGTAAGTTTGGTCTTATTTTCCTAATGTCAATGCATAAAGTTTAAAATAATTATGACGAGTCCATTTTGGAGTTAAGCCATAAAGGATGAATCCCACTGTAATTCATATTGCATCTGTTTAAGTCTACATAACTATAGGAAAGTAAGATTATAAAACTTGATAAAGCTACCTTAAATAATTAAATAAAAAATATTAAGCAGAATCTAATAAAAACTTGATTTTGCTTTAGAATCGCCAGAGGCTGAATCTGAAGGAGACTAGGTCATTAAAACTGTGCATACTGTAGGTCGCCTATCTAATAAATTCGCACATAGGGTGTACAATATTTTGTCTTCGAAAGTTAAAAATCTCAACAAAGACAATATTCAAGAATACGTAAATTCCATAGGCACCATTAAGCATATTACAATCATCTATCAACCATCAACGAGAACCTGAAGGCAACAAAATCTTAAGGGAACTGAATACTACTAAAACTTGAAGAAGTAAGATCTTCATTATGCCCCACGTTGTGGCGACATTTTGAAGCAGCTAACTCTCTTCATGCCCGATGTTGTAGTAACATTTTTAAGGATTGGTGTCCCAAAAAGAATTACTGGTTCAGGTTGGATTTTATTTTTGGTAGAGCTAGAATCTCTTCTCAAGGTAGGAAGTTGGTACACAGCATAGGAAAAACACTTTAAAAATCATTAATAACTGATTCTTGTAGAAATAATAGCAAATTTATTTATTATTTAATTTCCCAGCAGATGAAGTAAATATAGGTTGTATTATTCTTCACCGTCAATTAAAATTAAATTCTTTTCTTTTCTTTTCTTGAATCAACTATTCTTCTTGTATTAAATATCATATTTTAACAGGAGAACTCTTATTGCTTCTATGTTTGTTGTAAGTTGTATGCAGATTGACTAGTGTAATTCTGTTATAATTTTAAAGAACATTATTACATCACATGATGTTATATTTAAATTCTATTGGTTAATATCCATCCATCCATAATAATTCTGCTCGAAAGCAGGTCCTTCACTGCAATCATAGCATTTTCATGCTATGCTTGCAGCTTTACTAGGGAATTGTGGGTGTATAATGTTTAAATTTGATTTGTTAAATCAAAAATTTAATTGTTTTAACATCCAATCAGAGTTTAGTATACTTTTATTTTAAAATATTAAGTTAAGCATGTGTTCTTATTACAGTTATAACAGAAAGCTTTATAATTCTGACAACAATGACTTAAAACAATTTTAAAAGCATTATTTAGAAAGACTTATGTAATACAATTTCTTTAATTGTTACTGAGACATTTTTATTCAACAATGAATTATTTAGATGTATTTCTTTATTTAAGTTATATTTAAATATTAAAAGAATTTTAAGTATAAAATTATAAACTTTAACTTCCATATTTATTATGATATTAAAATCCTGCTTTAAACTACTTCAACAGGAAGGTTTGAATCAAAACAAAAACAATTTGCAGTCACACAGGATGCCATTATCCTCAACCTGATAAAAAGCGAAAAAAAAAACTTTTTGGCTTTTTTTGGAATCTGGTTCCATCATCAGCAAATAATCGCGGTGTTTTGAGTAAGAAGTCAAAGTTTTTGAAATTTTGAATGATGTAAAAATCCAGTTTACAGGATGTTGTCATTTTTTCTTAAGTAAAAATCGCGATCACATCCCACAATTTACAGATTGCAAAATAATTTTACATATCTAGGATGCAATATCTCATATGAAGAAGAAAAGGATGTAAATGCAAAAATATCTAAGTTTTTAAGAATTTTAGGGTTAATAAATTCTATCTTCAAGCCACAGTTAGTCCAAAAGCATTCAAGATTAAAAGTGTATAACACACTGGCTCATCCAACTCTTTTGTATGGTAGTGAAGTATGGACATTGAAACAGAAGGATATACAGAGACTTAGATCTGCTGAAATGAGATACCTTCGGAGGACTGCAGGATACACACTACTAGATCACAAAAAAAAAATGAAGACATCTTAGAAGGAACCTTTAGAAAACAAAATTTCTGATTATAAGTCAAGATGGATGCAACATGTTCATTGAATGGAAGATCACAGAATACCCAAACAAATGTTAAGATATCAACCTGCAGGAAGAAGAAGACCAGGACGTCCACTGAGAAGAATTTTGGATGGTGTTTCTCTTGAGGCCAAAACAGGTCAACAAATGGCTTAAATTCGTGAATGTACTATGATGATGATGATGATGAATTTACTGATTGTATATTCTAAGGTTTTTACTAAAAATATAAATAACTCAGAATTGTTTTAAACAGCAATTAATTATTCTACAGGATGCATCCGGGATTTCTGATCTAAAAAATCTTACTACTTCCGATTTTTTTTCTCTCTTTATAAACCCAAGGAGTCCCGCGCCGTAGCCGAGCGGTTAAGGTAGGAAGCCTTGGCGCAGAGCTACGGGACTTGCGCTGGTTCGAGTCTCCATGGGTGAAGAAATTTTCACATGGTATTTCGGCCAGTATGGGACCGGTGCCCACCCAGCATCGTGAGGCAATTGGGTAGCTACAATAAGTAGCGGCTCCAGGTTGAGGAACCAGCTATAACGGCTGGGGGACTCGACATGCTAACCACATGTCACCCCTACACTGGCTGTTGATCATCTACCTCTGTGATTGACACATGTGGATGTGAAGGGCCAGCAGCCGGCTGGTAAAAGGGCAACCGCTGAAAAGTGGAAAGACCCTCAATCGGATAAACCCAAGGCTCTAGTCTACGCGTTTTTACAAAAAGAATATTTTTTTTATTTTGAAAAGTAAAAAAAAAATTCAGTGTGCAGAGTGTGTCCCGAATTTCTGAAACAAAATATCCGGCATAAATCACAAATTTCCCCATTCTTTGAATTACAAGTCCATAGTCTTGGTGTTTTAACAAGTAAAAAAAATCAAAATTTTGAAAACTGCAAAAATTCAGTTTACAGGGAGTGTCTGCGATTTCTAAAGGAAACAAAAAATCCAACCTAAATCCCTCACTTCCCGATTGTATATTCAAATTCTTGCTTTTTTTTATGTCTGAGTTTTGAAATTTCGCAGTCCACAATAATTCAGTCTACAGGTATGTTCGGTATTTCTAATGCAAAAAGTGCGGCCTTTGTTATAAATTTTTCGATTGTATATTCCAAGGCTACAGTTTTGTTGTTTTTACAAATAAAAAAAATTACATATTTGAAATTTTGAAAACAGTAAATTTTTAGCATTAGAAATCCTGTAGTCATCGTGAAGATCGAAATTAACACTTTTCACGAAAACACTAAGACTATAGCCTTTGGTATATTCAATCAGGAAATTTGGGATGTGGGGTAGATTTTTTGCATTAAAAGTCCCAGACACACTATAAACTGAATTTTTGTAGTTTTCAGATTTTCAAAAAAACATTGACATTTTTAATAAATACACCAAGACTGAATATAAAAAAGAAAATTTGGTATGTAGGGCACATTTTTTACACAAAAAAAATAGACACAACCTATAAACTGAATTTTTTTGCATATTTCAAGACTTCAAAAATTAGGATATTTTTAGTAAAAAATATGAAGACTGTTGTTTTGGAATAATTGAGAAACGTGGGATGTAGGCTGGAGTTTTGCATTAGAAATTCCAGACTTAACCTAATTTTTTTTAAATTTAAATTTTATTTAATAAGATGTGACTTTTGAATTTAATTTTGAGTTTGTAGATTTGAATTTATTTGCAAATAAATTTTGTATTTCATATGAGTTTTTTCGATATTCTGGCATTATCATTATTTTTATCCTAAAATTCTGCAAAGTTTATACTGTTTCATGTTTAAAGGCACTTTCACAAAAATTAAATTTTAATAATCAATTGAGTTGGTGTTTACTTGATGAAAATCCATATTTATCAATTAAATAAAAATAAAACGTAGTTTTATTTGATTTTCATATTTATTATATAATTCAGTGAGCTGTTTCAGTACACTGTTCCTTCTTCAGACATGTTAACAAATTTTGAAATTTTACATGTTTGTGATAAGGGTAAGAAAATTAGATTTTTTGGAGGCTGTAGGAGTAAATAAATTTAAAAGTAGTAACAAACTGTTAAATTCTCAAGTTGATTTGAATGAATCCCCTGTGTTAAATTAAAAAAAAATTAATAAATATTGTTGTATTGTTACTTAGATCAGTTGAAATACAATTCATAATTTGTTAACATGTCTGAAGAAGGTACAGTGTACCGAAACAGCTGTCACTGAATTATATAATAAATATGAAAATCAAATAAAACTGCGTTTTATTTTTATTTAATTAATAAATTTTAATAGTTGCCAGAGTAAAAAAAATGGATATTTTCTGGCACTGTCAATAGCTTGTCTTTTTACTATGAAATACATTAAAGATATCTTCGACCTTAATTTGGATGCTGTTAACAGCCCTTGGCATTATTTTTAAATAAAAATGAATGCTTGAACCAGAAATTGAACCCTGGACCTCTGTCTTCTACGTCAGCATGCAATCTATTACACCATTCAAGACCTGATACAACCACAAAATTTTGCTTCCTCTTATAGAGTTGTGTTACATCTAAAGGCAGATATCTAAAGCTATTTACAACGCTATCAGAGAACTGGCATTCAAAGAATTTTTAACAAGAATTTTAAAGGTTAATATTTTGATGTTATATTTAGTTTAAAATATTCCAGTCCTGGACCGATTTATTTTTTAAAAAAATTAACGATTAACCCAGGAATCCTACCCTTGACCTCTGGCTCGGTACATCAGTTTGAGAATTGCATAAGAGGAAAGAACATCTAGCAGTTGTAGAAGGTCATGAATGATGTAATGGATGGCAAACTGATATACAGAGTCAGAGGTCCAGGATTTGATTACTGATTCAAGGGTTAATTTTTCTTTTAAAAAAATAAATGTGTCCTAGACTGGAATATGTTAAACTAATGTAACATAAAAGAGTCCAATGATTTTCTTCCCCTTATAAATATTAAATTTATATTAAGTCCCCTTTCAAAAAATAAATTGTGTTATACATAAACTATAATAATAAGGGATTATGTCTAAATAATATAATTTCAGTGTTGATTTAATTTATTTTCTGACCTTAGATATTCATGAAGAGCTATACAGAGAGTTTCTGCAGTTACTAATAATGTATCTTTGTTGTGAAAATTTATAGAAGTCTGAGATAATTCCTACATTGTCCATCCAAAGAGAACCTACTTTCGGGAATTGCAGGTAGCATATATTTCTTCTGTTGTATATCTGTCACCAATTGTTGTATACTTGGCTGACCTCTCGGCCACGTTATATACTTACAGGACTAATCGCCCAAACTCAGCAACTGATGAGATATTGGTTCAGACCAAGGTAAGGTTCCTAGGATAGTTGACCAGGGATTCGAAAAGGAAATTGATTCGTTAGCAGCATGAAGGAATGGTACTCAAACAGCAGAAAATGTTGGATGAAGTGTTTACAAGGATTTATTACAGATTTGGGAGTTTACACACCTACATGTTTACTAGTTAACATCTCAAGTGTGAGATGTTAGTGCCGACCAGACTAAAATGTTCTTTAGTATGTGTTTACAAATTCCTTTTCATTTTCCCTATATATACTTTGCTGCCATCATTACAATTTATTTGATAAATTCCAGATTGTTTACTCTCTGGAATGTTGATTTTTTTATTGGTACTTAGAAGTTTACCCAGACTGAATTTATTCATTGGTACCAAAGTAACATTGTGTTTGTTAAACATTTTTTGAAATGTTCTATGTACTTCAGGATGGTAGGTAATTTTCTTGAATTTTTTTTTGTTCTTTGCTATCAATTTTTAGGGTAATGTATTCTTTAAGTCTTTTTTTCTGTTTGTATTTCTTTAATCTATTTGTTATTAATTTCTTATAAAAACCATTTAATTTTGCTGTATTTAAGATATTGTTGTAGTCTTTCTTGAAATTTTCTTCATTTAATGGAATATTTGTTAATCTGTAAAATAGGCTATTAGATATTGCATGTTTATGTTCAATAGGATTGAAGCCCGATGATTTAATATATTTATCAGTATGGGTATCTTTCCTGTATATATATCAAATTCAATATTCTGGGTTTTTTGATTTTTAATTAAGTATAGATCTAAAAACGGAATTTTATTTTCAATTTCTGATTCTGTAGTAAATTTTATTGACTCATCCTGCAAATTTAGTAAGTTCAATGCATCGTCAATATGTTTTAAATTTATTATAGAAAAAATGCCATCAACATATCTATACCAACTCTTGAAAATCCATGGGTAGCATTTGTGATAAGACACTCAAATTAACTCATGAATAAATTAGCCAAAAATGGCGACACTAGGAAATAAAGAAATTACGTAAAAAGAGACAAATCTATCTTTATGATCTACTTTAATGTTAGTAATTTTTCCATTAATTCCAAAGAATTTTCAACACTTTTGTTGTTGAAATTTGGAAAATATTAAATTTTTGTAACAGCCATTTTGATAAATAGTAATATGGTGACCCTATATTATAAATCATTGGTCTCATTTTGTTCCTAATTCTATGGATTTTCGTCAGGAAAATAGTAAAATTCAATAATAATATTAAACAGCAAAAGATTGCTAAGGAGAAAATTTTGGAATTAGAAAAAACAAATAATATTCAAATCCTAAAAAAAAAAATGGAATTAGAGATTTATCATCTACATTTGAAATTAATTAAATAATTAGGATTTATATGTTTCAAAAATTTAATTTAATTTTTTTTTTCAAATTTTTGAATTCTGAAATAAAGGAGAAAGTTAATAGACAAAAAAAAGAAATTCAAGAATTTGTCTAAAAAATGCAACATAGACACTAGGAACAAAATTATTCACGAAAACCATAAGGAAAGAAATGATATATCAAAAAGATTCCAAATTACAGTTACACACAATGAAGATAATGTGGTTGATCTTTCAGAAGTAGTTTTACAAAAAGAAGAACTTAATTTGCTTAGTCAAGGTTTAAAAACTTGTATTAGTTAGTCACATAATGTTTAAGATTGGTATTGAAATTGCTATAGAGGATTTAGAACATGATGACAAAGCAATTATTAGGAATGAAAGTGAAAAAATGTTGGAAGAAATTAAAAACACTCATAAAAATTTACTGCCAAAGAAAAAATATGTCCAATATGATGAATCACAAAAATATAATCATTTCGAAAGCAGATAATGGTAATAATTATATTATTTTTAGTCTGGACTTCTTACCTCAATATTAATGTTGATTTGTTCTTGAACATTAATATTGAGGTAAGATGTCTAGACTAAAAATAATATAATTAAAATAATCTCAAAATATAACTTCCTAAAATTAAATATTAATGGTAATAAAATAGTAATTTTGAAAAAATCAGAATATATCAAAAGAATGGAAAAACTTTTAGAATGAAAAGAATAGTTGGAGCTAAAAACGGATCCCCTACAAAAAGAGTTAAAACATTTGACAAGACTTTAAAACAAATGAAACATATGATCACTGAACAAGAAAACTCAAATTAAAAGTTCCAAATTGTTCTAATTCAAGAATGTATGGTCTCCCCAAAATCCATAAAATTGGGAACAAAATGAGACCAATAATTAATAATATAGGGTCACTGTATTACTATTTATCAAAATGGTTGTTAAAAAAATTTAAGTTTTGCATCTTTCAACAACAGAAGTGTTGAAAATTCTTTGGAATTAGTGGAAAAATTTAGTAACATTAAAGTAGATCATAATGATAGATTTGACTCTTTTGACGTAATTTCTTTATTTTCTAGTGTTCCATTTGAAAAAATGGTTGAATTCTTTAAAAATTAAAAAAGGAATTAATAGAAGAATACACTAATCTTACGAAACTCTGTATCAGTAATGCTCATTTTACTTTCAATGAAAAGTTTTATCAACAAGTTTCAGGTTTATCAATTGGTAACCCTCTTTTGCCATTTTTGGCTAATTTATTCATGAGTTACTTTGAGTGTCATATCACAAATATTTACCCATGGATTTTCAAGAGTTGGTATAGATATGTTGATGACATTTTTTCTATAATAAATTGAAAACATATTGACGATGCTTTGAAATTACTAAATTTGCAGGATGAATCAAAAGATTTACTATAGAATCAGAAATTGAAAATAAAATTTCGTTTTAGATCTACACTTAATTAAGAATAAAAAAACCCGGAATATTGAATTTGATATATATACAGAAAAAATACCCATACTGATAATTATATTAAATCATCGGGCTTCAATCCTATTGAACATAAACATGTAGTATTTAAGAGCCTATTATACAGATTAACAAATATTCCATTAAATGAAGAAAATTTCAAGAAAGAATACAACAATATCTTAAATATAGCAAAATTAAATGGTTTTTATTAGAAATTAATAACAAACAGATTAAAGAAACACAAACAGAAAAAAAGACTTACAGAATACACTACCCTAAAAATTTATAGCAAAGAACAGAAAAAAATTCAAGAAAATTACTTACCATCCTGAAGTACATAAAAACATTTAAAAAATGTTTAACAAACGCAATGTTACTTTGGCACCAATAAATAAATTCAGTCTGCGTAAACTCCTAAGTACCAATAAAAAAATCAACAATCCAGGCAGTAAAAAATCTGGAATTTATCACATAAATTGTAATGATTGCAGCAAAGTATATATAGGGAAAACAAAAAGGAATTTGTAAACACATACTAAAGAACATTTTAGAAATACTAAAAATTGTGAAATTGAAAAATCCGCAATTGCTGCACATAGTTTATTGGAACATCATAAAATTAACAGAGATACAAAACTTTTGAAACAATTGGATAAACCATTAGAATTAACAGTTTGGGAGAAGATATTCATTCAAAAGAATAAATATCAATCAATAAATTTTGATATTCTGTAGAAAAAAAAATTGATTTCAAAATTTATAAAACCAACTAAAGATGGCAGCATTAGAGATAACCATAGTGAAATCAACAAACAGAGAATTTCAACAGTTGGAGTCAAGACTCAAGATGATGCAAAATTCATTCGAAACCAATGGTCTCAAATAAATTTGAAATTGTAACAGGTGAGTTGTTAAAAATATGTTCTCCACTCAATATGAATGCCATAACCTCATTATGTTTACTTCCCAAAATTGATTTTAATACAATTTGATTGACTTATTCTTCTTCGAGAGGTATGCAATTTTCCATAGTGCCATTATCTGAAGTATTTTTATTTCTATTGTTTTTTCCTAATGTTACCAATATTCTCTTTATTTTTTAATCTGCTTACTTGTGGTGAAACATCACCCAAAACAACGTCACCAATGTTTTTATCATCTTGCATCTTAATTTTATTTTTGAATAAAATAATCTTCTCTCTTAGTTCATTAATAATGGTAACCTTTATTTTTTAACATTATTAAAAATACCAATGTCTACTTTACTGTCATTTGCTTTAGCCAATTTATTGAAAACCTCGGAGTGGTCAGTATTAAAGATTTCATTACAAACCTGAAAATCATTATTTTTACCGTGTACGTTTATATCTTCATCTTAACATTTCAAGGTACATCTATAATTTTAACATTATTCAATATTTTTGCACAGCTATTATGGCAAATACTATCATTGTCACTACATTTAAGACCAATAACAACTTTTGCTTTGCAGCGTTTACACTGTTTATTTGACTCACTATCATTCATAGATGCACATAATTCGTTTCCTGCAACCATTTTTATATGTTAGGATGTAGACTCTCTTTTCCATAAATGATTTGCATAAAGAGAGAGAGAGAGAGAGATTCTTTAGAAATTGCCGACTTACATCCGTATAATTAGGTTTGGGCATCTTATGCAGAACCATAGCATTGATACCTACCTGATCCATTATGACAAACCATAGACGAAGCCACTAATGCCTTGTTTGCCTTGCTACAGAATATGTGCTACATAACTGGTCAAGTGTATTAGTTCCTCCCATTGTCATGTTGTACATAGCCACTCTGTGGGGATCCGGTTTCTTCAGTAGAGATGACTCTATGCATGGTTGATAAAAGTAGGACTATCTTATTCTCTTTTTTTGGTGTGTAAGATAGGAGAGTCATAAAGACATGTTTCCACTGATTTATTAGAAAAAAAATTAAGATGGTATTTTGTGTTTGTTTTTTTGGAGAATGCCCATAATTGTTAACTTATTAGATGAGAGCATATGATCTGCTATCGGTACACTTGCAAACCAGTTGTCCATAGTCAAGTTACGCTTTGTCCCATGTATACGTTCAGAGTATTTCCTCACATAGTATTCTGGAACAGATTAATTTGTTTCCTTCATCATAGCACCCAAGTATACTTCTGTATTTATCATGTAATACATCTTGGCTTCATTTATCATCATTATGTTTTTAATTATTGTTAGTTTATGTGAAACGTTGCATATTTAATCAGTGGCACACTCTTATAAGCTTTCTCAAAATCAATAGATACAAGAATCCTTTGTAAAAGATGTATGAATGGAAAAGAAAACACAAATAGTTGGAAGATAGATCATATCAATTATTCACAAGAAGGGAATGTACTATATTTGTTAAAATTATACAGGAATTACTGTGCAAACATGATCAGGAGATTATATTAGACAATTTATATTTACTCTATGGAACAACAATATAATACAATTATAAGAGAACAACAGTCAGGTTTTCATAAAAGTCCAATCCACCATTTATCACATCTTTAGTTTAAAACAAGTGATTGAGAAAATATCCACGTTTTAACAACCAATTCACCAATTATCTATTGATTTAGAGAAACCTTACAACAGTGTGCCACTGAATAAATATGCAATGTTTTACGTAGTTACATTAATAAAAACATTATCCAAAAAATAAAAAAAGTTATATGATGAATTTATGTCTAGAGTAAAAATGGGTAAAATTATTACTTCAGGTTTTAGAGTTACTAAAGGTTGAAGATAAGGAAGTTGCTTATCGCTTACTTTATTCAGAATATATCTACAAAATGCCTTATAACACTGAAAAAAGAAAATCACCTATAGGAATAAAGGCAGAAGAAGATACAATTTGCTGATGCTATTTCCTGATGATGAAGATTACAGAGATTAAAAGTATAGTTCTAAAAACCGAAGGAGGAATATGAAAAATTGGAATAAAAAATATATGTTAATAGGAGATAAATCAAAAAGAAGATGGACACGGAGAAATAAAAGCATGTGATGAATATGTATATTCGGGGGAAAGATATTGGTGCAGATGTAAGTCCTGATGCTGAGATTAATGAGAGGATAATAAGTGCATATCTGCAATAGAAAAATTAAATGGTGGTTTATGAGATGTTATAAAACTAAAACATTTTAATACAATAATGAGTACAATAACATTGAGTGCAGAAACAAGTTAATTAAAATCTAGAACAATTAGTAAATTAAATTCTACAGAAATGGATTTTTGGAGGCATTCAGCTGGAATTTCTAGAAGAGATAATATATGAAATAGTGTAATTAAACAAAAGATGAATGTTTAAACTTCAATTGTGGATTTCATAAAAAAACAAACATTAAAATGGTATGGTCATGTAAAATAATGCCAAGGCAGATTTCCTGGAAGAATACTAGAATGGATACCACTTGGTAAATGAAGAGGACGGCCAAAAATAATGTGAATTGTTGGTATTTTGAGCAGTATGAAGGAAAAAGGATTGGACAATGGAGATTAGAATTACAGAGAAATATGGAGATTAATGAAGTAGAGTAATTGGAAGCAGGAAGATTTTGTGAAAACAGCTAAATAAATAAATATTACAAACAAATTTAAAAATCAGATAATCAATTGAGTTGGTGTTTTCTTGATGAAAATCCATATTTATTAATGAAATAAAAGTAAAACGTAGTTTTATTTGATTTTCATATTTATTATATAATTCAGTGACAGCTGTTTCGGTACACTGTACCTTCTTAAGACATGTTAACAAATTATGAATTTTGTTCCAACTGATCTAAGCAACAATACAACAATATTTATTTAAATTTAACAAAGGGGATTCATTCAAATCAAGTTGAGAATTTAACAGTTTTTTACTACTTTTAAATTTATTAATTTCTACAGCCTCCAAAAGATCTAACTTCTTACCCTTATCACAAATATGTAAAATTTCAAAATTTGGATTGAAACAATGATTAAATTGGAATAGGTGGTTAGCATATTTTGAATGTTCTAAATTTCTGTTATATGCTCTCATGTGTTCCTTTATCTGAGAGATAAAAGGTCTACCCATTTGTCCTATATAGATATTGTCACATGTGCCACACTTCAATTTATATACACCTGATAATTTTTCTTTTTTTGTTTTGGTTTTATTGTTTTTTATTATATTTTGTAGAGTTTTATTAGGTTTAAATGCCACATTCATCAAACATGATCTTAAACCAAAATATATTAATATCAAGACTAATTTTAACAACTCAGCCTCAAGGAAAGCTTCTGCTGCAGCAGTGAGAACTTGGCTCCAAGAAGATAGAAATTTGCAGTATAGTAGAAGAGATGTTTTAAGTGTATATTTGATGTACATACATTCAGAACTAACTTTTAGATTAAATAGTATTGAATTTGACATTATTAATTTTATAACAAGACAAAAAGTAAGTATTTGATTCATAAGAATTACTTCATTCAAGAAAACAAACTCTCAAAATTACATGGAATTAAGAAATCCAGTGAAGTTACTAGTATAGCCAAACACAGTTTTTTTGATCAGTTTGTTAATGTTTGTGACACTAATTTTACTAAAAATGAAATTGACTTGTTAAATAAGGGTTTTAAATTTAATTTTAATGTTGACAATAGTAATATTCTACTACAAAATTTAGGTGTGGAATGTGAATTGATTTTAAAAGATAATAACACATTATCTGAACCAGTTAATGTTGAGTCAGAAAAATATGCTCTCACAAAAATGATCAAGGACGGTCAGAAAACAATACCAAGGCATATATTCTATAATCAGATAGCTAAAGATATAAAAAAGAAAACTTTAAATGATGATATTGTTATTACTCAAGCAGATAAAGGACAAACTTTAATAGCTTTAAATAAGGATGATTGTATCTCTAAAACTGTAGATTTTCTAAATTCAGATAATTTTCAAATTGTTGATAAAGACCCAACAGAGAAATATCAAAAAGAAATTATAAAATATAAAAAAATAGTATAATTTTTAATAACTTTTTGAATACTCTACAATACCAATGAATCCCCAACCACCCAAACTGTACTCCCTAGTTAAATTACATATCCTATTAGACCAGTAGTATCCTTTATAAGTTCTCCATCATACAAAATGTCTAAAAACCTAATAAATATAATTTCATCTAATACCAAGTTCAATCCAATTTACAGTATAAAAAACTCTATTGAATTAATTGACAATATAAAGAACATTGATTTGCCTAATAACTTAATTTTAGTTTCTTTTGATGTAAAGAATCTGTTTCCCAGTGTACCTACTATTGGTGTAATAGAGATTATTAATAGAATGTTACTAACTAATAAAGTGAATGGTTTTGTAGTTGAAGAAATATTACATACTCTTAAAACATGCTTACATCAAAATTACTTTGAAATTTAATAACAAATTGTACATAGCTAAAGATGGTTTGATTATGGGTGATCCGTTGAGCCCTCTTTTGGCAAAGATTTTTATGGATGACTTAGAACAAACCATACATAAGAATGTATTAGCTAGAAATGTTCTATTTTGGTATCGTTATGTAGATGATGTCATAGCAGGCTTCACAGGAACCAATAGACAATTGAATTCCTTTTTAAATTTTATTAATAACATTCACAGAAGTATTAATTTCACAATGGAATTAGAAACAAATAATAGTATAAAATTCTTGGATTTATCAATAAAACACATTGATAATAAGTTTGAGTTTGGTATCTTTCACAAACCATCTCATACTGATACCACTATCCATAGTTCTTCTCTTCATCCATATACTCATAAGATGGCAGCCTTTAATAGTTACATTCATACACTTTTAAATATGCTTCTTTCACCCTTGGAATATAATAATGAATTGAATATTATTAAACAATTGGCTGTTAATAATGGCTACAACACTGAAATTATAGAATGTTTAATTAAGAAGGTTCATTACAAAAAAGCAATTAACAAGGTTTTTCCTTTACCCAAAGAAAACATAAAGAAATATGTCGTAATGTCATACATAGGACCACTTTCAAATAAAATATCTAAACACTTTAAAAAGTTGAATATTAATGTGCCATTTAAAACTAATAAAACTCTACAAAATATAATAAAAAACAATAAAACCAAAACTAAAAAAGAAAAATTATCAGGTGTATATAAATTGAAGTGTGGCACATGTGACAATGTCTATATAGGACGAACTGGTAGACCTTTTATCTCTCGGATAATGGAACACATGAGAGCATATAACAGAAATTTAGAAAATTCAAAATATGCTAACCACCTATTCCAATTTAATCATTGTTTCGATCCAAATTTTGAAATTTTACATATTTGTGATAAGGGTAAGAAGTTAGATCTTTTGGAGGCTGTAGAAATTAATAAATTTAAAAGTAGTAAAAAACTGTTAAATTCTCAACTTGATTTGAATGAATCCCCTTTGTTAAATTTAAATAAATATTGTTGTATTGTTGCTTAGATCAGTTGGAACACAATTCATAATTTGTTAACATGTCTGAAGAAGGTACAGTGTACCGAAACAGCTGTCATTGAATTATATAATAAATATGAAAATCAAATAAAACTATGTTTTATTTTTATTTAATTAATTAAAAATCAGAATTTATAATTGCTTGGTGACAATGTAAACACTAGTTTAATATTAGGCTATTGTCTGTAGAAAATTAACTATTTAAGGAGAACAACTAGGCATTAAACATTGGAAAAAATTTGGAACATTGTCATCAGGCACAAAATGAAGATGCAATGTTATATATTAAACTTCAATTAATATAAATTATTAGGATTGTATGGTCATGTCACAAGAATACCCTAGCAGTGATCATCTAAAAGTGTATTTGATTGAACTCGCCAGGGAAGGAAGAAGTGTTGATGAATTATTACAAGAGATTAAATGATGAATAAGCAGGGTATGGATTGCAGGATTGAGAGTGAAATGACAGAAATGGAGGAAAAAAGGTGTTATAACTTTAGATACAAGATGTTTGAACTTTCTGACCTTGTTAATAAATGAAGAAATAAATACGAGTAGTAGGCCTAAATAAATACCCATTATAGGTGTTTTTGAAAATCTTTAGAATAACTCGACCTATGAATTTTTCTAAGTTTTATATAATAGCAGTGTGTCCACCGCTGTGGTCTCGGGGTAGCGTGCTGCCTTGTCACGCAGCAGGCCCGGTTTCGATCCCCGGTCGGGATAGTTTTTCAGGGTGAGGTTTTTATCGGGGTTTTTCCTCACCTGTAAGACAAATGTCAGGAAAACTTTAAGGCCCAAATGGTCCCCGAAATCATATGGCCATCGCAATCATCATCATTCATATTCACCTTAGGTTAAGCTTAGGATTAGGGACTCTCCTGGCGCACCATTATCATCACCCATCATATCATCGGGGCAACGTAATCCCGCCTTCCAGGCGCCCCAACCTCAGAAGTGGGTTACAAGTACACCATGCCAGGAGAGAAACCAGGAATGTCAAAAGACAAACCTGGGGCATTTGAAAAAAAAAAAAAAATTAGCAGTGCACATACACAATCATTTATGGAATTGTTGTAAGATGAAATTGGTATGATTAACCTTTGCGATAAATGGCAAACGTGTTTGTAAAAAACGGATCTACACTAACCTGCCCCTGCATAACCCAATAAAATAAATTACATACTGTACGTATTATGTACCATATCAAACTATAAACTAATACGGTGTGCACTAACTTCTCCGATTAGAATCTAACAAAATGAACCGAGTCAACATCCATTTACTAAAACATGCTTTAGAATTAATTGCAAATGTTGGTCCTTCCGATTTGATAGATATGCCCTGCGATCTAGTTGCAATTTTATGAGCGTTCCCTCATGTGCACTAGAAATCTGTTGAAGTTAGATAAAAATATTGGGAGATAAGTACCAGAATCTACGTATATAGCAAATAGTTTATAATGTTATAAAAAATATTAATCATCGTTGCAAAACGTGAAAATAATAGGAAATGCCAATAAAGACGGGAAAGGTACGTAGAGGAACAGAAGCATAAGAATGTATGGATATTCGAAAAACAAATCATATAATTCATCCTGTGATTTTGTATATCACCTTATTGTTCCCTATTTATAATGTGATTTAGTCAGCCTATTTTAATAACCCATCATGTCTTTTTCTTAAATTGTAATGATTAGTACTATAATTTTTGAAAACCTGGACAATGGTCATTATTCTTGTATTCCCAAAGGAATTGAGTAGATAATATAATGGTAGGAGTAGTAACAACTGATATTGGATTTTGTGCATTATAAATGCGGGACTAAAATAAGTAAGAAAATTTAACAGATAAATCAGATTTCATTATAGTGATTCAGTAATCCAATTTCAATAATTCTGTGATAAATAAACATTTTTTACACACTAATAAGCTATGCTAATAAGCGAAAAGTAATGATTATAAAGCATAGAGAACCGTTATAAAGAACATAGAAAACCGAAAATAAAGAAGGCCGTGAAAAGATAATGGTTAGGAATAGTATAGTCAGTAATATAGAATTGAAAAGTTGTATTGCTGTTTGATTTTATATAAATTTTCACATACGTGAGATCATACATTTTTAGAAAATATGGAATAATAGTAAACGTTTTGCTATCTCGTTTCCTACATTCTTACAACCAAAGTAAATCTGAACTCGTCCCTCGACCTGGTATTAGCCCGGGCACGAGTTGTGGGTTAATTTTATTATAAAGACAACATGAATTGCTAATAATTCGAATAGGATTTTAAGAACATGCAATTAGTGATAGGCTAATGAGTGAACTGGGAAAGCACTATTGTTAGAGGTTAATTTAGCTACTATGATACAGTTTGAGGCTGTGGTGTATAAACCGTCGCACACTATTTTCCATCTAATATTCTTATGCCACTGATGCACTGAACACTTCAACCATTTATAATAATGTTTAGTACTATTTTAAACAGTTTGGAATCATTTAATAAACATTTCTTACGATTTTTAAATATTTCTAAATTATGTGAATATTGTACATCGAGTTCTACAGGCGCGGAAATGCTTCATGTAACATCCGCTTGGCGACTCTCACATCGCTGTTACCAACATTTGTAAATAATTCGAAACCATATTTAGTGTTAGTGTACGTAAAATTAGTTTATAGTTTGTTCAAGTATCGGTCTAAATCTAAATCCTAACAAGTCACAATAATTCTAATGGGGCAACAAAGACTGTTTACAACCTTTGACATATCTACACTTCCAAACATTACTATAAATAATATAATTATCCCTTATTCTTCTTCAGTAATAGATCTTGGACTACATCTAGACGCAAATTTAACCTGGCAAACACACGTGAAACACATATGTAAAAAGACTTTCTCCATCTTACATTATCTTAGACGTTTAAAGAATTTTCTCCCAGTTTCGTTAAAACAAATCCTAGTGCAGAATCTTGTGTTACCACACTTCGATTATTGTGACATTATATTTAATAATCTAATCTATGCCTTGTCGCAGAGACTGCAGCGTGTTCATAATGCTTGCGTTCGATTCATTTTCAATATCCGCCGTTATGACCATATTTCCGAACACTTTAATAACCTCTCATGGCTCCGTCTTACTGACAGACGTAAATTGCACTCTCTTTCACTACTTTTCAAGCTTCTGAATTCCTACATTCCTACTTACCTGGCGTCTAGATTTGACAAGTTATCCTCCTACCACAATATTGACACTAGGTCACAAGATAGCAGTCTGCTAACAATTCCTCTTCATAGCACTTCCTCCTATTCTACTTCCTTCACAGTAGCCTCTGCCCGCTCCTGGAATCTCCTTCCTCAAGATATCAGGGGTTGCCGCACACTTGGCACCTTTAAGTCACGCTTGTACAGTTACCTGTTGTCTAATAATTAATTTTTCTCTATTTATTTAATTTTATACTATGTCATTAATCTTTTCCTCGTTTTTAATATATCTTGTACATATTATATATTTAATTTGTTAAATTTAGAGTAAATCAAAATCGATTATAAATATTAATTGTATTGTATTCATAACTTTTAATCGTTTATATATATATATATTGTAATTTAGATTTAAGACTTTTCTTTTGTATTTTTTTTAAACCTGGTTGAGTGGTAGACAAGGCCTTAAGGCCCTAACTCTGCCAGGTAAAATAAAGCTATTATTATTATTATTATTATTATTATTATTATTATTATTATTATTAAATAATACGCATGTAAATTTTTTTTTAGGTTAGAAAATGGGAAGTTAGTTTACGTCCATTTTTTAGCTTTTGGAAATTTATTCATAAAGTTGGTAACGCCGACTTCAGAGCCATCTTCTGGAAGCTACATTAACCATTACAGCAACTCCTGCAACTCGAGCATGTGCACTGCGATTCTACAGAACTTAGAAGAATTCATGTGCGACAGTTTATACACCTTATCCCAGTTTAATTTTCAATATTTCTCGCAGTTCCTTACGTAGTAATTAACCAGCCATATGGTTAAATCCACATTTTAACTGGGCTCTGGTATTTTCTTATTGCTGTAAAAATTATTGTGAGAAAATTCATGAATATTATGTTTAATTTTATTCCTACTGTAGAACTCTTGTATAAGAGAGTAAATATGTGATATATGCATTTTTTCCTTTAGTAACCATTATTATAGTTTTTTTTTTTAATCATGGATGTCTGAGAGTTGATAAACACATGAACATGAATATGTCCATACATATTTTTCACATTGCAAAATTTTACAATCAGCACCAAAACTACAGTTAATTGTAACATTATTATTATAGGCTGAACAGTAGTTTATCTCACCCTTGATTTTCGAGTCTATTATTGTAAACTGTAGTTCTTCTTCTGTATTTATTAACATTTAATATTTAAACATTTTTAAAACAATTTTGGAAAAACTGCACTTAAACTAGCGTGAAATATGTTCAAAGACTTATAGAATAAAACTGCGCATGCGTCAGAGTTTATAGAGCCAGCGATAACCCACAATTGAACCACATATCATTTATCATCCACAATTACTCTCCGTCACTATGAAATTTAAATTATCAATATTTGCAATAAATCCCGAAATCGATGTTAGAAATATATATCAATAATATTAAAATTACCAAATCTTTATTAAAAGTGGGTGTACATTTACTTATCACTCCCTAACACTGATCCTACCAGCGATAACCCAAAACAACGATAGAAGAATCATAGACTAAGTAATATACTCTGTGGAGAAAATAGCATTTAGGTACACAATATTGTCAAACAGTGTCATAATATCATGATTTGCATATTTACATAAATACATCAAAATTGTCTAATAATGCTATAAAATTGTTTGAAAAAGTTTAAAATATTAAATAATGTTAGTAAATACAGAAGAAGAGCTATAGATTAAAACAATATAACTGAAAAATCAAGCGCTAGTAGAAGTGCAGTTGAGCCAGAATTTTAATAACATTATTTGGCTCAACTGCACTTTTACTGCTTTTTGATTTTTCAATTTATTGTTGTAAACTATAGCTCTTCTGTATTTTCTAACATCTTTTAATATTTTAAACTTTTTCAAACAATTTTTATAACATTATTAGACAATTTTTTAGTATTTATTTAAATATGCAAAATCACGATATTATGACACTGTTAAAGCCAATACTGTGATGCTAACTGCTATTTTCTCCACAGAGTATATTACGTGGTCTATGAATTTTCTATCGCTGTTTTGGGTTATCGCTGGTTGGATGGGTGTTAGGGAGTGATAAGTAAGTGTACACCCATTTTTAATAAACGTTTGGTAATGTTAATATTATGAATATTTTTTAAACATAGATTTGGGGATTTATTTCACACATTGTTCATTTAAATTTCATAGCGAGATGCTGCCATCTAGCATAAGATTTCTGAACTTTAGTATGTCGATAGTAAACGAGGATGAAAATCAATATGTGGTTTGATGGTGGGTTATCGCTGGCTCTATAAACTCCGGCATATACACACTGTTGTTCTATAGGACTTTGGAAATATTTCACGTCAGTTTAAGTGCAGTTTTTCCCATTATTTGACAGTTTTTAAGTATTTATTTAAGTATGAAAAACACAAACATTACACCTTGTTAGACAATATTGTGATGATGACTATTTCCTCCACAGACCATATTACTTAGTCTATGATTTTCTCACTTCTTCCAATGTTGCACCCAGCAATAACCTACTAACCCACTGTTGGGTTGCACTTCCATCACCATCCTTCGTTTTTGTTTTAAGATGAACCCTTTAATGTTTGGTAATCCTCTATTTTGTAGAACTTATGGTCCCATGTTCAGAAAAACAACAGTATGATAGACATCCTGTTTGGATATTCCTTTGATCCTATATAAAACTTCATTGTTTATAGATCCATGAAATCTGTAAATAAATTTCTTAAAATTTTCTGATATTTAATTACTGTGCGCTGTATTATGAACACAATTATTAATGTTTTTATTGTTAATTTAATATTTCTAACTGAAAGACAAATTATATTTGAAAGAAAAGATTATACGCTCAGACTGAGGTTTGAACCCAGGACCTTTGGCTTTCTATACCAACACTCATTTCTTGCTAGTCAAACTGTTCAGTTACCTCACCCATTTGAAGCAACCTCTGAAAGAAAATGAATATATAATAGTCTATGAATTAGCTAAAAACTATTAATTCATTTTACAGGATGTGGATAAGAGTTCCTACTTAAAATTCCACAAGCCAACAGTTTACCCCTTCACAATCTATTTCCAAAATCTAACAACAACAATATAGTAGTAGTAGTATTCAAATGTTCTGAAGCTCTTGATTTGTCATCATTTGCTTGCGGGCTTCCCAATAATATTCCAACTATTTTCTGAAGATCAGCACAGGACATCAAGTGATCCTTGTTCATTATCGTATTTGTGTCCTTGCATACTATGCATTGTGGAGAGTCTAGTAGGTTAACAAAAATGTTTATGATTACATCTGTTTTCATAACTTACGAGTATCTCACACATCACAATAGGGGTGCTCTTTATGCAGAAACATTTTACCACAAAACAAAGTCTGATCTGTTACTACTGCAAAGTTGCTGCCTGTCATTCCAAAAACACACTCAATTTTCACAATCTGTGTTACCATTAATCAGATTTTGGGATCCAAGAAGAGTGGCATTTTCTTTCTACTTCACATGACAGAAGTTCAGTGAAGGTGTGGGTGGTGCAGCTGGAGCCAGTCTTCAAATGACATACAATGACCAGATCATGACTTCATGACAGTTATATTACTTGCAAATTCACACATTGAATTGTTACATTTCCAGCATAGTAAAATTCAAGAGCATAAAAGAGAGCAAGAGGCTTTAAAACTCAGGAAACAACTATACAAGGTACTCAGAAACTCCACTCTTTTGTTCTACTGAACAAGAATCAGGTGAAAGTGAGGGTATTTTGATTATCTAACAACTAAACAGAAGTAAACACAATAAGTTTTGAATTATATTTAATTCACAGATATGGTAGGGTTCGTAATCTGCAGATATGGACACTGTGGTTGAGGTGAGTTCTACAATCAAATGAGGAAAATCGAACAGTGAACATAAGTTCTTACATCCACATGGTCCTTCATCTTTCCTCCCTTATCCAGACTTTGAGGATGTTCTTAATGTACAAAGGAGGGATGTTATTTCAGAAGTGGACCCCAGGGTATATTCAACAAGAATAGTATACAGTTTTGCAAAGGAAGAAATTGATAATGACAACCAGAAGTTATAAAATGAAATGTATGTTCTGTAATTGTTATATTTTTTAATATCTTCAGAAGTAATACAAATTTCAGTTAAGTAATGAGTAGATACAGGGTTGTGGAAAAACTGCACTTAAACTTACGTGAAATATTTTCAAAGCCCTATACAACAGCAGTGTGCATGAACCATAGATTATAGAGCCAGCAATAACCCACCATTGAACCACATATCAATTATCATCCTCAATTACTATCGATATCGTATACTGATGTTAAAAAATCTTATGCTAGATGGCAGCATGTCGCTATGAAATTTAAATGACTAATCTTTGCAATAAATCCCCAAATCTATGTTAAAAAAATTAACTAAAATTACCAACTGTTTATTAAAAGTGGGTGTACTTCCTTATCACTCCCTAATGCAGATCCAACCAGCAATAGAAAATTCATAGACTAGATAATATACTCTGTGGAGAAAATAGCAGTTAGCATCACAGTATTGTAATAATATTGTGATTTGCATATTTAAATAAATACTTGAAAATGGTCTGATAATGTTATAAAAATTGTTTGAAAAAATTTTGAAATATTAAAAAATGTTACTAAATACAGAAGAAGAGCTATAGTTTACAACAATAAACTGAAAAATCAAGCGTAAATAGGAGAGCAGTTGAGCCCAGGGTTATTATTTTATTTCACTTAGATCCAATTCCAGTTCCAAAATGAAATGTTTTTCACATGTACAACACACTAGTAAGCGAGAAAACTTTTTTTTATTATCTGCCAGAGTACCCTCTATTTGTGGAAAGCAACGGTAAGCTACCACACCTACAATTCCCTAATAAAGCTGCAAGCATAGCATGAAAATGCTATGATTGCAGTGAAGGACCTGCCTTCGGGCAGAACTACTATAGATGGATGGAGAGTACCCTCTGTGAATATTTGGAGAACAACAAACTGTTAGTGTCACGTTGGTCAACATTATAACACATGTTCTAGCTACAGCCAGTTGCCAACATGTTTACACACATGTAAGGAGAGACTATCCTAAGAGTCCATCTATATTAGTCGGCAAGTTAGGGTCAGAAAATATACACCTGATTAGCGTTCATTTAATATTTAATTTTAGGAAGTGATATTTTGAGTTTATTTTAATTTAATTAGTGTTCATTTGTTTGTTGGCGGTTTTATATAAGTTGGCTGCATTGTTTGAGCAATGACTAATTCATATTTTACATTTTAAAAATGATGTGTTGGTTACTTTGACCTCAATTTCTCACTTTTTGAGAAAATATCAACATATATGTATTTTTCTCAAGTAATTATTCACATAATTCAATAGTAAATTGTGTATTTTCCCCTTTTTTTATCCGATTTTATGTAGTGGTATGGTGGCATAGAATTATGCCTTTTCTCAGGTGTAAAAAAATATACTTTTTGATATATTCAATGTTAAATGAGTTTTGGTGACCTTGAACTATTAAAGTCACAAGACCTTTAAAATGGCATACCATATGAACACCTATTTCAAGAGATTAAAAATCACATTGGCATGAACTCTCTAGCTATTATATGGAGCAGGGAAAATTATTTTTTCTTAATTAACCCAACCTTAATTTTTTATTTATTTATTTACTTTTCTTTATTACAGAATCTTACACCAAATCCATTTAATATTTAATTTAATTTTAGGAAGTGATATTTTGAGTTTATTTTAATTTAATTAGTGTTCATTTGTTTGTTGGCGGTTTTATATAAGTTGGCTGCATTGTTTGAGCAATGACTAATTCATATTTTACATTTTAAAAATGATGTGTTGGTTACTTTGACCTCAATTTCTCACTTTTTGGGAAAATATCAACATATATGTATTTTTCTCAAGTAATTATTCACATAATTCAATAGTAAATTGTGTATTTTCCCCTTTTTTTATCCGATTTTATGTAGTGGTATGGTGGCATAGAATTATGCCTTTTCTCAGGTGTAAAAAAAATATACTTTTTGATATATTCAATGTTAAATGAGTTTTGGTGACCTTGAACTATTAAAGTCACAAGACCTTTAAAATGGCATACCATATGAACACCTATTTCAAGAGATTAAAAATCACATTGGCATGAACTCTCTAGCTATTATATGGAGCAGGGAAAATTATTTTTTCTGAATTAACCCAACCTTAATTTTTTATTTATTTATTTACTTTTCTTTATTACAGAATCTTACACCAAATCCAAAAAACCAAGTAATGAATAAAAAATGTGAAAAAAAAAATTGTATCCCTTTACTGATATGATCAATCCTGTGTTCTTTTTTTTTAATTGGTAATGGTCAAGTTGTGAGGATTGTTGATTTGATATTCAGTGACACATAAATGCATTTATTACTTACCGTGGCATTTGGCAAGATTCATACCCTGGATATTCTGATCTCTAGTATCATGTTTAAATGCTCTTTTAGATGTTCAGCCACTTTACAACAACATTTTGAATAACGTCATGTGTTTTGGTTAGGTTTCTGGAAAAATAAATTTGAATTTTGAGATTGTTCATGGCAGGTAGATTATCTATCGCATTAAAAAAATAACTAAATACTCTTTTTTTAACAAAGAAAATGTTAAAATATAAAATAGCATTCCTGACATATAGTAATGTCATTCCCATGACATTCCAATGTTGTATTTGTGAAGAGGTTGAGTGATTTTATTCATTGTTTTCCAATGAACATTTTATTTAGTATTAATCAATATTAAAATTTAAGAAAAATGTGATGTATCCAATAACATATACTATGCAAATATGATAAATATAAAGCTAAAGTAATTTTTATTATTTTTAAAAAGTCTAAACCAAAATTAGGTTAGTTTGATATGAAGAAAGTCTGACTATGCTTGCACCCTCTCCCATCATTATTTTAAGCATTGAACCCACCCCTGAACATGATAGTGTAAATTCTAGATGAAATGAAATATATGGAATAAATTTGCAATTTAAAACATGTCTAAGCAATTTAAAGTTTCCCTCTTAATATAGTTGGAGAAAAAAAATGCTTTATGTGAAAAACTGCAGTATTCTGTACACACATTACAAACCAGAGATATCTCCAGGGATAGTTGTTCGTGGTCATTAGGCTTAAATATCCCAACGTTTTTCTCGAGAGTACATACGTCATCCTAAAGGATCTCTGGTGAAAAGTCTGGGATTTTTAAGCCTCATGACCAAGGCCAAACGGATATATTCAGCTGGTGATAAGAAATCCGGCCGTTAAAGCCTAAATAAATACATTAATTTTTTGTTCTGCTTTACAAGTACCATTATATTGAGAGTAATGGATGAATTTGCTCTATTTCATTGTACTAATACATTTTTCAGATCAGTTGATTAAAATGGACTGCCAGATTACTATAAAACATGAAGACTATCTGTCTAACATTGATACTGGATCACAAGTAAGTTACTGCCGTTATTTGGTTTCTCCCATCTTGACAGGTGTACATTGATAATATGCTGTGATGTTTATTTTTCAGCAAATAAAAGTGGAAATAAAATCAGAAGTTGAAGAACAAATTTCCGATGTTGATGTTAAATATGAGCCATTTTCAGAAGTTCAGCCATGTTCATACATGGATACTAAAACTGAGGTAATTTTTTTGTTCTTACTAACACATATAAAGTATTTGTTCAACTTGTTGTTTTTGGCTAAAAACTGCCACAGAGCTTGGTAATCATACATCCATTATGATGACAAAGCCTTCCTCCATGTTGGATACAATACAATAGAGTTACCAGAGGTAATGGAAATCTGCTCCTACACCTTGCCAGTACTACCCACAAACCATGAAATTGTAGTAAAAAATAAAGCTCTAAATTTTATTTAGAAGTTATTGAAATTGAGGCTAGAAAGTTCTTGTGCCACTATGTTTACTATCTGCAGTGCGCATCCTGCCAAGTCTGAGGTTTGTACAGTGTTTGGATGCGGTCTGCTGTATTACATGATGTGTTGCACATAATCTAGGTTTTACCACAGCTGCATGCAGTAAGTACTGCTACTCTATACTTTTTACCTTAATATCTTCTATATTTCAGTGTCAAATTAGAGATTTTCAACTTTTAAACTCGCAGCTGATTTTAAATAAATGACCATTTCGTGGTGCATGCATTGTATGTACAGTGCCGTGGATGAGCTTCCGTATGATATTGCTAACTCTTTCCTTATTTGAATACTTGTTGAGGAGCACACATGATACGATGAGATATGTATATTTATCACATTCAGTAACTAACTTGTTCTTTCCTTCACTTCTATAAATAAATGAATATATATATATATATATATGTGTGTGTGTGTGTGGGTATATAATATGTTTATATATATATATGTGTGTGTGTGTGTGTATTAATTGAAATTTTACATGTGGCAATGAAAACCAAATGTGGCATGAAAAGAATAATTAATGCCTGAACCAGGATGTTAACCTCGGACCTATAACTCTATACATTAATGCTATACCGTTTTTGTTATCTAGCTATTCCAGTGCAAACATTAATTTTTCTTTTCTTATATTCATTCTCTTTCGTAAGAGGCAGCGAGGCATTATTCACAGAGCCATTTTAAATGTTCTATAACAAGAAATCATTTTTAATTAGAATATTTTATTTTATAGTGGTTGGTTGGTATCTAATGTTGAGCACTTGATAATAAAATCATTCGCTCTCTTGCACTCCAATATTTAGCAGGAAGGCTGGTCTCTTCTACAAAAGCTGGACAATGGAGGAGATGGTTTCTTTCCATATCTTCATCTAAGTTGCAAAAAGGACATTTAGGTGAATCTGTTATGCCAATTCTGTGTAGGTGTTTATTCAGGCAGTCATGTCCCGTTAGTAGTCTGAATGTTGCAACTGCGGATTTTCTTTGTAATGTAGTAATGTCATGTAGATTTTCCCATTCCTTTCCAGATGTTTTGGTGGTGTATTCTTCTCTAAGCTTATTGATATATTTATTTGAGATAATTCTTTTGATAGAGTGAAAGGAAACTGGAGTAAAAGTTGGGTTTGAACCAATTTTGCTACCCTTCTTCGCCAGAAAATCAGCTATTTCATTGCCTGTCACTCCACAATGGGCCGGAATCCATTGAAGTACAACTTTTTTATGTAGACGGGATAACTTTTATCATTTTGTGACATTCGATAATTTTGATGCTTTTGGGTGATGTGTCTCGTGTTATAGTGAGAATGGCTGCTTTGGAGTCTCATAGATTTACAACTTTTGTAAATTTTTGGATGTGATATAAAAGATTTTGCAAACTTAAGAAAATTGCTAGAATTTTGCCATCAAAGTTTGTTGAATTTGTGTTTAGTTTACGATAAAAGGAAAAAAGTGGACATACTGCACCAGCACCAGTGCCACCATCATTTGGTAGGGTGGAGGCATCTGTAAAAATATGTATCCATTCAGGATACTTTATAGTAGTAATACTTCTTTTATTTTGATGTTATAATTAAATTTTGGGTATTGAAGACATTATCACACTAATGTATAGAGTTAGAGGCTTCAAATCCTGATTCGGATGTTAATTTTTTTTAATGTCATGTTTGGCTTTAATTTTGTTTATGCCGTATTTGGCTTCCATTGCTAAATGTCAAAATTTAATTATAACATGAGAATGAAGAAGCATTATTGCTCTAATGTAAATTATTCTCAATAAAAATGCATTCTTGTTATAGAAGCCATAAAATGGCACTCTGATCAATACTGCCTCATATGAAAGAGAATTGTATAGAAGGAAAACAAAATGAATGTTTCCAGTGGGATGCCTGAATGGGAAATATGGTATCACGCTAACATATGGAGTTAGAAGTCCCTTGGACCCAATCCCAGTTCATACATTAATTTTTATTTTCATATTTTATACATATATATGTACAGAGTTACCATAAATTAAATGATCTTTCCAATTACAAACCTGAATAACTATCGTTAGGAGACATTTACAAACATGATATTGTTATGAATGGAAAGAGGAACTCAAATATTTTTTGTTTTCCATTGGGTTAAATTACAACTGCTACTCTTAAATCAGCAAACATTGGAATACTTGAAATTGGTATAAACAGAAACTCCAACATTTTTTTCACGTGAAAACATGAAACAGAAAGAGAAACATTTGGTTTGCAACCATAAGTAAGTCGCATGTGCTCAATGTGAGCTCCTTGTGTCACACAACACACATCAAGACTGTTGTCAGTTTCTTGTCATACACGTAGAATTAGACCATTTACCAGTGCAAAGGCCTCTGTGATGTGGACGTGAAGATCCTCAATTGTAGGTGGTAATGATGGCTGATACATTTGTTGTTTTATAAAACCCCTCTGAAAAAAAAATCACAAGGAGTGAGGTCGGAGGAACATGGAGGCCAATACAAACATTCAAAATCTTCACAGCCAGCACGTCCAATCCATCTCCTTGGAAGTTGTATATTCTGTCTGTTTGTGACATCTAAATGTAATGCAGTGGTACCCCATCCTGCTGAAAAATGAGACCTTAGATGTCCTGGTCCAGTTTGGAAGAAGCCATAACTGCAACATATCTAGGTATGAATTACCTGTGACTGTTGCCTCAATGAATAAGAAAGGACCATACACCTTTTAATTTTTTTAAAAATTCCCTACTGGCTTTTACGGCAGATTTTATGTATAACTCTCTCTCACACGGTCCATATGTGCTTCACTTAATGATGGACTACCATTTGACTTACGCTTACAGAAGCATTCCCTCATTTTAAAGTCAGCATACCACTTACGCATATTGCGTTCACAGGGTGGTTCAACACCAAATTTTCTTCTAAAATTATTGCATTATAGAGTGACAACAGACTGGGATTTGTGAAAATATAGCACACAAAATGCCCTCCTGTCTTTGTTTGCAACTACTTCTCTGTTATATCATCTCCTAGCAAAGAAATTAATAAATATGTGACTGGTTCACAGACATAACAAAAAATAATTGAGGTTCTCTTTTCATTGATATCAATATCATGTTTCTAAGTGTCTGCTAAAGATAGTTAAAGTTTGTAATCAGAAAGATCATTTATAGTAACACTGTATATTATATACTATTCAAAAGAATCAGCAGAATATATTTCTGAAAGGTGGGTATGTTACTGCTAATTTGATGCAGGTTATAGCAGCTATCATATTTCGTAATGGAGACCTTGTTTATTCAAAATAATCTACATCAAAGTCATACCACATCTACAGTTGTTGTGCACTACAAAGTCAGAAGACCCTCAGAAGAAAGTGAATGCCGGTACATAGGTATGTCTTAGTGACATAAATAGACTGAAGTTATGATTCTTGAACATTATATTCCATCAAGCAGGTGAAATGAAACATCTGAATACAGCACAAGTTTCAAGAGCAGTCACCTTACTTTAACATGGGTGGACTCTTTGTTGTGTTGCTAAAGATCTCAATGTTGCCTCTTATATCATTCATTGATTTTTTATTTGCTACAATGAGACAGAAAAATTTGCAGACAGGCTGGTCAAGGATTTTGATGCATTACTATCCTAAATAATTGTCATCATTACTTTGCATCAATTGTACAGCCACTGCCATAGAACTGCAACAAAATCTCTGAAGGGGAGCTAGAGTAATGGCATCACGTCAGACTGTAACGAATAAGATATTAGAAAGCCATTTACAACCCAGTCATCCTGTTCGTTTGCCTCAATTAATGCAGCAACATTGAAGGGCTTGGTTTCTGTTCACATATAACCATATTAAGAGTTAACTTTGTATTTGGAGAGCTGTGTTATTCACAGAAGAGTTACGATTACCTCTGGCTCAACATGATGGCAGTGTACGTGAATGCAGATGCCATGGTGATGCTTACACACTAAATGCTATACAGAAAGTGAACAGATTTGGGTACGGTTCTTTGATGGTTTAGGATGGCATTAATATCGACAGGCAAACTGATCTTGTCATCATCCATAGCTGCTTTACTGCCAGGGAGTACATCGAACCAGTCATATGGTAGTTGCTGCATGTGGTGTTTGTCTTTCACATATAACCATATTAAGAGTTAACTTTGTATTTGGAGAGCTGTGTTATTCACAGAAGAGTTACGATTACCCCTGGCTCAACATGATGGCAGTGTACGTGAATGCAGATGCCATGGTGATGCTTACACACTAAATGCTGTACAGAAAGTGAACAGATTTGGGTAAGGTTCTTTGATGGTTTAGGATGGCATTAATATCGACAGGCAAACTGATCTTGTCATCATCCATAGCTGCTTTACTGCCAGGGAGTACATCGAACCAGTCATATGGTAGTTGCTGCATGTGGTGTTTGTCTAGAATTCTAGAATTCCTTCTCGTGCACGATAATGCTATGGTGCCTGTAGTAGGTGTTACTAGGAATGTCTTGTAAAAACTTGACATTAAAGTGATGGAATTGTTCCAACTTGAATCCTTAAACACGTGTGCGATATACTTGACAGACATGTTCGTGATCATCCTGCTGCATCACACAATCTCCACATCTCCACAGGTTCTCACTGAAGAACAGAGGGACTTTCATGGATGGTATATGGAGTATGTTATTCAGGTGTCAGGCTGTGATAAATGCTCACAATAGTCATACCTAGACTGTATACCTGAAACAGGCTCCCAGTATTTTTTAACACTGTTTGGATATTCAAGTTTGTGATATAAAACTGAATAACAATAAAACAATGCTTCAGTTTAACTCTCCTTCATGTGCTGGTTTGTTATTATTATTCTAACACTCTGACTTTTGTTCATTCATAAATATGTTTGCTAATTCTTTCGATAATAATATTTATAAATATACATTAATTCACACATCGGACACCTCATGTCATTTTATTTACACATCTGGTACATAAAGGTAAGATTTACAACATGGTTAAAATAATGAAAGCACATTTCTCAGTTAACATTCCGCTTGTCAGTTATTTTCCATTATTGTAAACAAATAATAATTGCTACAGTGATTGTGCTTCTTGTACTTCAATGAATACATTCACATAAGCAACTCTAGTATATAGATTAGTAAAACTTCACATAATTTGTATTATTGGCTTTACTAGCATTCACCTGATATAGGAGTTATGTTAGTAAGATATTTTCTGGTAAAGTTAGTACTCTCCCACATTTCGATTTCATCTATAAACTCCATATCACAATCTATGGTTAAATCAGGTTGAAGCTGCAGATAAAAAAATATAACAGTAATATTCAATTATAACAATTTTAAGTACAATAAAAAAATCTGTAGTAATTATAACAGTAATAGTACTAGTATTAAGAGTAATATTTTATAATAGTATTAATAATAACAATGTGGTAATAGTAATAATTATATTATTAATGCAATAATAAGCATCTATGATGAAATAATGATAATATTAATTATAAATATGCAGTTATTAATTATAATATTACATATAGAATAGAACAATATACAAAGAGTCCAAAATACACAATGATAGAAAAATCAACTCATTCCAATTCTGATTGAGAACTATGAACTAAGAGGGAGCAGACAGACCAAATATTAAAATTATTCCGAACTGTATAAAATGAATGAGATGGAGGAAGCCATGTATGACCTAAACCATGAAGTTAATGATTATTGTTATTTGGTATTATTTAATATTGTTGGAATTGATATTATTATATTAGTTGGTAATTTTTTAATAATTGGTTACCATGATTGCCTCTCATTGGAAGGTTCACACATTGAAACTGGACTTGATCAGTGAACTTTTTAAGCCATTAAAACAGTGAATATAGTTTTGTTGCCATATACTTATTCTTAAAAGAATTTCATGCCTGAACAAAGTGTGCTGTGAACGAAATTTGTGTCCTTCCACGGCACATTTGATTTGTGTAGCTTGAGCTTAGATGTTAAAGAGCATTACTAAAAAATATTAACAAACATCATCATTATGATTTTTGTTATATTATTATTAAATAGTCCACCGCTGTGGTCTTGAGGTAGCGTGCTGCCTTGTTACGCAGCGGGCGTGGTTTTGATCCCTGGTCGGGGCAGTTTTTTCTGGGTGAGACTTTTATTGGGGTTTTTCCTCATCTGTAAGACAAAATGTTGGGAAATCTTTAAGGCCCAAACGGTCCCCAAAATCATATGGCCATCATCATCATCCTTATAATTATCAGCATCATTATCATCCTTCACCGGTGTGGAAAGCAACGGGAAGCTACCACACCTACAATTCCCTAGTAAAGCTGCAAAGCATAGCATGAAAATACTATGATTGCAGTGAAAGACATGCCCTCAGGCAGAATTACTATTGTTGGATTATTAAGTAATAATAATAGTTATTTTTACTATTGGGATTATGAGTACTGGTATGAAGTATTTTTACACTGGTGTAGTATCTACAAAGAAACCTTAGCCTTGTAGGACCAGGAGTTTGATTTTGGAGACTTCTTCTTCTAGATAGGTTGCTTTCTCCATGGCTTAAGAATCCCTTCTACACACCCAAATCCTGTAGCTGGAAATGTTACCAGGTCTACCTTCCAGGCCAGGAGGACCTGGATATTGCGTGGGTAGGGAATGAAAGTTAGAATCTCTTTACATATTCTAGAATTCAGTATTCTTTATACATCTTGAAAAATACTTGTTTATAATTTAGCAAGTATTTGGCTGTATGTGGTATTTTAGTCTTTCTCACTTATTGTAAATCTTTGGAAGCAACAAATAGTTCAACTATTGCCAGATTCTTTAATGAAGTACTTAATGTACTAGCTAGACAGTGTGAAAGAATAGAGGGTCATACTAGTGTACACTGATGCAGCTCCATACATATTGAAAGTGGGGAAAACACTTACTGTATTTTATCCAAACATAATGCATGTTATATGTACAGTTCATGCATTGTGAGTGGCAGAGATATGTAGACATAAATTCCTAGAAGTAACTGCACTGATATCAGCAACAAAGATTTTCTTGAAATGTCCTTATCATATACAATGCTACACGCATCAGCTACCTGATGTACCTCTGCCTCTGGAACCAGTGATAACAAAGTGGGCAACATGGATTGAAGCTGTGATTTTCTATAGTAAGCACTTTGAAGCTGTGAAATTATTGATGGAGAACTTTTCTTCTGTTCCTTCAGTGTCTGTGAGTGAATCCTTGTCAGCATTCAACAGTTGTAAAGTGCTCAGTTGAGTTTCATACATCACAGGTAACTTCTGCTGGTTTCCTGACAGTATCAAGAAACTGGAGACTGAGTATGCCTCTTCAAAAGCTGTAGAAATAATGGAAGATGCAGTTCAGTAGGTCAGAGTTGTACCAGATGAAGTGGGTGGTGTAGTGTCCATTAAACTACAATCTGTACTGAATAGGAACTCTGAATATTTAATCTTGTTACTTTGTTTCACTTATTTAATGGAGAAATTGTAGAACCCTGAGAATATTATTCATAGCACAATAATTCTTTATAAATATGCACCACTGACTTCTTGCGAAGTTAAGCAATCTTTCTCCATTTACAAAAACGTACTATCAGACAGAAGACTGGCATGACAGCAGAACACTTGAAAACTATATTATAATTAATTGTGCATACCGTTTCAATGTGACTTAAACACTTGAAAGGGAGACACTTATTCTTCAGTTCTTTGTAGCAGAAGTGAACTGGTTAAGAATTAGAATTGAGATTTGACTAACCTATTTGTAAACTTGTGTTTTGCAGGAAAGAAATGAAATATTGGAATTTGCATATAATTGCTTCGTTACATATTTATTTAAATGTTTCACCAATTTTAGCTACATATTTATGTACACATTTCTTAATATGTTATTACATTAAATCCAGGCTCCACTTATTAAATAGAAGGTATCTGGCAAAATACTGTGAGTAAAGGGACCTGAGAACAATTAAAAAGATACTCTTAAAACAATTGCTACTTAATATAATAAAGTTGGGAATATTTACATTATGAGGTTTCTTTAATAAGAATCAAATGACTTGCGAATACAGCTGAAGATGGAAATTATATGTTTCCCGATACTTCAGTTCTGTCTTAAAAACATAGATGTATAGCGTAAGAAGAATTCGCGATTCATTTGAATCTAATAGCTACTTACCTCATGTCTTCTGTGACAGAAAACTCAAGTGAAGAAGCATTTTTTTTGTCATTCCCCCCAAGAATGAAACAAAAAATAAGAAACTTAATCCCCATAATTAAAAATTAATGTTACATGTTATAAAAAAAATAACGATTGTCAATACTGTGTATAAAAAATATGTTTATACATTTCATTGCATCACGTGAAATTGTTATTTAATGGATGGTAGTGCATTCAGATAAACAGGAATACATATTTCATTGAATTGTTTGTATTATTATTGTTTTGCCCAACCACTGTTCCGATCACTACATAAATACACTTATCAATGTGTAAACAGTGATTTCCTATACTACTTTGTTTACCCAGTAGAGCTAATTAACAAAATCAATTTAAAATTGTGTCGTAACTCTTTGTAACATTCTATTATTTTTCTTTATTCTTGTACATTAAGAATACAGAATGTTAATAATTCAGATCTTGATCTCATGTAGGATGTACTTTGCAAGAATTAACACGAATCCATGTTTTTGTGTGTTTTTGTTAAAAGCTTCATTCCTCTAATCTGAAAAATAATGTTATCCCTCTTGTTCCATCTTCTTACTGTTATGAAGGTGTATCAGGATTGTATCCTTGTGTATAATACATCTTCAGTACATCAAGATTTTTAAAATTCATTACGAAACTCCGTTGAGGTCACTATGTTAAAGTTTTAAGAATTGTAAAACAGTACCTAATATCTCAGTCGTCATCTATAATTTGTAAACTATTGAGGATGACTGAGATATCAGGTACTGTTTTACAATTCTTAAAACTTTGACCTAGCATAACACCATATTAACTTGTTTCTCAATATTAGAGTATATGATACTTTAATTTTCCATTTTTGGTAACTTTTTAAACTCTATAGAGGTAAATCTAGACATAGTATGACTAAACATATGTATAAATTGGTTTTAATAATTTCTTAATAGACATTGTTATTGTGATGTGTTTTCTATCTTGTGGAGATTAAGAAACTTATTTGAGCTATGATGCAACTATGTAGTATTTAATAATATCAATAAGGTAGAATATACCTCATAGTGAGAATTCCTAAAATAAAGTAATTTAATAATATGTTACTTAAGATTAAATTAAATGCTTCGTACCTCTCCTCATATCCATTCTTTTAAGTATACCGCAGTTTCAAAGCCTTGGCAGCTTCACCTTCATATGGAGCATTTAATTTAATCTTAAATTAAACCTCATAGTGATTTCTTCATATAAAAATTCAATTATGTTACTTTTTCAGATTTATAAGAATGAAGAAATTTCGGAGAAATTCATAGAAAATTCACAAGGGAAATATAACAGATTGTGTAGAGGAATGTATGGTGAATATGGAGGAAGAAAAATGTGTGGTTGTAAGTAATCAAAATGGAAAATACATTAATAGCCAGTCATCACAAAAGGGAGACCAACTATCATGCAACAGTTGTGGTACTTCAATACTAGAGGATGATTCTTTGAATTGTCATGTATGTAAACCTTTCAAATGTTCTGTTTGTAATACTTCATTTTCTCGGAAAGCTCAACTTTTTCTTCATTTACCTGTACACAATATTGAGAAACCATTGCAATGTACTGTTTGTAATATGTCATTTACTCGGAAGTCCACGCTTCTTCTTCATTTACCCACACACAGTGGTGAGAAATTTGAATGTTCAGTTTGTAATATGTCATTTACTGAAAAGTCCAATCTTGTTCTTCATTTGCCTATACACAACAATGATAAATTTGAATGTTCTCTATGTAACATGTCGTTTACAAGGAAATCCAATCTTGATCTTCATATTCGTACGCATGGTCATGTGAAAGTGTTGGAATGTTCAGTATGTTTCAAGTCATTTACTAGTAAACATAATCTTAAAAGACATTATCGTGTACATAATAATGATAAACCATTCAAATGTGCTATTTGTAATAAGTCATTTACCCAAAAATGTTTCCTTGCTGAACATTTATATACTCACGGTAATGAGAAGCCATTCAAATGTACATTTTGTAATAAATCATTTCGTCGAAAACACATTCTCACTGATCATTTACATGTTCACAGTAATAATAATAATCCATACAAATGTTCTGTCTGCAATAAATCGTTTGTTCGAAAATTCCATCTTAATCAACATTCACTTCTGCATACTAATGAGTAACGATTCAAATGTTCAAAATTTATAATGTAATTTGTTCAGGAGTTTTATCTCAAATGGTACACGTGTATGCATGGTAATGAGGAGACAGTAATATGTTCTGTTTGGTCAGAAATGTGTTTTATTTTGAAGATTCGTATATTCACAGTAATGAGAATGGTTTCAGTATTTTAAGTGTAATAAATTGTTTGCGTACATCTATTGTCACTGAACAGTGATCATGACTATTCAATCATGTGGTTTATAATTATCTATTTATTTGGAAAACAAATTTTATTGATCGTTATTACCTAATTAAAAAGTCATGTGTTTTTATATATTATGTACAAATTAAACTTGGTTTTAAACCAAATGAATTATAATTATCTCCTTCATGAATATGTTGTTTCTTTTATCAGCAAACAGATGTAAGAGAGGACCTGCAACATTCGAATATATTCCTATCCCGTCTCCTATCTAATTTAAATTAATTCCACATAATGTAGAATTGTATGTTTACTGATTTTCATTCCTCATTTGCAAATAGAAGTTATTTTTAAAGATGTTAATTAATTTCAACTTAGTAGGATCTATTATATTTTCTTAGTGTAATATCGTTTGTTTATTTGTGATGAATAATTATCCTCAACTCATGGTCGGGTCGAGGAATGAGATCAGATTAGCCCCCATCTCTGGCCGACCATGCCTGATGCACCATCACAAAGGCAGATGATTGAAATGAAATGGATGAGATGAGTATGGAGAAATGGAATTAAATTGTGGCAGGGGAAAATGGGAGAAACACCTGACCAAGCTCCTGAACACCACAAAACCCACATGGAATGGTTAAGATTCGATCTTGGGACCCCAATGTTGACAGGCGAGTGTCTAACAGCTTGTGCCACAGAGCCACATTTAATTATATTCACATTTTGAACATTCAATATAACACACAACAACAAAGAATTACTCACAGGCTCGAAATGTATCAACAACTATGTTTTCGGATTCGCAGAAGATGAAAATGATATTAGTTTTTTCCAATCGCCTAACTGGAGTCAGATATTTCAACGACAACATTCAGCAGAAGTGATCGTTTCCGTGAGAGTCGCAGGCGCTATTGTCTCTCAAACTGGTCACCCTTCTTTTTCTTTTGCACAGTTTTATTACTCTTAGGGATTGTTAAACCCTCAGGAATACACATGTATACAAAATTTCCTGATTGCCACTGTCAAATACGTGAAGTAATGGCTTGTAATACCTTGTTCTGTGCAGTTCGTCTTATATTACATCATTGTGATTGTGAAGTGTCGATATATGCATTATTGTGTATCGTTATAAAGAAATTGAATTAAAACAATCTACTATAATATATTTTGAAACGTAAGTTTTAGTATTTTTATAATTTTGCAATGTCTCGCCACTGTAAGAATTCTCCTAATTTATTCTGTTACGTATGTGGAGAGAATTGTACAAAATCTCAGCGCAGAACTAGTTATAAAGGCGTACAATTTATATTTTGGGAACTATAGTAAATTTGGAGATACTGATAAATATTGGGCCCCCAATTTTTGCTGTACAAACAGCCAAAGGATTTTAATAGGGTGGTTAAAAGGTTCGCATTCGTGCATGCCATTTGCCATTCCAATGTTGTGGAGGGAACCTACGGACCACATCACTGACTTATTTCTGTATGGTCAATAGTATATCTGGTTTCACTTAAAAAAATAAGCATTCTCTTCAGTATCCAAATTTGCAGTCAGCCATGTGACCTGTTAAACATAGTGATTCTTCACCAAACTTGGGTGACGTCAGTTATGAACATGGCGAAAGGTTCCACGAAGACATTTTAGAAATGGAAAGGCATTATAAAGGGAAATCAGTGACCAACATGCTTGCTGATTACTGCTGGCAACTTATCACAGATGTATCGGAGCCATCTTATCGGCATAAGCCATCCGGGAAGAAGTTTTGAAAGGTTAGATTTTTGCTACAATTTAAGCATGTGTTGTAACATAACTGGATACTTATTTATCCTTCTTAGAAAAAAATAATTTAACTTTTTGGATCTTATATGATTTGGTTTTACATAGATCAATTACTTGTAGCAACATTATTGCAAACAAATTGAAACTAAGTGCAGATAAGTAATAATATGCAAAATATAATGAAAAACATTCAACACGTCCTCGCAAAAAACTGTTAGGCGATAGAGAAGAACGGACTTCAAATTCGAAATCAGCGCTTGCCAATTAACTAAAATCACCTATTTTCATTTCTGCGAGCGACAAAAAGTTCAAATTGGTTCTTGTGTGTAATCAGCATATCTTCTTTATTCCTTACTCACAATATTTATTTTTTTTAGATTTCAGAATCATAATGGCTGTTTTCACAATTTAGGATCTTGAAGTTATAAATCTTGTTACTATGTTTATTGGATTCCACACTCTTCCAATGACAATATTTTAATTATCTAATTAAATAAAAATAAAAGTTTTATATGATTTTCATATTTTAATTTACACGAAAGTATTTCATATTGTTTTTTAGTGCAATATACTCTGGTATGAAATTATTTTCCTGTAGAGAACTTGTTAATATATTCTTATTCCCCATAGTCGGTAGTTACAAAGCCTTTAGGTAGTTCTGCTTCATCATATTTTTTTTTAAATTTTTTCAAGTGCTTCTAAACATTTAAATTAATATTAAGTGGAATTTCATTATTCTCAAATAATTAGGACTTACGCTCTGTTTGAATTAAAGATCTATCAAATTTAGAAGAGAATTGTTTCCAGAATGCAAAAATGTCTTGAGCTGTCTCCAGACTAATGTACAAATTATGGTGCTAGTAGCATCCCCGCCAATGTGTGATACAATTGAATACACTTCCTTCTGGATACAGCGCAAAAAGTGGACATCCAACTTCCTTCTGAATACAGCGCAAAAAGTGGACATCCAAATTTTTGTCTTTTTGATTTTAAAATGATGCTTAAGAACACTAAAGATGAAAACATGAATAAAATTTGCGGATTATTCAGAAATAAAACAGGGAAATAACATTATATAAAGCACTACACAATCCACATCCCATTAATTTACTATACAATTCATCAAATTACTGAGCGACATTCTTTTCTTTCTTTGGATGAACATATATGGTCCAATATAATGCATTACAGTGAACAAAGATAAATTTGAGATACCAGGAATGGATTTAAAATGCGATGTCTGAGATTAGATTATGGTAGAATGCAGTGTAGTATATAACTGATTTTGTTAGGTTAAATGAGACAAGTTAGTGTACACCTGATTAGTTTATGGTTGAGTACAATGTAATATGTAACTGATTTTGTTATGTTATAAGAGGACTAGAAAGTTATATAGTATCCTGCTGGATTTCCTAAAAAGTTAGACTTATACAAATGCTTCTAAATGGCACAAGAATAGGGTGCGTGTAGGCAAATTGTTTTTGGATACGTTTGAAATTCACAATGGGTTGAAGCAAGGAGATGCACTATCTCCTCTACTATTCAATTTTGTACTAGAACATGCTATCAAATCTTTAAAGTTATGTTATAAGAGGACTAGAAAGTTATATAGTATCCTGCTGGATTTCCTAAAAAGTTAGACTTATACAAATGCTTCTAAATGGCACAAGAATAGGGTGTGTGTAGGCAAACTGTTTTTGGATACGTTTGAAATTCACAATGGGTTGAAGCAAGGAGATGCACTATCTCCTCTACTATTCAATTTTGTACTAGAACATGCTATCAAATCTTTAAAGGATGAAGAAGGCCTACAACACAATGGTATTACCCATTCTAGTGGCTATGACTTGAGGGTTCGTCATGCCTGATCCCTCCGGTAGTGGTTATGACGAGTGGTCACATCTCAACTTAACTTTAACGCAGTGGCTATGACTTCTATGCTTGTCATGCTTGTTGTAAGTGTTTTAGAGCTGTCTTGTTAACTGTGTGCTCTCGTTTGTTCGCAGTACTGAGTCCTTAGTTCGATTATTAATTTTAGGAGTGTTTTATTGCTTTTATAAGGGTTCAGTTAAGTTGTGATCTATTAAAGCTATGGCTGGAAGCGGTAAAAGGAAAAGTTTGAGTGATAGTGAATTGAACGAATTACTGAACTATGAAAATTGTGACAGTTATGTGCAGTGCCTGTGTGAAGTGGTATCACAATGTCGTGGATTACTCAGTGCGAAATGGGCTGAAATTGGTAATTAAAAAAAATAAATTGTAAGTAGACTGCATGCAAGCAGTATATAATTACTTTTTCAAATTTCAGGTATAGGGACACGTCTAGCATTATTACTTACAATGTTATCATTTACTTTGTTTACAGCCTCTCTCCCCTCTTGCAAGTATACTGAAGTTGTTTGAGTGAAGGTCAAACACAACATTCTAACTGGGCTTGTGTGAGGGTCGGAAAAATATACAAACGTGAACTTGTTGACACTGCTGTTTGAGGGGCTAAATTTGACAGTTTCTTGGAATTTATGACACCCAGCTGGATATTCAAAGACTAGGGAAAAAGTGTATTCTTACAGGTTCAGTGTCGTGCATGCTAAATGTAAACAGTGGCGTACTTACAAGTTCAAACAATTTTTATTATTTCTTGTTTGTTTGTTATTATTTTTATTTTTTATTTTATTTCAATTGTATTTTCATCTATCGTTAATGCTTATAAAGAAACTACAATATTCATGTAATATAAAATGTTTTGTTTGAAATATTTAAATAGCATATTAACAGAAATATTAGCATTATAAATAAAGTTGTAATTTTTAAAGGAATACGAAATTTAAATGTCCAACGGAGGGTAGCCACTACCTGGTTTAAATGTCCCACTGAGGGAAGCGCGCTGTAACTGTGTAGCTACCACTTAACTGGTTAATAAGCTGTTTGTTTATACTGATGATGTAGTACTATAGGGCTATAGTGAAGAGGTACTGAAGGCCAACACACACACACTATTGAGTAACACTAAGAAATTAGGACTGGAAGTAAATATCAATGCAACTAAATATGGTCTCACATGGAAATACATTATATAATGGAAATGGACAGCTAGTGACAAATGAGGGAAACTTTGTGGAAGTGGCTGAATTCAAATACCTAGGAACAATAATCACAAATAGGAATGAGATAGACAAAGAAATTAAACATAGCCTCAATTCTGGAAATGCATACTATTATGCATTACAGGGACACTTGATACCCCAACTCCTTCCAGAAATTGCTAAACTATTATTCTACCAGTTATATTATATGCATGCGAAACATGGACTCTTTCTTTAAGGGAGGAAAGGAAATTATGAATATTTGAGAATAATGGTCTTAGGAATTTTTTTTTGGATGAAGGAGAGATGAACAGACAGATGAATGGAGAATACTGCTTAACAGTGAACTACATGGTCTTTAGAGGAAGCCAGATATAATAAGAACAGTTAAGTCTCGTATACTGCAATGGCCAAAACATGTGGCATGAATGGGAGTGAAAGATGTGCATGGAAGTTTCTTGTAGGAAAGTCAGAAGGAAAACTCCTAATTGGTAGACCAAGAATTAGGTGGTAGAATAATATTAGCTACGATTAGAGGGAAGTAGATTGTACAGGGAATGATTGGAAAACATTAGGTCAGGATGGGATGTATGGAGAGCTTATGTCCGCGCGTTCATTAACGTACAGGTTTGATAGTGACAGTAAGTTAGTTATAAGAGGTCTAGTTAGTCTTAAACCAGATTAGTTTAGGTTAGTGTGGAGTATTGTATGTAACTCATTTTATTAGCTTAGACAAAGATATATTAAAATACTCAAGATTATATTTGAAGAGAAAAATTTTAGCCTAGACTGGGACTCGAACCCGGGACCCTTGGCTTTCCGGGCCAAGTGCTCTACCAACTGAGGTACCGAGGTAGAGCACTTGGCCCGGAAAGCCATGGGTCCCGGGTCCGAGTCCCGGTATAGGCGAAAATTTTTCTCTTCAAATATAATTTATCCTTCAATGAGAAGTGTTAATTGAATAATAAAAACTCAAGATTATATTACAAATAAGTGACATCTATTTAATGAATGTTTTATGGATGGATTAATTTCCTGCTGTTCATTTTCAACAAATACATACAATGGTGTATCAATTATTGTCAACAGTTCATTCAGTTAATTTTTTTTACGTTTGTCAGTGTGTGGATGTTTTCTTAAATTTCAATTTCTTTGCTATGTATATTTGAAAATATAGCACTAAGTTAATGACAGTAAAATATTTACTCTATTTTGCCACTCCACCGAAGAAAACATCTAACCATGTTTCCAATTCATGACTAACATCTGAACATGGAAACTGATGTGATGATCACATTGGTTTATAAATTATTATTTAACTGCTTAGTTTCTGGATGGTACACAATTTTTTTTTCATGTTCATATCTTCAACGTAACTAAGCTTAATTTTAAAACCAAAATTATATTGAAATTTGGATGTCCACTTTTTGCTCCGTACCAATCCCTCTCATCGATTAGCTGGTGTAATTGTTTCAGCTCTGTAGTAATGCTGTTTTGCAATACAGTACAATATTTGTTTAAAAAATTAAGTTTTAAAATTTGCAAGAAAACTAAAGTACATTCAGTGTGCAGCTAGTATACTGTTTACCTGTATTAACATTTGGAATGATTATCTATCATAGTTGGATTTCATCATCAGAGCTGATACTTCTTTTACTTACTTAATTTTACTTTTTGATATTTCTTGTGTAATCAACGGTCAGATTTACACAAAAAACATCTTAAAACAGGGACGTCACTAGCATGCTTTGCATTTAGAAATAATATTTTAATTTTTTGTTTGTTTTGTGCACATTTTATATATTCCTTAGGTACTTATTATTGGTTTGGCCACTTTAATACCTTCATTTCCTGTATATGTGAGGGTTATCTAGTTACATTGATTTTCATTAAGTTCTTTATACAGTTCAATCAGATTTGTTAAGTTCCGTTTCCTTTTTTGTTTTCTTACTAATTTGTTAATTATATATTGTTTGTGTATGCTCTTAATTGCCAGAAATTTTAAGTAACCCACTTGCTAAGAATTAGATTAATATTTTTAATACCTCACCTCATATCCTTTATTCTTCTAGGCTGCAATTTTGGAGCTACATCTCCATCATCATTAGCCTCTCTTCGACTGGTTTCTTTTTCCAAGAAACGACATACACCGGTCGATAAAAGGCTACTGATGATGGACATATAGCTCCGAAACAGCATTCTAGAAGAATAAAAGATATGAGGTGAGGTATTAAAAATATTAATCTAATTCTTAAATTAAACTTCGGTGATTTTTTTCCTGTGAAAGTTAAATCTAGTTTCTTATTATTTTAACATTTATTTATCATTATATATAAGCCTGTTGAAGGTGCTCATTTTTTGTTCAAGAGGGTGTATATATTTTCTATGTGTGACTATTGCGTTGTTTGTAGTTTTTTCTGTATAAGCTTATGTCGACAGTTTTCCTCTTTAGATTTTAAGTAATTAGGCAATCTCTAGGCTTAATTTAAGTATTGATTTATGTTTCTTTCATAAATTGTATTGTTTTCATTTAATTTGTTTAATGCTTTGAAAAGTGTGTGTGTATATATATATATATATATATATATATATCTTCTTCTTCCTTCCAAGTACTAGGCCAAGACCTGTTACAATCCTATAGAAAATTTTCCCTCCAGCGTTTCATAGGACGGCCCAGAGATCTTCGTCCTCTTGGTATATAATTATAAACAGCTTTGGGGATCCGATTTGAACTAATTCTTTCAAGATGGTGTTTCCAATTTAGTTGGTACTGTTTAATATATTCCAGAATTGGCATAGTCTTCAATTCTTTTAAGATATCGGTGTGGACTGGTCGAAGGTGATAAGCCAGACGAAAAAAGTACCTTGAGCGAAAGAGTGACGATCCTTCACCGTAAAAATACAACCGTCAAGAAATGCGGACATGGGTTCATCTGGGGTAAAATTTTCCGGAGGTCAAATAGTCCCCCATTCGGTTCTCCGGGCGGGTACTACTTCAGAACCCATGCCAAAGGCTCAAACACAGGGACATGTTCCTAGGAACATGGAATGTTAGGACTTTATACAATAGCGGGGCACTAGAGATATTAACGTGGGAATTAGATAAATTGCCCTTAGATATAGTCGCTTTACGGGAAGTTAGGTGGCCAGGAGAAGGTAGTCAGGAATCAGGAAGCTTTGCATTATACTATGGAGGTACAGAAAGACCTGCATTTGGAACGGGTTTTTTAGTCAGAAGGAGGATCCTATCTGCTATCCGAGATATTAAGTTTGTTAGTGATAGGATATCATACATAATTCTAAAGGGTAAACGACATGATTTTATAATTGTAAATGTACATGCCCCCACAGAAGATAAAGATGACAAGATCAAGGAGGAGTTCAATGAAGAATTAGAATGCTTATTTGATAGCCTTTCATGATATATGAAAATTGTCTTAGGAGATTTTAATGCAAAAGTGGGGCGGGAAGATATATTCAAACCAACAATAGGCAAATTCAGTCTTCATGAAGATAGTAACGACAACGGGGTTAGATTAGTCACATTTGCCACATCAAAGAATCTGATTGTTAAGAGCACAACATTTCAGCATAAGGATATTCATAAATACACCTGGACGTCCCCAGATGGACAAACTCGGAACCAGATAGATCATGTATTAGTGGACAAACGCTGGCACAGTAGCATCATCGATGTTAGATCAGTTAGAGGGACAGACTGCAATTTGGACCATCATCTGGTCAGAGTGAAAATCAGACAACGGCTATCGCTTATGAGAGGAACAAACACTAAAGATGATTCTGTAAAATTTGAATTAAAAAACTTGAAAAATGATGAAATGCGGCAAGAATACCAAATCAAAATTGCTAATAGATTTGAAGTACTGGAATCTTCCGATGACAATGTGCCAAACGAAGAAGAAACTGATATACATAAAGAATGGGAGGCTATAAGAGATACTATTAAATTGTCAGCATCAGAAAGCATTGGTTGTTTAAAAAAGAGGCAAGACAAGAAATGGTTTGATGATGAATGTGCCGACATTGTAAAGAAAAGAAAGCTAGCAAAAATGAAATGGTTACACGAGTCAAATGAGGTAACTTTAGAGCAATTGGGTAGTGTTAGACGGGAAACCACCAAGTTACTAAAGAGTAAAAAGAGGGAATATTTGAGAGAGAAGATTAATGATCTTGAAGTGAATGCAAAAAATAGGACATTAGAGAATTATATCAGGGAATTAGTATAGAGAAGAAGGCTGTTTCAGGCTAGAACAAACATAATTCGGAATGAAAATGGGGATATGATTGCAGATTCCAGGAGTATATTAAATAGATGGAAAAGTTACTTTAATCAGCTATTAAATGTACATACAGAACAGGACATTGAGGAGGATAAGTTACAGACAGCAGAAATGCTAGTCGCAGAGCCAAGTGCATTAGAGGTTGAAATGGCGATTGAAAAATTGAAGATGTATAAAGCATCAGGTTCAGATGAGATCCCAGCAGAACTGATGAAATCAGGGGGAGAAAAATTGATGGACAAGATACGCTGGTTGCTTAGTATGATTTGGGAAAAAGAAGCTCTTCCAGATGAATGGAAAGAATCAATTATCGTACCAATTTATAAGAAAGGAGATAAAACTGATTGCAATAACTACAGGGGCCTCTCATTACTTTCAACTTCGTACAAAATTCTAACAAATATATTAGTCAGCAGACTCACTCCCTATATTGATGGCATTCTAGGAGATCATCAATGTGCATTTAGAAGAAACAGGTCTACAACAGATAAGATTTTTAGTATAAGACAGATTTTAGAAAAGAAATGGGAATATAATGGTACTGTACATCAACTATATGTAGACTTCAAAAAAGCATATGATTCAATTAAGAGCGAGGAGTTATATAGTATCCTGCTGGAGTTCGGAATTCCTAAAAAGTTAGTTAGACTTATACGAATGTGTCTAAATGGCTCAAAGAGTAGGGTGCGTGTAGGCAAACAGTTTTCAGACACTTTTGAAATTCAGAATGGGTTGAAGCAAGGAGATGCACTATCTCCTCTACTATTTAATTTTGTACTAGAGCATGCAATTAAATCTTTAGAGAATGAGTAACGCTTACAACTGAATGGTATTAATAAGCTGTTAGTTTATGCTGATGATGTAGTACTACTGGCTGATAGCGAGGAGATACTAAAGGCCAACACGCACACACTATTGAGTAACACTAAGAAATTAGGACTGGAAGTAAATATCAGTAAAACTAAATATATGACCACACGTAGAAATTCAGTATATAATGGAAATGGACAGCTAATGACAAATGAGGGAAATTTTGAGGAAGTGGCTGAATTCAAATACCTAGGAACAATAATCACAAATAGGAATGAGATGCACAAAGAAATTAAACATAGGCTCAATTCTGGAAATGCATGCTATTATGCATTGCAGAGACTTTTGATGCCCCAACTCCTTTCAAAAAACGTTAAGCTGAAAATATATAAAACTATTATTCTACCAGTTATATTATATGGGTGCGAAACATGGACTCTTACTTTAAGGGAGGAAAGGAGATTACAATTATTTGAGAATAAAGTTCTTAGAAAAATTTTTGGACCAAAGAGAGATGAACAGACAGGTGACTGGAGAAGACTACATAACAATGAACTACTAGGTCTTTATAGGAAGCCAGATATAATAAGAACAGTTAAGTCTCGTAGACTGCGCTGGGCAGAACATGTTGCGCGTATGGGAAATGGAAGACGTGCATGGAAGCTTCTTGTAGGAAAGCCAGAGGGAAAACGCCCAGTTGGTAGACCAAGAATGAGGTGGGAGAACAACATTAACTATGTTTTGAAGGAACTAGATTATACAGGGAATGATTGGAAAGCATTAGCTCAGGATAGGGATGTATGGAGAGCTTATGTCCGCGCGGCCATGAACCTACGGGTTCGATAGTGCCAGTGAGTAAGTAAGTAAGTAAGTATCGGTGTTCCTTTTTGCGATCCCATCTGGTGTAGCCCGCTGTTCTGCGCATGAATCTCATTTCACAAGCCGTTATTTTCCTTTCATGTTGTCTTTTTAGTGTCCATGCTTCACTACCATAGGTCAACGCTGGTCTAGCCAAAGTGCTATATAAATGTAATCTGGTGTTTTTTAATACAAGTGATGGTTTCATAACTTGATTAATAATTCCCAAACTTTTATTATAACTAGTAATTTATTTGGGTGCAAATAAAGTTTGGGAAGTCTCTCCCGGATACTAGATAGTCTGCACGTGCTAATGCTATTAATGCTTTGCAGAATGGTTGTTTAAATATTTCTGACGCTTTGTCATCAATTGCATCTGACATTAATGAACCAGAAAAAACAAGAAAGAGGCCCAAAGCCTAGCAAACATAAATAAATAAATACAAAATTAGAGACTATATGGAATGATATTTTGAGAATTATGAATAAAACAAGTTTAAGTTTACAGAGTAGCACTGTGACCATGAACATTTATGCATCTCTGAACGATTATATCAATAACGCACGCAAAAATGCCGGTCATTACATATCGGCTGCTAAAGAAAAAAAAAATCCAAATGCTGACTATGAAGATTAGTATGAAAGGAAACGAATTTTCAACATGCATCACTTTTTTTCAAGGATCGTTATCAGAGAATCTGCAGGTAAATAGCAATGACAAATTTTGTGTAGATACGTTTATCCAATAATGACATTATGTGCGCATTTAAAAAATCGTTTGGCAGTATACTAAGAAATTGACAATCGTTTTAATTTGTTTGTCAGTTAATAACAATCGATTGTTTCGAGTTGACAAAAATTGCAAAGAATTAACACAATTCTACTACGAAGACATTAATGCACATGAGCTCAAATCGGAATGTTTTCATTTAAGGCAGCATTTTAAGAACATAGCAAAGGAATCAGAGGATTTCAGTACCTCAACTTTACATAACCTAATAAAGTCTGACAAATTACAAGAAACTTTTCCAGATGTTGAAGTTGCTACAAGAATATTCCTCTGCTTAATGATTATCAATTGTAGTAGAGAGCGCGCATTTTCACAGTTAAAGATACTTAAAAATGTATAACGAACAACAATGTTACAAGAGAGTCTAACTACTTCGTCAATTAGGTGCATAGAAAGTGATTTTTTTTAATCAATGCCCCAGGTTGTGATTTCGACATTTCTGGTGTTCTCTGCTTGCATTGGCTTAATTGTAACTAACTTCTGAAGATGGGGCGTCTAAAAGGCGGAGCTATTTTACCCGATGATATGATGGGTGATAAATGATAATAAAACGCCAGGAGAGTTTTAACTTAATTCCAGACCATGGCCAACCACAGGAATGATTCCCTTTAAGAAAAAGTTCATATGGTTTAACCAGGAATCGAACCCGTGACCTCATGAACATGAGGCTGGTATCATAGAGAGTGATATCCTTAAAAAATAGACTTTGAGAATATAACAGAAATTTTTGTACAACAGAAATCCCGAAAGAAACCATTACCGTAATCGTAACCAATTCAACCAGGAGCAAGCATACTTTTCTAATTAATAACACACGTATATTTGGTCTGTACAAATTAATCATAATACGGGTATGTAAGATCGTAGCAGAAAAATGTTTTTGTAATTCATTTTATTTACTTTCCAACAGTGCCCCAAATTCTTGTGTGCCCAGGGGCCCCGGCATGACTTAAGACGGCTCTGGCAATACAATCAGATCACCACATAACTACCTTTAATGGACTTTAATTTCCGTTGTGATGCTAAACCGCTATCAAGCTTAATTTAGAGGAAAGATTCAATGAATAAACTCGAGTCTTCCGGATTATGCTCCATTCGCAAATATGTCTTCAGGCCATTTACTTCATTACACGCAAACAATTTATTTTTCTTTGGGAAGAATGGAGTTAAGTCTCTTTCTCGATATCTCCATACAGGTATTTTTATATTTTTCTTCAGAAGATTCCACTGCTGAAGCCTGGAGTCAAGAAGCTCGGTTTTCATTTTTGTTTTCCATAATATACTTAAAATTTAAATAATTAAATTCTACTTGAGAAATTTTACATGGCTTACTGGGCAGTGTCGATTCTGTTGTATAATGAGAATTTCGCTGTTAAGTCTCTGGCTGTTATTTGCATTCATCCTCCATGTCTTCTTCTAGGACTTTAAGGCTAGTGTATCAATTAAATGTGAAAATGTATATATATATATATAAGTTTATCATTATTTATGCTTTAAAAAATAAATTGTATATTTTAATATACATAATGGTGTTAGCCGTTAATTTACGGTAGTTCATAACTTATAAAATAAAGCAATGTACCTGACCGATAATTCCGCCAAAAAAAAGTCAGTAATCTGGGATGCAGATTTGCTGGAGTAAAATGACAAATACAGTAAGAGCGATAAAATGAAGACAAAGACATACGCAAAATCATCAGAAATACGTGTTTCGCCCTTAAACGGAGCATCATCATGGTTGACACAACAAACGCAAGAACACACTAAAAAAACAGGTTGTGATTGGAACATGACATGACATGACAACGGATTTGGAAGTGCAGGACCATATGCTTTCCTCCCAGCCAGCCAAGCATGCCTCCGGCTTCCCGGAAGCCTACTTGGCAGCTGAGGGTTCGCGGAACCTTGCTACTTCCTGCTGTTATAGGGACTTACATGCCCTCTTCAGCATCTCTTGAATTTATTCGTCGTTGGTTGAGTGATTATCCACTGCCGGTCCCAACTAGCCGTAGATCAGGAGACAAAGATCCAGTGGTCGGACATTGCCAAGCCTTGAAGACGCTGGTCGAAGCTGGTAATCTAATTGTTGGTCGATCATGCTGCCAGGAAGAAGACCGCAACAGCCGCAGACGCCGCGAGGCCCCAAAGGGGCAATAACGGCAGGGTAAATCGCCATTCCAACCAGAAACGGCTTCCTCAGGATTTAGCTGATCTGTTGGATAATTTAGAATTTTGAAAAGGGCGGGAAAATTTTAATATTACTGGTGGACGCTAGGGGACCACTCCGACATTTGTCTTAGCGCCAAGGGAAACCACCTAAAACCTTGGCAGAGTGGCTTGAATTTAAGAAAGTTGAAGCCAATTTGGTCAGCGTTTTAGTGTCCGTTGCGAATTAAACCCAGGAGTCACCTATTATAGGTGTGTTGGGACACTTCCTATATTCATTGTATGTTGTCATACACTCTACTATGAAAGTGCGCTTTTTGTGATCGAGTTCGATACTTGAAAGTACCGAATCTGGATCAGTTCCTAGTTCCTTATAACTAGTTTGTCTAATACTTCATTCGTAATTAGACGATTTTTTTTTGAGAGGATGGTTTCAACCGACCTACTCTGTTTAGTCGGAGCCATGGCCGTTTGAGTGCCTATGGTCGCTTTATTGGGTTCAGGTGAGCTTTTAGGTTTGCCTAAGGTCTTGAATTGCAAGGTCATTTCTTCCCGAGCCTTGTTAATCCCGGTACGTTTTTCTTTCTTTGCTTAGAGCTAGTTACAGCACTAAGATTGGTGTTCTGGACGTTCTCAGGCCGAAAGAACAGCTGGCTCTATCTGGTCTGAGGTGTTGGGCAAGACAGTAGGAGCAAGCTCCGCCGAGACTGTCTTATTTCTGGTAGCAGGAGTGACCTGCATTACCTTTCTTTTGCAGACGTCGATATGGCTCAATTTTCACTTTGTAGTGAAGGAGCCTACGCAGTAACAGCAGACCAGTGATCTTTGGATCGTCCCTCAGGGTGACTACAAACATGGGCAATGGTCTCTTGGTCTTTCCGGATGTCATGTTGACAACCTTCAAGGCCTCGAAACCATTGGCCTTCAAGTCTCTCTGAATATAGGATGGTTCAATGATGTGGTCTATTCCTTTGATGACTACTCTGCATGTAGTAGTAGCTTGGCGTTTGTCTTCCGTCTTGAAAGGGATGTTGTGTTTCTTCAGCAGTAGCTGGTACTTGTTGTAGGCTGAAACTGAAATCAGCCTAACACTTGTACCGAACCTGGTATTCTCGCAAATGAATGCGAGAGGCTCGGATTTGGAGAATTCCGCATTCGCTGCTGCCAGTAGACCGGTATAAAACCCGTAGTAACCAGCAGGGAAGAGAACGTTGACTTGTTTGGGGGCGAGTCCTTCGTCTTCTAGCCTCCGCAGTCCCCTCCATTTATACATGGTGAGGTCTCCGGGGGCAGGGAGACGACAAGATGGGACTCAGGTTTGTCAACAGCCGAGGCTGCTGAATTTTCTGGCAGAGCAGTAGTTTCCCTTTTCTCTCCACCGAAGGATCGTCTTGCATTCTGCACAGCTGGATTGCTTTTTGCCTTCCTTAGGTTAGCCGTACTTCGCCACGATGATGTGGATGACTTGATGTTTGCTGTCCAATCAGGTGTAAGGTTGTAGTTAGCTTATATACCCTGGGTAATCGCTTGCAGTTGGCTGACCAATCAGGAAGAGCCTGCGTTTACTGGCTATTTTACAGTCCAATAATTACTCAGTTGACCGTAACCGAAGCTTTGTCGCTGATTTTTGAAGTTTCTTGAAGATTCCTCTTCTTCTTCTCGGAAGCCGTCTCAATGCCTGACGCAGAGTTCACACTTACATATCATGTCCATTTCCCCCCCTAATCCAATAAAATGTCGTACTATCCGAGTATATTTCTCAGCTCAACCCGTCCCTACCTCAGAATGCCGATAGGTGCCAGCCGGGATTTGATCGGGAGGTCCAAACCCATATCTGTGTTTAGCGCCACGCTTCTCCGTTTCCGAGAACCGCAGGGGACGCATCTGGGGTGTATCCATTCGTGGCTATTTCCGAGTGCCAAATGGCCCTTTTCAGCCCAGGTTTAAGATATTATGTTTCTAGAAAATCATATTTTCTATGAGTAACATCATAGTAACAGTCCAGCGCAGAACGCAGGACTACGTCTAGCCCAGGAATGCGGAGAAGATCGATTGTAAATCTGGAGATTGTATCGTTACATCCCTAGTCAGTCGCTCCCTTCATGGATTCAGAGGACCAGCTTGGACACAACCGGTGGCATAAGTGTTTTTATTTATTTTTTTTTCTGGATGTTGGCGAAAAGTAAGACTCGACTTGAGTAAATGTTATATAAGCAGAGCCCTATTATGTACCCGGTCCCTTTTGACCCTTGGCAATTCGAGTTCGCGGGATGGACTGGACCCATTTCTATGCCCAAGCCATCCGTTTCTGTTCACCAGGTAGAATCAAATACCCGGACCCTGTCCCTTCCTGCTGTTTTAAGTGCCCTCTTCAGCCAATTCGTTCGTTTGTAAGCGGAGTAAATGACCAGGTGCTGTCGCAACTAGCCGCAGATTGGTTGATCGAAGGTAGTACAAGGATTGTCAATTTTATAGATTTCTAGAGATTCATTAGTCTACCTGCCGTCGCGTTGGAGATGCATTTAGTGAAATGTTTCTCATTCAGGGTGTGAATGTAGTTCGGTTTTTATAATTTTTGCTTCATGAGATTTTCTGAGCGGTCAGTGTATCTGCGATGACGTGTGATGGAGATGGGAAATAATTTTCTAAGATTTAGCAAAGAAGACAAGACATAGGAGTTGGAAGAGCAGAGCCACCCTTATGCACTCATACCCATTGTCTCCCGGGCGCCGAGCGCACACTCAGTTTGACCCGGATGCACACTCGGCAGCCAGGAGGAATCAACGAGCAGGACCCATGGCCTGTCTCTTCCGGCTGCTTTAGGGACATAAATGCCCTCTTCAGCCCATTGATATTGTTTTCTAGTTGATGGTGGAGCGATGATCCAGCCGCGAGTCGTAACCAGCCGTAGATCTGGAGACAAAGATCAAGTCAACGAGCATTAACAAGCATGTTTTCAGATTTTCGTTAGTTGTTATCCTAGGACGCCAAGAGGAAGATGCCGACCGCCGCCAACGCCCCGAGGAAGCGAGAGCGGGAGGCCCGACACCGCAAACCCTACCAGAAACGACCCTTCTCACGTTAAACTGATCGTTTGGGATATTTTGAAAATAAAATTTAGTAATTTATAATTTACTATTGGAAATTAGGGGACCATTCCGACATTTGTCTTAGCGCTGAGAAAAACCACCGTAAACTTTAGCAGACGACAAGCAGCTCTACCTTATATATATATATATATATATATATATATATATATACCTTCATTTGAAGGTGGGGCCATGTGACACATTTATTAATTTTAGTGGGCACATACAGCAAGTTTATGTGGGCAAAAGGTCTGAAAAATGAAACTCCTACGGAAGTTGTAGCTGCTATGAACATTTTTTTCAAGTTTAAAACGAAAACTAAAATTATTCTGAGCGATCATTGGAGCGAATACTTAAACTCCCATTCCAAAGCACTTATGAAAACTATCATATTAACCAGTACTATGTGTGTTCTACAAATAAGGCATCAGTTGCTAAACAATGCATAATATCTATAAAAACTAGTCTTTTTTAAGAATTTGGCGCTCGAGGATCTTATCATTGGGATGATATTTTACAACAGATGGGGAAAAAAATAAAATCTGGGCACTCGACCATAAAAATAAAACCAGTAGACATCAAGGACAATAATTTAGTCTCTACTGTTTATAATTATGATAAACAGTAAAAAACTCTAAATTAAAAAAAACAAAAAAAAGATTGTTTTGTTATAATATCAAAGAATAAAAAAAAATTTAAAAAGGTTACCTCGCAACTTGTATGTGTAAGATTTGTAAGATTCAAAGACCTCAAACTTACCTCTCCCATGACGCATCTGCTTGAAGATCCCCATGATCGAGAAATTAGCTTCTGCTTTTTTTTAGCGGTTTTTCAAACAAATCATAAATGAAAAGCTTGTTGTGGCTGTAAGGCAATGTGTCAATGCCATTTGGCATAACGCATTTGACATCATTTGAGGTGAGGTTTTTTTTTTTATTTTGTTTAGGCAAACAGTATGTAAATATGTATTTGTGACCCAATAGACCTCTTCTTGGAATATAAAACAATGTAATATTTAAGACTTCTTGCAACATATTCGAAAACTACTTGATTTTCACTTACAGTTATTTACATTTGTTTAATTTTTTTTCACAATGTGATAGTTTAATTTTAAGCCATACTTTTTCGGTCTCAGTCCCAAAACTTGAAGTATACCTCTCCCTTTAACCTCATCATTGAACTTACCCAAAATTCCATCATTACGTGTGGAGTACAAGGTGTATAAAATTTGTTTGTTTTAGATCTCATATCTTCGTACAGATTATTGGACTCATACATATAATGGAAAATTTTATTGATTATTTTTAGGACTGTGGCATGCTATGGTCTGGTCCCATCCTAATTTTTATTCATGCTAATACAATATATTATGTTATGTAAGAGAAAATGATTTGAGGGAAGTAGATTATACAGGGAATGATGGGAAAGCATTAGCTCAGGATAGCGATGTATGGAGAGCTTATGTCCGCGCGGCCATGAACCTACGGGTTCGATAATGCCAGTAAGTAAGATGTAAGAGAAAATCCTCTTTTTACAGAACATGTGCCATTTGACACCAAACTTTATTTTTAGTCTGCACAAACTTTTTGTTTGGAAAGTTTTCCACGAATTTTGATAAGCTAGTTGTTACAAATATACAGCTGTCCAAAAATCTCAGTTCAACCTTTTTTTTTTTTTGTGGCTGGGAGTTTTTGTCTTTTTTAAGAAAGACAAACATTTTTCTTCTGAGTTTGGAATTATTTTGATTTCGTCTTCATTGTAATCTAACTCCTTTATGATAAAATATTAGTAATGAGAGGTGGGTTTGTACATGACTTCAGAAAAAAATCTGGTGTCAATACCGAAATTTGCACAAGAGATCATACTGACCTGCACTGTGGTCTCGGTCTCTAACTTCATAATTTTTTTCTGTGAACATATCTGTTTGTTTACAAATGTAACAAGTGTTCTTTTGTAAAAAGTTTTGTTTTCTGATTGTCTGTCCAGGGTGACATGGACAATCTTTGAGAGTACAGTACGTCGTCAATCATTTTGATGACAGGACTGTTATCTATGAAATGCTCTGCAACATTTTCACCCCTGTAAATTTTGTAGTTTGTCTAGTAATAATAACCATAGGGGACATGTTTTTGATAGTATAAAGTACAATTTGTGTTTGAATTGTTGTGCTTACGATAATTGGTAGCAGCAGATATTCAAAATGAGTGTAAATGATAAACCTTCTTGTTTTAAATTCCAAAAAATATTTAAACAACACCCAATAAAGTATAGTGTGATATAATAAAAATATAGTGAAGAAATTATTTCAAATAATTAGCAGACTGCACCATCTCAAACAAAAGAAATAAATAAAATGTGCACATAAAAAGATAACGCAATTTTTAAAACATTTTTAAGTAATTGTGGAATGCAGGCTTTTCACAGCTGGCAATCATAATGTTAAAAGATTCCAGGCTATGTGGCTAAGTCTACGACAAGGTAACATCACCTAGAAGCACTTGCCACTGAAGATGCCCTCCGCAGTTAAGGGAGAAATATCTGGAAGAAATACCAGTTATAGACCACGGCCACATAGCCCGTAATCTTTTATCATTATTTTTAAGTAATGTTATTTAACTAAAACTTCAGTAAAAAACTTCATCAGTACGACACATTTCACGCTGCAGGGATTAATGTTCTCCATTTTGTGGGTTGCTTCATTGTATGTATATTGTGTCCAGGTAGCATATTGAGAATTTCAATGTGCAGGTAGTTATTTCCATAAAGAGTTACTTTATATTTTTTACTACTGTGAAATATTCCATAGATGACAAACCTTAAAGTTTTACACAATTCCAAAATATTTTAAATAAAATATAGTGTGTTACAAACAAAAAATAGTATGTTCCAAAGATATAGTGCAATACAATAAAATACAGTGCATAATTTCTTTTAAGTAATGTTATTTATCTAACTATCTGCATAAACAACTTCATCGCTATTACACATTTTATGCTACAGGGATTAACTGTGACGAGATGCTCTCCATCTTGTGGGTTGCTGAATCTTGTATAATGTTGAGCACATTCCTCGTCGTGGTACAGTTGAATATGTGTTTCAATCTCTTTGGTCACATTCCTGGGTATCATCAGGCATTAGTAATATTTTTTTTTGCCAATTAGGCACTCTATCTCCACTCTTTGATCTTGTATATTGTTGTTCAAAATACGACTGGGATAAAACTTCTATAATAAATGTATTTTGTATTTTCCAGTCTGGAACAATAATGCACTTCTCTAAACTCTTAACTTTACTAAAAAGTCACCCCAAAATGTGCGATTGTATTGTTAATTTTAGCAGAAATTATGTCACCTGAAGTAATGCATTCCATATGTCTACCACCGTTAGTTTGAGTTCCCCTTTTCATGTGTTAAGTCAGCATGATGAGAATTGTTTGTTTGAATATTGTACAACCATAAATTATAATAATAAAAAAATAATAAAATATTAACCTTGTGAACCAATGTCTGATGCCTCTTGAGGTGTTTCGTATTTGTATATTCTTTAAAACAAAGTTCACATTTTATAAATTGTCTGTGCCAACACATTGTGGTATGTTCTTTGATGAAATAACAGCTCCTTTTTCCATTTACATTGTAAACCACAAACATCACACATGTGCACTGCCATAGTTGTATAATTTGATTATATAGCACACAATCCTTTATAAACCATAATATCCCCAACCCCAACAACTCTTATAACCCAAGCAACACTTTCCCTACAGCACATTTCTCTACCCCTGCAGCTAATTTTATAAGTTTTGCAGATCCAAATAACCAATAAAATGATTTATTTTAAATATAAATTTGTTGAACTCTTTCAGTTTCATGTATAGGATTGGCACAGCTTACAGTGTATCATCATTTTCAATGACAATTGTCAAATTAGAACACAGCATTAAAGTTTTTACATTCGTTGGAATTTCCTTTGCCCCAACTCTTTGCAAAGAATTACCAAATCCACTTCGTCAGTAAGAAATTTTGTTTTAAATTAAATCTCCCAATGCCTGTCACTCACGGTACTGAACTCTGCAATATTAACTTCCACATTTGACTTACAAAAAATATCCACAATAAAAAAAAAACACATTTACAACTCTTATTATGTTAACAAAAAATAGACAAATACAGCTATAAAGCCTAATTTATAAGATTATAATACCTAATGTAAGGGGTGGCAGGGAGTGATAAATCACAGGCCATTGATGCTTTCTCATTGGCTGGACAATATAATTAATATATGCTTGGCAAATCACATTTTTGCGCTTGACTCTTCTCTTTTTTAATGGCACAAAAATGGGGGGATAAGTTAATAAATATATCACTCACAATCCCTTATCGCAAAACTAAAAACGAAGACATACATATTCTTTCCTTCATGGATGAGGAGGTAAAAATGTGATGCTATTAAACACATGCTGTGTGGTCGGGGGTGTTTTCGGGACAAAGTTGAACTATCTTAATTCATCATCAGTTGTGTACCACATTACATGATGGTTAAATCACTAATTGCCAAAAACGAAGCATCATCCCCTTATCAATCTCAATTAAATCATCAGTTTTGATGCCCCAACACAGAGAAAACATCATGTTAGCATCTTACAAGAGGGATAGACTGCAGACATCTGTTAACACCATGTGTAATCTTAACATGGTCAACCATCGAATTAAGGTAACATACCATCATCTTAAGATGATTTTCCATCTTAAGATACTACATTAATGTCTCATTGTCTTACACACTAAGTATAAAAGAAATCACTGCATAACAAGTGGAAGAAATCTAAAGATGGCGGATCATCATCTTAAGATGGCACACAATTTCTTAAGATTATCCCATAGTGTCATAAGCTTCCACATCCACGTCTCATCACTATCACCTTACGCAATAAGTATTATACATTGATCACTGATAATCAATCAATCACTACATAACAGGTGAAGACAATATGTGTGGAGGACCCATGTGGCAGATCAAAGATTGTGACAAATAATACCCTACAACTGTTTACTAAGAATATGTATTAAGTTAGGATTTATGTAACATAACTTACTGTAAAAAAACATTGAATCACTTTAGTAAATGCAAGTGCTCAATAAAAATAATTTTATTGTTATTGAAAGATTACATTTAACTCACCACATAAACAGGAGAAGATTTATCATTATCATGAATAGTTGTTGGAAAGAACAGGCAGATTACAAAGAAAATTATCAATTAATTAGGTTTAAGTACTTTTATATTTACAAATATATGAATTAAGATGCAACATGTTCATCGAATGGAAGATCACAGGATACACAAACATATGTTTAAGCTATCAACCTGCAGGAAGAAGACAAGGACGTCCACTCAAAAGACTTGTTAATGCTGCTTCTCTTGAGGTCAACAAATGGCCTAAATTCGTGAATGTACTATGATTATGATGATTTAAGATAAAATAATTTATTAGAAATAGGATATTAAACAATGGTAGGCAAGATTTAATTTCTGAGCAAATTAAATATACCAAACCTACATTTGAATTGATTATTAAAAAATTGAAGAATAAGTAAGTATGAATTTTCGTTTTTCAGGAAATTAGCTATTTCAAATAGATCATATGAACTGTTTATCATTAAAAGTATTTTAATTCCACTATAGTCTTTAGGAGGCCCTTGGAGTTGTAACAAGTCAGGCTCTCATCTTCCAAGTCATCAGCATGAGATGTCAGAATGTGTGCCGGTTGCCTTCACCCAATATTAAGTGTCTGGTACTCAATTGGATTAGATCCTTTGTGCACTCCAGTGTCATGGTGCTGACATAAGGTTTACTCCAGTTAAAACACTAGACTAGAAATTTGAACCCAAGCCATATGGCTTGTATCATATGGCATAATCAATGAAGTATTATATGCACTCACATGTAGGCCTGTAAATGTTAGGTAAGATCAGATTTCTTTGCAAATAACTTTATTACAAAGAAAATATTCAAATTGTTTCTCTACAATCGACGAGTAAATGTCAGCTAAGATTGATTTGTGATCATTTTTTTACGAGTAACATTTAACAGGTTTCTAATTTGTGAACATGATATATATGATCAGCAATGTGCTGTTTTCTAGTAAAAGACTTAAAACAATTTGAACATTTAAATGGTTTCTCCTCACTATGCATTCGTTTATGTCTGTTCAGATTGGATTTTGAAGCAAATGACTTACTACAAACTGCACATTTTAATGTTCTCTCATTACTGTGAATATGTAAATGTTCTTTGAGAGAAGCTCTCCAAGTAAATGACTTATTACATATATAACATTTGAATAATTTCTTATCACTATGCATTCGTATATGAGCATTAAGATTTGATTTATCAGAAAATGACTTAATACAACTTGAACATTTGAATGGTTTCTCGTTGGAATGAATACGTAAATGTGCATTAAGATTTCCTTTCTGTGCAAATGACTTATTACACAGAGAACATTTGAACGGTTTACTCTGAACATTAGAAATAAAACCAACATCAGTACAATGGCATGTTGAGTGTTTCTCTTCTCTTTGTGAAGGCTGATTAGGACTGCATTTACAAGAGATATTGTTTTCATCCGCAGTATATGTAATTTGTTCTGCATGCACACTATTTGCAGCACATTTTGTTCCACTTCCTTGTGGATTTCCTAACAAATGCTCTTCACCTGGGTTCACCTAAAAAAATAACATAATAATATGTAATAAACAATTACACATATCAAAATATTCTTCACACTACAATTACATAAAACTCAATAATCAAAGTACAGTAGATATTTGCAAGTAATAAGTTTATATTGAGGTCTACTAAAATAAATTTCAAATAAAAAATGACAGTTGTAAATCAATTTATATTTAATTCTGTCAAGTGGAATTAATAATTGAATTAGTTATTATTTATTCTTTCGTTACAAGTATTATGTGAATGGCCAAATGAAAATTTTAATTATTAGTGTATGGAAATATTAATATTTTACTTGCACATGTATTTCGATTTACTTGATTTGCAAGTAATTTATATTCAAATTGTAATAACTTAAACATTATGTACATTCCAGCATATATATATATATATATATATATTAGTGGTACAAGTTTTTGTATCATTTGATAATTTATGTGTGAAAAATAATTAAATTCAAGATTATATGAATTAAAAATTATGTATACTAATGGAATGTGAAGAAGTTAATTTATTTTTAAATACCAGCCAAAGATCTCGTTCCCCCTCAAATATTTCAAGCTGCTACTAATTCAAAACCAATTTTGAATCCTTATAAAATAGAAACATATTCAGCTGTAAAAGCAAAATAACAAACAAACCATCACAAAACTAATAATATTCAAAAGTAATAAATCATATATAGGCTGAAATTAATAATAAGTGCACAGAATTTAAGTAAAAATAAATATATAAAGTTTTAAAAAATTTAAATAATGATTGAAAAGATAATGCACATTTAAATTGTATATCTGAAGAATCTTGGCTTAACTACTTTCATCATGTATGGACACAAAAAGATGATTTATTACAAATACCAATCTCTAATAACACTGCTTTGGAACAAATTTCTGTAGTTGAATTAACTGATGATGTTAAATCATTAAAAAGTAACAAAGCTCCGGGAGAATACCACATTAATCAGGAATTATTTAAATTTTCAACTAAAAATTTTTAGACAGATTTCTTGTTCTCCTTAATATGATATGGGAAGGACAAGAACCACCACAAAAATTGGAACAAATCCATTGTAATACCAATCTTCAAAGAAGGAAGTTGCCAAATCCAAGATAACTATCGTGGAATTAGCTTGTTGAACTCTGGATATAAAATGTATGCTAATGTAGTTAAGAATAAATTGAAAAAAAATTGTGAGAAAATATAATTGGAGAAGAGCAGAATGGATTCAGAAAGCGTAGATCTTGTACAGATGGATTCATCACTCTAAAACTACTATTAGAAAAGCACAAGGAATTCAATATAGAAACTCATATTGTCTTTGTTGACTTCGTAAAGGCTTTTGACAAAGTAGACAGAAATATATTATTACAAATTTTAGCTGATGATAACGTTCCACAACAATATATTACTAATATCTTCAACATCTATAAAGATAATGAAATCTCTGTTAAACAAGATGGCAAACTATCTTCTTGGAAAAAGATCAACACTAGAATAAGACAGGGATGTGGACTTTCACCGGTGCTCTTCATTATATATATATGAATAGAATAATAAACGTATGGAGGAAAACACAACAGGGATATATACCCATCAATAGGAACCTCAAACTCGATGCTATTCTTTTTGCAGATGATTTAGCACTTCTGGCACTTTCCGAAAATGATTTGCAACGATCAATTTATAATTTACAAAAAATAGCTGCCAAATTTAATATGGAAATATCAATTAACAAAACTAAAATTATGGCATTTCATGGGAAGGACCCCATACAAAGTAAAATCTGTCTCCAGAATAAAATTTTAGAGAGATCTAATCAATTTAAATATCTTGGATATTATCTCTCTATCTGGGATGAAAAGGATATCCCTGAAAAAATTACTAGTTATAATAAAAGTTTGGGAATTATTAATCAAGTTATGAAACCATCCCTTGTACAAAAAAAAAACACCAGATTACATTTATATAACACTTTGGCTAGACCAGTGTTGACCTATGGTAGTGAAGCATGGCCACTAAAAAGACAACATGAAAGCAGAATAACGGCTTGTGAAATGAGATTCATGCGCAGAACAGCGGGTTACACCAGATGGGATCGGAAAAGGAACACCGATATCTTAAAAGAATTGACTACGCCAATTTTGGAATATATTAAATACTACCAACTAAATTGGAAACACCATCTTGAAAGAATGAGTTCAAATCGGATCCCCAAAGCTGTTTATAATTATATACCAAGAGGACAAAGATCTCTGGGCTGTCCTATGAAATGCTGGAGGGAAAATTTTCTATAGGATCGTAACAGGCCTTGACCTAATACTTGGAAGGAAGGAAGAAGAAGAAGATTTTAAGCATGAATTCCTTGTGGCAAATATAATAAAAATGTCTTAAAGCATTTTTGGAAGTCAATAAACAGTTTCTCAGAAAAAAAAAGTACAGAAATTCATTGGTGATTACTTTATAATGATAGCTATTGTTGGTCTCAATTTCACATAGAGAATGTCAAATAAAACAACTTGTCTTTTGGCATTTTTTTATCCAATGGTCTGATTTAGCAAAAACTGAATTAAAAGAAAAAATTAAATAAACATTTATGTTGATATTTTACAAGCGGAAATTGGCAACATATTTTTATTGAAAAATACTGAAGAAAAAAGTTTCTTCATTTCACATCTATTGTGTACTTTGCAAAACTCAGAATGCTTGCCATCATTATAAAATAATGCAACAATAGATTTGCATTCACACCCCATCCATTGTTTAACATTGTTTTATTTAATTTGTTTCATTGTTTTAAGGAATTCCTGTTCTGTGTATTTTCCTTCAGCGTCATGTTCTTGAAATTTATTGTTCACTTCCTGTTATCCTCTAAAGTTTGGATGTACACTTCCCGTGGAGTGAACTTGTGATATTAGTAATTCTACATAATATAAAACTTTTATTATGTGTCCATCAATTAAATGTTAGGGTTATAGATTATTAGTCTCATGCCATAGTCAAGTGGTTAAGGCAAGATGCCTTGGTGCAGAGCTATGGGACATGTGCTGGTTCAAGTCTCAATGGGGGAAAACATTTTCTCATGGAATTTAGGCCAGTATGGGACCAGTACCCACCCAGCAATGTGAGGCATTCGTGTAGCTACATAAGTAGTGGCTCCAGGTTGAGAAGACCAGCTATAATGGCTGGGGTACCAACATGCTGACCACATGTCACCTCTACACTGGCTCGATGATCGTCTACCTCTGTGATGAACACATGGGGATGTGAGGCCAGCAGCCCGCTGGTATGCCAAGAACCTTCTAGGTCTGTCGCACTTGGAGTTATTTATGCTCAAAATGACATTTCGAACAAATAGTACCTCTCCTGGTGATTATTATCTGAAGTTCAAATGAAAAATAAAAAACTAGGATAATGCTTCCCTTGTCCTTGTAGTAGCGATGGAAAAGTTAAAACCATGTACTGCAAATGTTCCGATTGAGGGTCTTTCCACTTTTCAGCGGTTGCCCTTTTACCAGCCGGCTGCTGGCCCTTCACATCCACATGTGTCAATCACAGAGGTAGATGATCAACAGCCAGTGTAGGGGTGACATGTGGTTAGCATGTCGAGTCCCCCAGCCGTTATAGCTGGTTCCTCAACCTGGAGCCGCTACTTATTGTAGCTACCCAATTGCCTCACGATGCTGGGTGGGCACCGGTCCCATGCTGACCGAAATACCATGAGAAAATTTCTTCCCCCATGGAGACTCGAACCAGCGCAAGTCCCGTAGCTCTGCGCCAAGGCTTCCTACCTTAACCGCTCGGCTACGGCGCGGGACACTGCAAATGTACAAATCCATTTTGTCCTGAATACATATCTAAAGTTTGTAGTGTGTGTGTGTGTGTGTGTTTGAAAGTGAAACAATTTCTTTTTCAGAATATATTTATTCTATTTTACATTTCCTTGTTATGTGATCACATGTAACAATAAGTATAGTGATTTCCATTTCAATTCTTTTATTTCTAGATACTTACTGTTACTAGTTATTAACTGTGTGAATGATCTAACAAATCAATTAATTATATCTGGTAGTGTAAACACTATCTGCAAAGACACAACTTCAAAAGTATACAGATTAACAGATTAGATGCAGTTAAATCATACTAGCATTCAAGGTGCTGTGCATGTCTAGTGTGCATTAATGGCTCAAAAAGTGCTCATATGAATTTCAGGGTTAAGTAATATAAGTTGACATAATCAAAAAGAAAACCAATGAAAATGAAAACAAAATCTTTACCTTTGATATACATTCAATAAAGTGTACTGAAGCATGAGTTATAAAAGTTTCATGTTTAATATCAATGTCTTCAGCTTCTCTCTTGACTTGATAAGAAGTGTCCTGTGAACATATGGCAAAATAATAAAACTTCACCCAAAGTACGACAAGTTCATTAATCATTAACAAGTGTAAACAGAAGCAATAACAAAACTTTCAACAGTTAATTAACTGTCAAGAATGGAGTCTACCTATTTACAAGAAGTTTTTTATTAGGCTGGCTGTTGAACTATGGAGTTCTGAGATAGATTATGTTTTTTTTATGCACGGGCAGAATCTCACCTCGCCTTTTGTTGTAATTACTGCTGATATTTAGCATTCTCTCTCACAATCTCTGGTATCACAGTACTTTGAGTCCTTTATTAGGAGTTTCTTGACCAAGCTAATTTAGTTACTGCTTATTTCCCTACAGATGTCATGAATAACACATGGTCAATATACCAACCTAATGGAACACCCAATAGACAACTAAGATGTAGTTGGACATATGATGGTCGGTAAATTTTGCTTACAGGCTCTTTTCTCAGGCTTAAGATCATTTTACAAGCCTGAAAATCTTGAGACTTGGGACCCATGGCTTAAAGTTCCTCCTGGATTACCTGTTTCCTGGAATTTCCATTCAAAAAAATCCATTGACCCTAGCCGGATTTGAACCCACAACTCTTGGGACTAAAGGCAAAGAACATAACCACTAGACAACCGTAGCAATTAACCCGAAATCAACAAAAACTTATATTCCCTAGTAACTAGTTCATTTCCAAAATTATGTTTCTCAAATGTTCTGTTTCTCTTTACCTACTTGCCTCTGTCTGTACATGTCAGAATAAACACATTGTATACTAAAATCTGGTGAATGAGCTAGAAGAGGACAATCTAATACCAAGACATATACAGATAACTTAAAATTAGGGATAAACAATATACAACCGAAATATATTATCAGATGACAGAATACAATATAAACTCTTCAATTGTTTAAAGAATGTTAATAGGAACTTGAGTCACTGATCCGTATAAATAATTCCCACCATTCCAAAGTTCTCTAGAACAAGCAAAACTGATGCAGTGTACAAGTGAACATATGTATTAAAACAATAAAGGAAATTAAAATAATAAAATAAGTAACTTTGTTTGAGCACAGATATACCTGAGTGTGATTCACTGAAAATGTTGTATCCCTATATTCAGTCTCATTATTAACCGTGAAACAAAATATTATATTAACAAAATTCTAAGTTACCAGAATGCAATCACTGAATAAGCAAAATCTTGATTTTTTTACAAATATTTCTGAAAATACATACAATACTATAATGGTATTGTAAGATCTCCATTAGATATCTAAATTTCAATGAATTAATAGAATATCTATTTTGTTATATTTGGAGTAGGCCTAATGATAATTCTCAAACTGCTGATACACACATTACTTGATACAAAGAATTATAATTCATAATTAATAAGTTTTTGGGGCACGCCGTAGCGTAGTGGTTAAGGCACTGCGCTACAAGCTGGAAGGTCGAGGGTTCAAGTCCCGTTGGGGTCAGGATTTTTAAACTGACCCAAACCTTGTGGCGGCACTATGGCCCTGGGGTCGACTCAGCCTCTAACGAAAATGAGTACCAGACGCTTGTTCTGGGGTAAAGGCGGCCGTCACGCAGGGCTGACAACCCGGCTGACATAAAGTACCGATTGTCTAGAAAAAGTGGGAGCCTTAACCTCCTACTACCCCAAGGGCCTCCTGAGGCCTGTTGTGGGATCACTTTACTTACTTTACTAATTAATAAGTTTTTAAAAGGAAAAACCAAAACAAAGTAAAGAAAAATAAATAAATAAAAACAGTTTCATATTTTCTTATAAACTCACAAACATTGATTACGTGATTTTCTCTCCATTCTAAGCTTTCCTGAATTCTAGGTTTTCACAACCAAGAAGATCCATAAGTTCTCTTTGTTCATTTTTAAAAACATAAATTTGTCTTCTTCTTAAACATAATTTGTAGGATTTTCATCCTGTTTATTTTCAAATCTTTTATATCGGAGGAACACGTATTGGATGTGCATTCACAGTCTATCCACCTCTTGGCTCGTCTTCCTCTTGTTCTTCTCCCGTACATTGGTCTATCTTCTTTAGCTCTTTTTGCAAGTCGGTTGTCTTCCATTCTTTCTATATGACCCTTTCAATATTTTTGTCTGTCTATAATAAATTTGGTTATGTCCTGAATATGACATCTGTCCCTAATTTCTATGTTGTGTATTTTATCAAATAATGTTTTCCCCTGAATAGTTCTTCAGATCTTCATTTCACATGTGCTTATTATTTGTTTAGTTTTTGTTGTATCAGCCCTAGTTTTTTCTCCATATACGATAACTGGTCAAACTATCATTTTGTATATGCGGGTTTTGCTTTCTATTGACATATGTTTGTTGCGCCAAATTAAATCTTGTATATATCCTGATATTTCTGCTGCTTTATCAGCTTGTTTCTTTACTTATTTTATTAAATTTTTAGTGTTTGTTATTAATACACCTAAATAATTAAATTCTCTACTTGTTCTATAATTGTTCCTTCCAATTCTAATCTGCATCTTACTGGTTCTTTTGATATTGTTAAGCATTTTGTCTTATTCATATTAATTTCCATATTGTATTTTGTGGCATTTATATTAAATTGATGTAAAGATCTTTGTAAATTATCTTCAGATTCTGAAAGGAGAACGACATCATCTGCATAACATATTAAGTGAAATCTAGTGTTTCCCATTTTATAACCCAAATGTGGTGGTATGTTTTCAATAATTTTATCCATTATAATATTAAATAAGAATAGACTTAAAGAGTCACCTTGCCTGATACCCTTTGTGAGCGTTATTTCTTCAGTGTGCTGTTTTTTTTACTTTGATTACTGTTTCCAGTGTGTTAATTGATATTATTGCTCTAATCAGTTCATTAGGAATTGCATTCTCTCTCAAGATATGTACAACATCTTCAAGCTGTACTCTATCAAAAGCTTTCTTCATATCTATGAAACATAAGAATACTGGTTTATTGAATTCCCATGATTTTTCCACAATTTGTCTATGTAAATACACCTAGGAGGCTCGGGTTGAATTCCCAGTACCGGAACCAAGAGCGAATGATTTCATTATCAAGTGCCCGACATTAGATACCAACCAACCAACCAACATTTAATGTGGATATATTTTTCCTAAATCCTTGTTGTTGTTCTTTAATATCGATTAATGCATTTAATTTATTTTTTAATATTTTTGTGAATGCTTTTAGAGAACTATTAAGTAATGCAATTCCACAATAATTTTCTTGTTTAGTTTTATCACCATTTTTAAGTACTGGAATTGTTATACTCAATTTCCATTCCAGTGGGGTGGTACAACTTATTACGATATCTTGGAATAACTTCTGTAGTTCATTTATAAGTAGTATTCCGCCATATTTCAACATTTCATTTATCATATCAGGACCTGCACTCTTTTGATTTTTCAATCTCAATATTTCATCTATTGTTATTTCAATTAATTCATTTTGATTTTGATATTCATAAACATCCTGATTATTTTCTTCTTGTTTATATAGTTCCTGGAAATAATTATTCCATTCTTGCATTGTCAATTTATTTATTGTATACTATCCCTAATTTCCATTTTATTTCTTCTTAATGTTCCCCATATTTTTCGTTGGCCTCCATATATATCATTCCATATCTTTCAAATATTTTCCCCAATAATCTTGCATAATATTTCTAATTTTAGTGTTAGCTATATTGTGTTCTGTTGTGTATGTTTTCCAAGATTCAGGGGTTTTATTTTTCAAAAGTTGTAAATATGATTCCTTTTTCTTTTTGGCTATTTCCTTAGTTCAGGTACAAACCATGAACTATTCTTCTTATTGCTGTTTACATTTACTTGTCTTAGTCCTATTACTTCCTTAGCTGTGTTTAATATACTGTCCTTTATTTGTTGCCATTGTTGGTCTACATTATTTTGTGTTATAATTACAAAGAAATAAACATTATCTCAGTCAAAACATAAATTTATTGTGTCGACGTTTCAATCTCCTTATGTGAGTTAATTTTCAAGACATGGTTGTTTATAAATTTATTGTACATAGTTACCATCACCAAGACAATTACATTTTTTTTATATCAATATATGTATACAAACTTAAATGAATAAATTTAAAATTCCAATTTATAATTAAAAATATTTTAGCAAGGAAATCATATGCTCCACACCATTCAATTTAATCTTTTTGTTTATTTAATGCTTTATTTTGTTCTTTTTTTATATAGGCCATTTCTGCTACGGTATTAATCTTTTTTGGTAATTATTTTCTTTGTGCAAAATTGTTATGTCATTCCATTTCATTTTATGATTTTGATTAATTATATGTTCACTGATTACTGAAAGTTCTGCACCTGGTGAACTGATATTCTTTTTATGTTCGTCAATTCTTTTTCTTATAAATCTTTTTGTTTGGCCTACATAAGACTTCTCACAATCACCACATTGGATTTTGTATACATCTGTCAATTTACTAGTATCAGCTTTGTATTTGCCAGTTTTTATTAAATTTCCTTCAAGTTTATTAGGAACACTATGAGCAAAACAAATTTGAATGGTTTCAATTTCTTTTCCAATCCTTCATTTAAACTTTTTACAGAAGGTAATTTCAAGCGAAAGCTTTGTTGTTCAACATCTAGATTTATTTTATCTAATTCCATAGATGTTTTTCTATCTTCCAATATTTTCAATCTTCTCTTAATTTGTTGAATAATAAACTCTTGTGGATAATAATTTTCCATCAAAATATGTTTAACCAATTCAATGTTATTTTTATGGAATATGTTATTGGAAAGTAATATCACTCTGTCAATTATGCCATAAATTACACTTATTTTTTGTTGAATAGGTGTTGTGAGTGGAATTTTATATATCTTCCAGAAAATGTTGGTTTTCTATACCAATTTGTTAACAATTTTCCATTACTTAAACGTATCACTGTGATGTCAAGGAAACTCAACTGACCACAATTTTCTATTTCACTAGTAAATTGTAAACGGTTATGATATGAATTAAATGTATTAACTATTCTTTCAACTTCATTTTTTGGAACACTTGCAAAAATATCATCAACAAATCTTTTATACACATCCACTGTAAAAGGTAGTTTGTTCAAACAAAAGGTCTCCAAATCGTCTATCACTGTATCTGCCAGAATTGGAGACAATGGTGATCACATGGGACTACCATAGGTCTGAGCATAAATTTTTTTATTGAACGTACAATTAGAAGAATTGAGTACTAAAGAGACCGCATCAATAAATTCATTTTAAGGAATGTTTGTTTTCTTGTAAATAAACACCCACTTATTTTTGAGGCCTTCCATAACAAGTTCATGAGGAATATTTGTAAATAAGGATTTTACATCTAACGATATTAAAATGTTATTTATATCAATATGTTTTGTATTAATCCATTCAACAAATTTCCAACTGTCTTTAATGTGAGACTCAGGTTTAGGTAATGACTCTGATAGTATATTACTTATATATTTTGCAAGATTGTAAGTAGGACTGTCAGTGAAGTGATCTTTTTTATGTATCTTAGGTAAGCCGTAACACCTTGGTAAATGGTGATTGTTCTTAGAAGATCTTAAAATTTTGTAAAGATCTTCAGTTATGAAATTATTAATTTTCCAACATTTAACCAACTCATTTATAAGATTCAAAGTAGTGTAAATGAGTTGGTTAAATGTTGGAAAATTAATAATTGCATAACTGAAGATCTTTACAAAATTTTAAGATCTTCTAAGAACAATCACCATTTACCAAGGTGTTACGGCTTATCTAAGATACATAAAAAAGATCACTTCACTTGACAGTCCTACTTACAATCTTGCAAAATATATAAGTAATATACTATCAGAGTCATTACCTAAACCTGAGTCTCACATTAAAGACAGTTGGAAATTTGTTGAATGGATTAATACAAAACATATTGATATAAAATTATAGAATATTCACCTGAAAGGTCCGTCTCCTCAACTTAATTATCAATGATAATTAAGTTGAGGAGACGGACCTTTCAGGTGAATATTCTATAATTTTATATTAATTTTGAATAAACCTCAACGGAACACATCATGAATCTTATAAAAGTTGATATTGATATAAATAACATTTTAATATCGTTAGATGTAAAATCCTTATTTACAAATATTCCTCATGAACTTGTTATGGAAGGCCTCAAAAATAAGTGGGTGTTTATTTACAAGAAAACAAACATTCCTTAAAATGAATTTATTGATGCGGTCTCTTTAGTGCTCAATTCTTCTAATTGTACGTTCAATAAAAAAATTTATGCTCAGACCTATGGTAGTCCCATGTGATCACCATTGTCTCCAATTCTGGCAGATACAGTGATAGACGATTTGGAGACCTTTTGTTTGAACAAACTACCTTTTACAGTGGATGTGTATAAAAGATTTGTTGATGATATTTTTGCAAGTGTTCCAAAAAATGAAGTTGAAAGAATAGTTAATACATTTAATTCATATCATAACTGTTTACAATTTACTAGTGAAATAGAAAATTGTGATCAGTTGAGTTTCCTTGACGTCAGAGTGATACATTTAAGTAATGGAAAATTGTTAACAAATTGGTATAGAAAACCAACATTTTCTGGAAGATATATAAAATTCCACTCACAACACCTAGTTCAACAAAAAATAAGTGTAATTTATGGCTTAATTGACAGAGCGATATTACTTTCCAATAACATATTCCAAAAAAAATAACATTGAATTGGTTAAACATATTTTGATGGAAAATTATTTTATCCACAAGAGTTTATTATTCAACAAATTAAGAGAAGATTGAAAATATTGGAAGATAGAAAAACATCTATGGAATTAGATAAAATAAATCTAGATGTTGAACAACAAAGCTTTCACTTGAAATTACCTTCTGTAAAAAGTTTAAATGAAGGATTGGAAAAGAAATTGAAACCATTCAAATTTGTTTTTGCTCATAGTGTTCCTAATAAACTTGAAGGAAATTTAATAAAAACTGGCGAATACAAAGTTGATACTAGTAAATTGACAGATGTATACAAAATCCAATGTGATGATTGTGAGAAGTCTTATGTAGGCCAAACAAAAAGATTTATAAGAAAAAGAATTGACGAACATAAAAAGAATATCAGTACACCAGGTGCAGAACTTTCAGTAAACAGTGAACATATAATTAATCAAAATCATAAAATGAAATGGAATGACATAATAATTTTGCACAAAGAAAATAATTACCAAAAAAGATTAATACCGTAGCAGAAATGGCCTATATAAAAAAAGAACAAAATAAAGCATTAAATAAACAAAAAGATTAAATTGAATGGTGTGGAACATATGATTCCTTGCTAAAATATTTTTAATTATAAATTGGAATTTTAAATTTATTCATTTAAATTTGTATACATATATTTATATAAAAAAATTGTCTTGGTGATGGTGACTATGTACAATAAATTTATAAACAACCATGTCATGAAAATTAACTCACATATGGAGATTGAAACGTTGACACAATAAATTTATGTTTTGACTGAGATAATGTTTATTTCTTTGTAATTATAATATTCATTACTCTCAGTGAAAAATAATTTTAAAAAAGACTATTTTGTGTATCTGTTTGGATTTGTTGAAGTTTTCCTTTAATCTTTGCTGGTACAATTTTCTTGTGCTTTCTTATAAAGGATTCAATATTAAATTTTGTTATAGAAATTGACTTTCGTTTCTTTATATTTGACAATCGTATTCTTGTTTTGCATAAAAGTACTTTGTGTGGTCACTACCTATATCCTCGGAATTATGTGTCTTGAAATCAATTATCTGATCAAAATTAATATTGCTATTAGTTAAAATATAGTCAATTAGTGGATAAACGCTGGCACAGTAGCATCATTGATGTTAGATCAGTTAGAGGGACAGACTGCAATTCGGATCATCATCTGGTTAGAGTGAAAATCAGACAACGGCTATCGCTTATGAGAGGAACAAACGCTAAAGATGATTCTGTAAAATATGAATTAAAAAACTTGAAAAATGATGAAATGCGACAAGAATACCAAATCAAAATTGCTAATAGATTTGAAGTACTGGAAACTTCAGATGACAATGTGGCAAACGAAGAAGAAACTGATATAAATAAAGAATGGGAGGCTATAAGAGATACTATTAAATTGTCAGCATCAGAAAGCATTGGCTGTTTAAAAAAGAGGCAAAACAAGAAATGGTTTGATGAGGAATGTGTCGACATTGTAAAGAAAAGAAAGCTAGCAAAAATGAAATGCTTACATGAGCCAAACGAGGTAAATTTAGAGCAATTGGGTAGTGTTAGACGGGAAACCACCAAGTTACTAAAGAGTAAAAAGAGGGAATATTTGAGAGAGAAGATTAATGATCTTGAAATGAATGCAAAAAATAGGAACATTATAGAATTATATCAGGGAATTAGTATAGAGAAGAAAGAGTTTCAGGCTAGAACAAACATAATTCGGAATGAAAATGGGGATATGATTGCAGATTCTAGGAGTATATTAAATAGATGGAAAGGTTACTTTAATCAGCTATTAAATGTACATACAGAACAGGACATTGAGGAGGATAAGTTACAGACAGCAGAAATGCTAGTCGCAGAGCCAAGTGCATTAGAGGTTGAAATGGCGATTGAAAAATTGAAGATGTATAAAGCATCAGGTTCAGATGAGATCCCAGCAGAACTGATAAAATCAGGGGGAGAAAAATTGATGGACAAGATACGCTGGTTGCTTAGTATGATTTGGGAAAAAGAAGCTCTTCCAGATGAATGGAAGGAATCAATTATCATACCAATTTATAAGAAAGGAGATAAAACAGATTGCATCAACCACAGGGGTATCTCATTACTTTCAACTTCGTACAAAATTCTAACAAATATATTAGTAAGCAGACTTACTCCCTATATTGATGACATTCTAGGAGATCATCAATGTGCATTCAGAAGAAACAGGTCTACAACAGATCAGATTTTCAGTTTAAGACAGATTTTAGAGAAGAAATGGGAATATAATGGTACTGTACATCAACTATATGTAGACTTCAAAAAAGCATATGATTCAATTAAGAGGGAGAAGTTATATAGTATCCTGCTGGAGTTCGGAATTCCTAAAAAGTTAGTTAGACTTATACGAATGTGTCTAAATGGCTCAAAGAGTAGGGTGCGTGTAGGCAAACAGTTTTCAGACACTTTTGAAATCCAGAATGGGTTGAAGCAAGGAGATGCACTATCTCCTCTACTATTTAATTTTATACTAGAGCATGCCATTAAATCTTTAGACAATGAGGAAGGCTTACAACTGAATGGTATTAATAAGCTGTTAGTTTATGCTGATGATGTAGTACTACTGGCCGATAGCGAGGAGATACTAAAGGCCAACACGCACACACTATTGAGTAACACTAAGAAATTAGGACTGGAAATAAATATCAGTAAAACTAAATATATGGTCACACGTAGAAATTCAGTATATAATGGAAATGGACAGCTAATGACAAATGAGGGAAATTTTGAGGAAGTGGCTGAATTCAAATACCTAGGAACAATAATCACAAATAGGAATGAGATGCAAAAAGAAATTAAACATAGGCTCAATTCTGGAAATGCATGCTATTATGCATTGCAGAGACTTTTGATGTCCCAATTCCTTTCAAAAAACGTTAAGCTGAAAATATATAAAACTATTATTCTACCAGTTATATTATATGGGTGCGAAACATGGACTCTTACTTTAAGGGAGGAAAGGAGATTACGAGTATTTGAGAATAAAGTTCTTAGGAAAATTTTTGGACCAAAGAGAGATGAACAGACAGATGAATGGAGAAGATTACATAACAATGAACTACATGGTCTTTATATGAAGCCAGATATAATGGGAACAGTTAAGTCTCGTAGACTGTGATGGGCAGGACATGTTGCGCGTATGGGGAATGAAAGACGTGCATGGAAGCTTCTTGTAGGAAAGCCAGAGGGAAAACGTCCAATTGGTAGACCAAGAATGAGGTGGGAGAACAACATTAACTATGATTTGAGGGAAGTAGATTATACAGGGAATGATTGGAAAGCGTTAGCTCGGGATAGGGATGTATGGAGAGCTTATGTCCGTGCGGCCATGAACCTTCGGGTTCGATAGTGCCAGTGAGTTAGTTAGTTATAGTCAATTACTGACTCCTGTGATCTACTGTTATTGAAGGTGTATTTACATTTCATTGGATGATCAAAAAAATGCATCATTAATTCTTAAAGCATTCATTGCAGCAAATGTGAAGAGCATATCTCCATTTTCATTTCTAACATCTTCATTAAACCACTGTGTAATGCCTGGTAAACAGTTTTTCCCTATTTTTCCATTGAAGTCTCCAAATATAACAATTTTTTCTCTATTGTTTATTTTTGTTACCACATTTTGAAGAGTTTCAGAGAATGCTTCTCTTTGTTGCAAATGTTTACATATACCAGGTACATATATACTTATAAAATGTATAATATTATTTTGTAACTGGTCAGCTTGGTGAGTTTTTCTTTTTTGACCGAATTGGTATTACTTCTTCTTCCCATACCAATTCCCTCTTTCAACTTTTCTATCAAGTCTCCCTTGACTGACCTCTTGTTTCTTTCGACCCTGATGGTATTAGAGTATTCGAGGCCTAGGGGTTCATTTCTCCTTCCTTTCTATACCTACTTTCTCTCTATGGGTGACGTAACCACCACATGTGGTGCCTACTACTAAACGGTTACAACTAGTTTATTGTACTCCAATACAAACATGAAGCCTTGGAAAAAGAAATACACATCCGGAGGTAAAGTAGTCCCCCATTCAGATCTCCGGACGGGGACCTTTCTTCAAGGAAATAAATATACCAAACCAAACTTGATCAAAATCCTCCAGTGGAACACTGGAGGACTATCACAAGCTAAAAAGACTGAACTTACCAAAATGATATCTGACCACCAAATTGATGTATTCACAATTCAAGAAGCAAATCTCACACAGGAACAGTTACAATATTACCACTTCAAGGATTTTACTGTTCACATACTTCCTAAAGGACGACAAATAAGTAGTGGTATTTTAGTTGGAATTTGAACACACATGACTTCGTCCGTTCAATTTATCAAATATATGGACAATGTAGACAAAATTGAAATAATTAAAATGAACATATAGATAAATAAATCTCAGTATTGAATTTATAATCCACCAAATAACTCCCCTAATCTTGAACATATTACAATAAACCCAAATACAATTATAATGGGAGATTTTAATGCCCATTCACGACGATGGGAATATACCAATTCAAATAATGCAGGGAAAATTGTAGATGACTTATTAAATTCAACACCCATAGAAATAATTCACAACAAAGAGGATCCTCCAAAATATATACATTACTCTGGTTCAGGAACCAATCCTGACTTACTCTTTGTATCTTCTAATTTATATTTCAAAACCAAAAAAACAAATTGTAGAAGATCCTGGCTCAGGACATAGAGCCATCATTGCTACTATTCAACTGGGGAATAACAACTTACTTCCAATGCATCTTAAACCCAGGTGGAACTTCAAAAAAGCCAATTGGAAACTGTACACAGACGAAAATTTGAAAATCCTTTAAACGAATCACTTCAATCAGATCAAATTAACAAATCTATATGCAAAATAATATTAAAAACAGCAAAAAAAATATATACCACGAGAAATAGTTAAAAACTACAAACCCTTCTGGAATTCAAAACTAGAAAAATGAAAACAGACCTAGATCTCGCTAGAAATAAAGCGGAAAAAACAAAAGACCCAAAAGATGTACAAAATTGGAGAAAACTGTGCACACAACTCAAAAAAGAAATTAACAGCAATAAAAGAGAAAATTTTAATAACTTTCTCCAAAAAATGGATTGTAGGAAACATGGCCAGAAAGCATATAGATTTGTATACAATATACAAAATAAAAAAGAACGACAAAAAACACCATTTATCCACAACAACAAACAAATTACAAATGAAAGTGAAATAGCCAACAAATTCAACAAACACTATGCTAACACCTATACTTTGTCCTCAGAGAACAAAAAACAATAAAACAGAACCTAAAAAATTACATAAAATCAACAAGCAGTACAAAAGATAATATTTTAATAAGAATTTCAACATTAAAGAGTTAAACATAGCCATTAATAGTTTAAAATCAAACAAATCTCCAGGAGCAGATAATATACATGCAGAATTTCTCAAACACCTTGGCAATAAAGCCAAAATTCAATTACTCTCCCTTTATAATCTTTCTTGGAACACAAAAGTTCCTGATGATTGGAAAAAAACTATTATAATACCTATTATGAAAACAAAAAAATCAGCAAATACTTTTTCAAATTATCGTCCAATAGCACTAACTAGTGTAATTGTTAAAACTATGGAAAAAATGATTTCAAATCGATTAAATTGGTATTTAGAAACCAATAATTTACTTTCACCTAATCAAGCTGGATTTAGAAAATTACAATCAACAAATTGTAATAATAATAATAATAATAATAATAATAATAATAATAATAATAATAATAATAATAATAATAATAATAATAATACTTTATTTATTCTGGCAGAGTTAAGGCCATAAGGCCCTCTCTTCCACTCAACCAGCACAAATACAAATAAATATTCGACAAATATAGATATACACTATACTAATTATAAACAGTTAAAGATACAATAAATGTAGCAATGTAAATGTCATGTACAAACAACATTTTATAGGGTAATAACAATAATGATACGATAATAATAATAATAATAATAATAAATATAAATATGATACATTATATGGGAAACACCAATTAATATATATATCTTACACTGGATAATAATGAAGTCGAGTTTAGAGCAAATATAGATTTAGATTTCTTTTAAAAGATGCCAATGTCCGGCAGCCCCTTATTTCTTGTGGTAGGGAATTCCAGTTGCGAGAAGTGGAGATGGTATATGACATGGAGTGATGTGATGTTCTATGTTGCGGTATATTAAGTAAGAGACTATGTTGTGATCTTGTGTTTAAGTTATGGTTTGAGGATAGATACTGGAAACGGGATGATAAATAATTGGGAATCGAGGTATGTAGGATCTTAAATAGGAGAATTAGACAGTGCGATTTTCTTCTCTCTTTTAGATATAGCCATGACAATTCGTGGAATAATGGAGAAATGTGATCGTATTTTCGAACATTAAATATGAATCTGATACACATATTATGGACACGCTGCAGTTTGTCCGACAATCCGTCACTTATGTCAGTTAGTAGAACGTCAGAGTAGTCAAAATGCGGCATCACTAAAGTTTGGATTAAAATTCTTTTAAGAGTTGTAGGAAGAAAATGTTTAAGTCACTTTAGGGAATGCATTATGGAGAAGATCCTTTTAGATGTTTGTTTTACTTGCACATGCCAATTTAAATTAGAATCTAAGTAAAATCCCATGTTTTTAACGACGTCGGTATAAGGAATTTGTTCATTATCTAATATGACAGCTGGCATATTGCCATTGTTTATGAGGTGTAATAGCCTTAAATGTCCGATAATTATTGCTTGCATTTTGTTTACATTTAGTTTCAGCCCACCTAAGTCAAGATATTAAAGACAGTTTCAACATAAAAGAAGACACTCTGACAATGGTTATTGATTTCCGAGGAGCATATGACTCTATTTGGAGATATAAATTATTAGAAAAAATGCAGATTTTAGGCATTCAAGGGAATATGCTACTCTGGATCAGCAATTTTCTCATCCAACAGTTCATCGCTACAAAGTATAATAATCACCTCTGTAAATACCAACAAACACATCGAGGTTTACCACAAGGTTCTGTACTTAGTACCACTCTCTTCAATATCTACATTAATGATCTACCTAAGCATATAGAAAAGCTTGAAACAAAAACCCTACTTTTTGCTGATGATGTTGTAATATGGGTCTCCAAACCGAAAAACCAAAGTCAGCAATTAATAACCATAGCCCAACAATCACTAATACAGTTAGAGAATTGGACATCCCAGAACATAATGAAGATAAATATACAGAAGACAAATTATCAACTATTTACATTAAGAAAGAAACCACTACCCATCACTCTGAAATTGGAGGGTAAAATTATTAACTCAAACACATGAAGCAAAATATTTAGGAATAACTTTGGACACAAAATTAACATGGAAGAAACACATAGAGAGTATATGTACAAAGATAGAAACAAGGTTACCATTATTAAAACGATTAGCAGGGAAAAAGTGGGGTTGCAACACACAAATCCTAAACACCTTCTACCAAATGTACATAAATCCTGTACTTCATTATTGTGAAGAAATCCTAAAGTGGAAAAACTTAATAAATTGCAGAACCAAATCCTTCGTCTGATAACAGGAGCCGTTAAAACAACCCCAATTCACTGCCATGCAAATCTTAACAAATAGCCCAAACATAGCATTTGAAATTGAGAAAACAGCAATCACATAGTATGAAAAATTTTTAATGCTACCCCATAATAACTGGACCCAAAGAAAACCACAAGTATGTTTAATATCTCAGCAAAGCTTCTTAAGCATAGTACAAGAAATCAAACAGAAATTGCAACTTCCACATTCAAAAAGAAATATGCAGATGAGAAACAACCCTCTAAATTTTTTTGGAAATTGAATATAACCTTCATTAACAGAAGACATCAAGAAATCTGAAACTCCCCCATATATTTTAAAACAAATGTCACTGGAAATAATAAATCTAAGATACCCTGCTCCTGAATGGATACATATTTTTATGACTCCAGCCTACCAAATGACGGTGGCAATGGTGCTGGTAGAGTATGTCCACTTTTTTCCTTTTATCCTAAACTAAACACAAATTCAACAAAGTTTGATGGCGAAATTGTAGCAATTTTCTTAAGTTTACAAAATCTTTTATATCACATCCAAAAATTTACAAAAGTTGTAATTCTATGTGACTCCAAAGCAGCCATTCTCGCTATAACACGAGACACATCACCCAAAAGCATCAAAATTATCGAATGTCACAAAATGATAAAACAGTTATCCCGTCTACATAAAAAAGTTGTACTTCAATGGATTCCGGCCCATTGTGGAGTGACAGGCAATGAAATAGCCAATTTTCTGGCCAAGAAGGGTAGCAAAATTGTTTCAAACCCAACTTCTACACCAGTTTCCTTTCACTCTATCAAAAGAATTATCTGAAATAAATATATCAATAAACTTAGAGAAGAATACACCACCAAAACATCTGGAAAGGAATGGGAAAATCTACAAGCTTATGACATTACTACATTAAAAAGAAAATCTGCAGTAGCAACATTCAGACTGCTAACGGGACATGACTGCTTGAATAAACACCTACACAGAATTGGCATAACAGATTCACCTAAATGCCCTTTTTGCAATTTAAATGAAGATATGGAAAGAAACCATCTCCTCCGTTGTCCAGCTTTTGTAGAAGAGACCAGCCTTTCTGCTAAATATTGGAGTGCAAGAGAGCGAATGATTTCATTATCAAGTGCTCGACATTAGATACCAATCAACCAACCATTATTTTGTAACTTTACTTTACATGTAAAATTCTATCATTTATATAATCAACATCTTCTATACTTTCTTCAAACATTTGGTGTAGCAACATGCCTACTCCAGATTATGCAATATTTTCTTTCGGTTGGCCATTGTATATTAATATATAAATTCTTTACTGTTAAAAATCCTATACACATAATGGAGCAACTATCTTTTCTCCTTTCTTTGGGATATATTCTAATTCAAATTGTATTCTGTTCCATAGTGAATACTATAGACCTGGGTTATATTATTATTATTTACTGACTCAGTCAATAATTTCAACATTCATTATGAATCACTATGGAGGTAATGTACCTGAGAGCTCAGTCATCCTCAACTAAGTACAGTTTCATTTTGTACATTTTCAGAACATGTTATGTCGTCAAGTGTTAAAATGTGTCTTTTTAACAGATCTCAGGACATATTGTATTCGTTTCACCTTTAATTAAAAAATCATTAATTTATTCACCTGTTTAAACAATCAGTCATTTAATCACCTACTCATTTGCTCATTCAAGGATAGTGTATGTCCTTACCGAATCTTGCATTTTTGTCATAGCCCAAATCTGAAACAACTTTATATCTCTAATATCCAATTCCTTTATATCCATCTAGAATTCTAGATTCTATCCTGAGGGCTTATTTAATGTCCCTGAAAAAAAAGGTGGTTTATAAGGATGAAGAAGTTTCTTCATGCCAAACTCACAAATTCAAAGGCCATCCTTAACTGTGTGTCCTTGATGTTCATCCAACATATTCACAATGATAATATATATTTTAAGAACATATCCTTATGTGCAACCTGAGATGCAATTTTCTATGGTAACAGGAACCTACATTATACCAAAGGCTTGTATTCAACCCCAGCTACCAAAGTACTGCTGGGGTAAACAGTATATTAATAATTCTGGATTAAAATAAGAAGGTAATCTGAATAATGTACCCTCTAACTGTTTTCTAGTTCATTTACATAAGCGATTCCAGGATTGCTTTTATGAATGTTCATCTGTCAACTGTTATTATAAAGTTTTTCAAAATGGATGACTAGGACTAATTAAAAATCTGAAGAACCTTAGCACAATAAAACATATATTAACACACTATTAAATGTGAGAAAGCTAACTCAAAACAATTCATACTACCTATTTAAGTCATATTTAGATTACTTTTGAAAATTTTTTAGTTGGTATTAAACTAAAAAAATAAATAAATAAATAAATAAAATAACACAAATCACACCAACCTTATATTTGTTCCATCCATAGTAATTCTGCCTGAAGGCAGGTCTTTCACTGGAATCATAGCATTTCCATGCTATGCTTTACAGGTTTACTAGGGAATTATAGGTGTGGTAGCTTCCCGTTGCTTTCCACACCGATGAAGGATGATGATGATGATAATGATAAGGATGGTGATGATGGCCGGGTGATAATAATTAAGATATTATTCTATTGATTTCTCCTCAGTTGGTACATAAAGTACAATTATTATACTTGCATGTAATTGCTAGTTTACATATTGTTGCATTAATAGAAAGAAAACCAATTATTGATTTTTTTTCCCCCCAAAGAAACCAGTTCCTGCCTGGTCTGCTTATTTTTTGAACCAGTATAATATAATACATAATCCCTATTATTAATTATTCCGTCTCCATTTCATCATATTTCTTGTAAAGATATAATATCCACCTTTATTTTATTAAGCTGATCAGCTAATTCTTGCATTTTACCAGGTTTGAGTAATGTAATTACATTCCAGGTTCCTATGTATATTTTATTCTTATTCCGATTGACTTCCTTGTGTCTAGTATCATTAATCCATCCAACTGAATGATATTGAGACTTGAAAGCAAGGTTTGTGTTTACTGTGATAGGGAGCTAACCTAACAACAAACACCCAAACTGGAGGACAGGTCCTTTGATTTTGGGGTTTCTATTCACTAGACCAATAGCTTACACCGTAGCTTAGAGACTGGTATACCCTTTAGATTTTCTCTTCTGCCTTTTGTGCCATTCTGAAGGACTCCTTTTTTGCCATATCAGCCATTGGGTCCTCTTCTAGAGTACTTCTTTGTCTGATCCCTACCCCTAGACCCGTCCGGCAATGGGTTTGATGAAAAAATGGTACATAAAAGGATAGAAAAGTATAAAAAACAAAAAATCATAAACAGAAGTACTCTTGAATAAGAAGAACCACCTATGAAAAAATGTAGGAAATTCACGTATCACCCTTGGGTACACAATAAATTCCAAAAGATATTTGAGAAGTTTAATATTAAATTAGCACCAAAAAATAACTACAGTTTAAATAAACTAATAAAAACCAACAAAAATGAAAAAAACTGATAAAAATAAAAAGTCAGGAATATATCAAATTGAATGCATGGGCTGTGAAAAGATATATATAGGAAAAACAAAAAGAAACCTAAAAATTAGAACCAAAGAACACACAAGAAATATTAAAAATGGGGAAATAGAAAAATCTGCAGTTGCTGCTCATGTTTGGTCTGAAAAACATAATATACAGACACTAAATTATTAAAACAGTTAGAAAATACAAAAGAGCTGACTATTTGGGAAAAAAATTATATTCAGAAGAACAGAAACAGAGTTATGAATTTTGAAATACCGACTGAGCGTGACCTTGTTTGGAGGTTCTTTGGCCAACCACAGGATGGAGCTGACATCGACATCCAGGTTGTGCAACATAATACAACATAAATCAAAACCAGTTCTGGACAAGCTGACGATAAAACAGAATTGTTTTGAAACATGTTCAAGAACAAATCATCATTAATATTGAAGTAAGATGATCAGACTAAAAATAATATAATTAAAATAACCTCAAAATATCACTTCCTAAAATTAAATATGAAATTAACTTGTTCCTACTTTCATATCATGTTGTTTGAAGGCTTGTCACTAATTTGTTTAATCAATATTATGTCCAATAAAGTTTTATAGCAGCAAATTTTGAATATTTTATCCTTTGGACATCCCTAACAATAATATTTCTTCCGCTTCCCATTGTTCAGATTGGCAAACTGTGTGTTAAATAAATTTATTTTTTAGCATATGCTGATCAGGCACATTGTGCCTGAACTCGAAGATCAGAATACTGAACCCAATGAAACGTTAAGAAAAAATTGCTATGGTTTGACCAGGAATCAAACCTGTGACCACATGAACAGTAGTGAGAAACGTTAATCACTAGCCCATGAGGCTGATGATTTCTAAAATCTTACATCATTAATATCACTATTCTAATGTGGGCATGTCAGGACGGATAAATTTTGATCACAGGCACTTTTCACATATGATATTATATTACCTGACATAAATATACAGCAAATTTTAATTTATTTGTGAAGAAATTCATAATTAAAAATTTTAAGGCATAAAAATCTATGTATTGTGGCTATGTACCATACACTTCATCTATCTATTCTGGCTATGTACCATACACTTCATCTATCTATTCTGGCTATGTACCATACACTTCATCTATCTATTCTGGCTATGTACCATACACTTCATCTATCTATTCTGGCTATGTACCATACACTTCATCTATCTATTCTGGCTATGTACCATACACTTCATAACTGAGGTGAGTATGATAATCAGAGCAATACAATTTTTTGTCAATAATTAATTTGTGCAATTCTAACATTTTGGTTTTATAATTCCAATCAAATTATCATTATATTGCTGTAATTTTCCTCAAATGTCTCTTGAGAAAAACTCCACCTGTTTTTTTTATTTACATGCACTGCCAACCGAGAAAAAAATACAATGTTCTTTAAAATAGGGGAAAAAATTGTGAATTTATTCAAGTCTGTATAATAATGGGTTTTATTTGAATTTACTGAAATAGTGTTTTTTTTTAATATACATATTAGGAACAATTCAGGTACTAGCATGTGGTAATGTCAATAAATAGGCTGGAGAAAATCTATTAATGTTTTAAATTGTGTCTATCAGTTCTTAAATTTAATTAACAAAACAATTACGCTAACTCAAAACAACACAACAGCTATCCAATTTGACTGTGATCTATTGTGCATGAGAACTAACTAAGGATCAAGACATCCATCCATAGTAATTCTGCCCGAAGGCAGGTCCTTCACTGCAATCATAGCATTTTCATGTTATGCTTGCAGCTTTACTAGGGAATTAAAGGTGTGGTAGCTTCCCGTTGCTTTCCACACCGGTGAAGGATGGTGATAATGACTAGGATGATGATGATGGCCATATGATTTCGGGGACCGTTTGGGCCTGAATGTTTTTCTGACATTTGTCTTACAGGTGAGGAAAAACCCCGATAAAAACCTCCCCCAGAAAAACTGTCCCGACTGGGGATCGAACCCGGGCCCGCTGTGTGACAAGACAGCACGCTACCTCGAGACCACAGCGGTGGACGATCAAGACATAACAATGCTCTATTTTATCACAGTATATAATCAAATGAGTGGATGGATAAAATATTAAATCCAATAATTTTATAACATGCATCATCACAATTTCTCCAGCAACAAGAATAGTGGTATGAAGGCAGGGGGAAGCTACAGCATGTATGTTGGCCAAGTACCTTTCTACGATTAAACTTTCTCTTGGAATTCTGATCAATATATGTAGGAATAATACCTTCACAGAATTCTGAAAACGTGGGTATTGGTCCAGGTTAAAAATTGTGGATATAATGGCTCAACAACCAAAATTTAATAAAAATAGTCACTAATTTAGCTGAATAATCATTCTGTTTTGTGGATACGTCAGCATCCAGTTAACCCATTTGCTTCAGGTTTAAATCCTCAATGCATTTCCCCAGAAACCGGATTTCAGTCACCGTAAATTATATTGTTCATTTTCAGATATTCAAAATGAACAAAAGATAACGGTACTTGAGATCACAATAAGAGTGAAGGCCAAAACACATTCCTCCACTATTCACTAGAGCGAATGATTTCATTATCAAGTGCTTGACATTAGATACCAACCAACCATTCACAAAAGTTAACAACAGATTTCCCTGCCAAGGGATGTAAAAATATATCAAAATATATAACAGCAGAGTTAGGCGAGTGTACCTCGTCTTCTGAGTTGAAGGCCATTTAACAGCTGACGAGTGTAAATCATCTTCTGAGGTAAATGTTTTAATAAGCTAATGGCATTCTAGGACAATAAAAACCTCTAGTTTCAACATTACATTAACTGAATCATAAAAAAATTACCTCAAATTTTAATTCCTCGGGATCATGTAATTGGGCAGCTGGATATATCTCACACTTAATATCAACTCTGTTATATTGTTCTTCACCTTCTGATTTTACTTCCACATTCATGTCCTGTAAAATGAAAATCATACTATATTGTCAGCTTATGCTTCTAATGACAGGGAGCTAAACAAACATTTCTGCAATTTCTTTTTTAAATTTATGAGACAACCTTTGTGCCTATAGGCAAATATGCACAATTTATGAAATTATATGTAAAATAATAATATTAACTAAGGTCATCTGTGTTTCCCTAGATAAGATGACCAGATTCACAGATTACATCATTAGAATAAGCAATTAATAAATAATAAGGACTGATAATGGAGAAATTCAACACACAATTTAAAGGAAACCTACACACACAGACCAATATTTGCATAAAGACTCTAACCACCACCCAAGACAAAAGTGAGGTGTCATAAAGACACTGTTTGACAGAGCTAAGAAGTTAAGCCAACCACAAGTCTTAAACAAGAACAACACCATCTTTTCAATTGTTTCCAGAAAAGTGGTTACAATACAAAGAAATAAGACAAACCATAAATCTACAAAGACAGCACGTCTGAATGGATAATACACCCACAGTGAGCATAGTCTTCTTACCATATATACGAGTCTCAGATCGTATCGGAAAACTACTACAAAAACACAACGTAAAAACTGTTTACAGACCCACAAGAAAAATAGAAGACTACCTTCACTCAGCAAAGGATACTTGGCCACCTCTCTCCACCTGCGGCATATATCGACTTCCATGTTTGTGTTAAAAATCATACATAAGAACCAAGAAAAGAAGTACAGTCACCTGTTTATCTGAACACAAAAGAAACTGCACACAAGGACAAATCAGCTGTAGCAGAACATGCTATTATAAATGGACATCAGACCCTGTTTGAAGATTAACAAGTTTTAGTCACAATGCCCTATTATTTTTCTAGACTACACCGGTAGGCTATAGAAATTTACAAACATAAGGAACATTTCAATAGAAAATATGAAGGAATCAAATTGGCTAAAGCCTGGTTACACATTAGACAATAGATGTATTAACATATGGTAATCAATAACAAGGAGATAGTTCTGAACCGATTGGATGTTAGATCAACGATGACTAGCCAATCTGCATCAACCACTCCTAGCCACCCTGGGTCTACCACTAGTATAAATAATTGCCTCCAGCAATCCACCGCTCATTCTCAGTTGAGACTCCGACCAGGAAACAACACATAAAAGTACTTGCCACTGAAGATGCCTCTGCAGTTGAGGGAGAAACATCTGGTAGGAATATCAGTAATGGACCACGACCATGTAGCCCAGAATGACTTAACATTAATATAAGCAATTAAAATTTATATCTACCATTTGTACACTACAGTCACAATCAATGTAAAACAACAGCAGCTTACATGCATTGCAGCTACTATGGTCCTAGAAATGATTACAAACTACTATTAACTTGTCCGGAAATCTCAAAAATTGATATAAAAAATTAACAAAATTAAAAAAAAAATATATCTTCATAATATTATAATGATATATCTTCTGCAGTTATAAAATGGTTTAGAAGTTAATTATTGAAATAAATAAGTAAATAACATAAAAAAGTTTGATACCCTTCCTCATAATCAGGTATATGTTCGTGATGAGAGGTATGAAACTTTTTAATATATCTTAAATTAAATCTCATAGTGATTTATTTCTATAAAAGTTCAATTATATAACTTGTAATTATATAACTTTAAGTTGTAGTAATTATAAAATAGTTGAGAATTAAAGTCAATTATTCAATGTTTTTATTATTCATTTCATACATCTCAATAATGAGTCTGAGCGTATAATTTTTCAGCTCAAAAAAGTTAATAATATTGTACTGTTCATACAGAAATTATATAAATATTAGTTAGGGTCACAGATATATTATTCATTGTAAATCAAGTATATAAATGGGTTTAAGAAAAGTAATATCTAATATATATTTTATTTAAAAATTACTTCTAATCGTGCCTTATATTTCTGTTTTGAATAGTTATTTTGTTAACGGTCCTGTCATTGTATTGTAGTTAAAAATTAATATGTATAAGATTTCACCCCTGAGCACAAGACTTCGGCGTCATTCACGAGTGGCTACATTTAAATTAAATATGTTTAATTAATTGTATTTTGATAGTTTTCTAGCAATAAGTGATTTTGATTTGAAAAAAAAAATAGAAAATCTCCTTAGAAACCAGACGAGGTGAAACTTCGTGAAAAAGACTCTACTGTTTCTTATTTACTTACTTACTTAGTAACTGGCACTATTGAACCCATAGGTTCATGGCCGCGCATACGTAATCTCTCCATACATCCCTATAATGAGCTAATGCATTCCAATCATTCCCTGTATAATCTACTTCCCTCAAATCATAGTTAATGTTATTCTTCCACCTCATTCTTGGTCTATCAACTGGGCGTTTTTTCCTCTGTCTTTCCTACAAGAAGCTTCCATGCAAGTCTTTCATTCCCCATACGTGCAACATGTCCTGCTCATCGCAGTCTATGAGGCTTAACTGTTCTTATTATATCTGGCTTTCTATAAAGACCATGTAGTTCATTGTTATGTAGTCTTCTCCATTCACCTGTCTGTTCATCTCTCTTTGGTCCAAACATTTTCCTAAGTACTTTATTCTCAAATACTTGTAATCTCCTTTCCTCCCTTAAAGTAAGAGTCCATGTTTCGCACCCATACAATATAACTGGTAGAATAATAGTTTTATATATTTTCAGTTCAACATTTTTTGAAAGGAGTTGGGACATCAAGAGTCTCTGCAATGCATAATAGCACACATTTCCAGAATTGAGCCTATGTTTAATTTCTTTTTGCATCTCATTCCTATTTGTGGTTATTGTTTCTAGGTATTTGAATTCAGCCACTTCCTCAAAATTTCCCTCATTTGTCATTAGCTATCCATTTCCATTATATAATGTATTTCTTCGTCTGATTATATATTTACTTTTATTGATATTTACTTCCAGTCTTAATTTCTTAGTGTTACTCAATAGTGTGTGCGTGTTGTCCTTTAGTATCTCCTCACTATCGGCCAGTAGTACTACATCATCAGCATAAACTAACAGCTTATTAATACCATTCAGTTGTAAGCATACCTCATTCTCTAAAGATTTAATGGCATGCTCTAATACAAAATTAAATAGTAGAGGAGATAGTGCATCTCCTTGCGTCAAACAATTCTGGATTTTAAAAGTGTCCGAAAACTGTTTGCATACACGCACCCTACTATTTGTGCCATTTAGACACATTCGTATAAGTCTAACTAACATTTTAGGAATTCCGAACTCCAGCAGGATACTATATAACTTCTCCCTCTTAACTGAATCGTGTGCTTTTTTGAAGTCTACATATAGTTGACGTACAGTACCATTATATTCCCATTTCTTTTCTAAAATCTGTCTTATACTAAAAATCTGATCTGCTGTAGACCTGTTTCTTCTAAATCCACATTGACGATCTTCTAGAATGTCATCAATATAGGGAGTAAGTCTGCTGACTAATATATTTGTTAGAATTTTGTACGAAGTTGAAAGTAATGAGATGCCCCTGTAGTTGTTGCAATCAGTTTTATCTTTCTTATAAATTGGTACGATAATTGATTCTTTCCATTCATCTGGAAGATCTTCTTTTTCCCAAATCATACTAAGCAACCAATGTATCTTATCCATCAATTTTTCTCCCCCTGATTTTAACAGTTCTGCTGGGATCTCGTCTGAACCTGATGCTTTATACATCTTCAATTTTTCAATCGCCATTTCAACCTCTTATGCACTTGGTTCTGTGACTAGCATTTCTGCTGTCTGTAAATTATCCTCCTCAATGTCCTGTTCTGCATGTACATTTAATAGCTGATTAAAATAACTTTTCCATCTATTAATATACTCCTGCAATCTGCAATCATATCCCCATTTTCATTCCGAATTATGTTTGTTCTAGCCTGAAACCCTTTCTTCTCTATACTAATTCCCTGATATAATTCTCTAATGTTCCTATTTTTTGCATTAATTTCAAGATCATTAATCTTCTCTCTCAAATATTTCCTCTTTTTACTCTTTAGTAACTTGGTGGTTTCCCGTCTAACACTACCCAATTGCTCTAAATTTACCTCATTTGGCTCATGTAGCCATTTCATTTTTGCTAGCTTTCTTTTCTTTACAATGTCGACACATTCCTCATCAAACCATTTCTTGTTTTGCCTTTTTTTCAAACAACCAATGCTTTCTGATGCTGACAATTTAATAGCATCTCTTATAGCCTCCCATTCTTTATTTATATCAGTTTCTTCTAAGTTTGTCACATTGCCATCTGAAGATTCCAGTACTTCAAATCTATTAGCAATTTTGATTTGATATTCTTGCTGCATTTCATCATTTTTCAAGTTTTTTAATTCAAATTTTACAGAATCATCTTTAGCTTTTGTTCCTCTCATAAGTGATAGCCATTGTCTGATTTTCACCCTGACCAGATGATGATCCGAATTGCAGTCTGTCCTTCTAACTGATCTATCATCGATGATGCTACTGTACCAGTGTTTGTCCACTAATACATGATCTCTTTAGTTCTGATTTTCGTCATCTGGAGACGTCCAGGTGTATTTATGATTATCCTTATGCTGAAATGTTGTGCTCTTAACAATGAGATTCTTTGATGTGGCGAAGGTGACTAATCAAACCCCATTGTCGTTACTATCTTCATGAAGACTGAATTTGCCTATTGTTGGTTTGAATTTATCTTCCCGCCCCACTTTTGACTGTTTCTTATTACAAGGATAAATACTACCTCAACACCATCTCCATCAATGGTTTACTTGCAGGTGCTAGAGGCACAAAACCTTAAAAAAAAAATCATTCCTGAAGCAACTATGAACTGGCAAAAATTTCATAGAACCAATTGTTACAACCATCCCAAAGAACTTTATTTCCATCTTAGGCAATCATCTATGTAGTTTATCCCATCAGCGTGAACATTTAAACATGATGTTCCCTTCCCAGATGCAGAAGGACGTATTAGAACACCAGGAATTTTAAATATCCAAATTGCCATGTCAACAAACGTGGTACATCTATGATTTCCAAAGCCTATAACTAGCTTGTTTTACATGTTGGAAAACTTATTTTTTGTCACCGTGTTAAGGAAAGATTCCCCTTCATGTTACAACATAATTTATGACATGGCAAGTGGAGTGAGGTGGCAACTTGTTAGTGAAAGTAAACACTTTTTTTTTTTTTCAGCCAGACCCTCTTCTGAACATATCCTGTGCCTTATTTTTGCCAAAAAATAATAAATATCAGTAAAGTGTCTCATTGTGTGGTCTCAAACTTTTCTCTTGAAACAATTATCGTACCCTTTGTGAAAGAATGGCTTGTGCGTGTGCAGGAAACCAAGTGTTGTCAGAAGAGGAAAATGTTTAAGTCTGTCAACAAAATTTGAGATGAGATTGATGAACATAGTGATTTAGCGTCTATTTCAGATAGTGAGGATACTTTCTTTGCACCTGATTATACAAAACCTCCTCACAATATAAGTGATAGTGACATCAGCTGTGTTGACGAGGGAGATATTCAGACACTGACTCGTGTTTAGGTTGCTACAGGGCTAGGAGGAGTGTCCACAGATTTTGTATGGCAAAATATGGACACGTTTAATTCAATACGAGAGACTTTCTGTGACATAAGTGGTCCACAGTTCGATGTTTCTGGGGACATTGTTGCTATATTCGAGGAAATATTTGACCACACGTTGTTGAATATTATTGTTGAAGAAACAAATAAATACGCTTAACAATCAATATCAAAACCGACTTTCTGTGAACTAAGGATATTTATAACCAAGGTAAGATTAGAAATATAATATAACTAAATATAATTTATTCAAAATATAATATATATCTAAAATAAGCTCTACATAACAATGAACTACATGGTCTTTATAGGAAGCCAGATATAATGACATCAATTAAGTCTCATAGATTGCGATGGGCAGGACATCTGTCACGAACAGGGAATGAAAGACGTGTATGAAAGCTTCTTGTAGGAAAACGCCCAGTTGGTAGACCAAGAATGAATGGGAGAATAACATTAAATATGAATTTGAGGGAAGTAGATTATACAGTGGATGATTACAACACATTAGCTCAGGATATGGATGTATGGAGAGCTGTATGTGTGCACGGCCATGAACTACGGGTTCGATAATGCCAGTGAGTTAGTTAGTTATCTAAAATAAGTTACTGGGTGACTAGTTTAAAAATACCAATGCACAGGGGTTATCTGCAAACATCAGTTTTTGATTTTCCCTTCATTCAGAATTACTCTTTGACATATAGTCTACTTCCATCTTATTAAATGCTATTTAACATTTAAAAAAAAAAGTACTATCTCCGTATAACTAATGTTATGTTTTCCTTCTCTACTGTCAAGTATATTTTGTCACTGTTGGCAGATTCTGTTTGGTATGTTAGCTAAATATATGATAAGTGCATCTGTTTGAAGGTATCCATAATTAATCTATTTATTTTAAACTTCAATTGCTAAATCTAGAAGATTATTTTTTTAATTAGCTTCTTTTGCATTATACTAAATGATATTACATGATGGGTTTTCAACCAAGTAAGATTAACACACAATATTGAAATAATTATATTGTCAATAAAATTTTTAGATGAAATTTATTTGGTCATAATTTATTCTAATATTCATTAGTTGCCTCAATGGAATATTGTGGGATAAAAATAAAATTAATTTATAAGATAAAAAGTAAAGTAAAATATTCCCACTACAGGCCTCAGGAGGCCCTTGGGGTAGTGGGAGGTTAAGGCTCCCACTTTTTGTTGACAATCGGCACTTGATGTCAGCCGGGTTGTCAGCCCTGCGTGACGGCCACCTTACCCCAGAACAAGTGTCTGGTACTCATTTTCGTTAGAGGCTGAGTCAACCCCAGGGCCATAGTGCCGCCAGAAGGTTTGGGTCAGTTTAAAAATACTGACCCCACCGGGACTTGAACTCTTGACCTTCCGGCTTGCAGTGCAGTGCCTCAACCACTACGCTACGGCGTGCCCCAATGTATATCATGCAATTGTTAAAAGCATAATTACTTATAGAGCAGAACTTTGGCCATTAACAACAAAAAGAAATAAGTATCTTTTGGCAATGGAAATGGATTTTATAGCAAGGGCAGCAAGAATTTCAAGAAGAGAAAAAATTAGAAACTCAGTTATAAGGGAGAAAATGAAGATAGAAGACACTATTTTGAATTATATTAAAACTCACCAATTAAGATGGTATGGACATGTCCAGCGAATAGAAGAAGATGGCTACCAAAATGTGTATTGGAATGGAAACCTAAGGAAAGATGAGGCAGAGAGAGACCTAAAACCTCCTGGAGTCAGGGATTATATTTATACATAATGGAGAAACATCTTCAACCAGGAGATTGGATGGACTGACAAAATTAGCTATTACGAATTGGATGATGTCAAAGACATTAATCAACTCATGATCTATCTGTATTTAAACATATCATTTCCTTTTAACTAACAAGTTTCTTATTTTCCCTGTCTCTCTATGGAGTTATCGCCTTTCTAGAGCTAGTGCCTGCTGAAACTTAGTCTTATATTCTAGTCCTTCTACTCTAGTATCTTATTCCATTCTCATAACATCCTCTTCTACATATTCTAATTCTTTATAGGTTTGACGATAATCTTTTGTTGCCTGATTTCATAGTGTATATATTATTTATCCTTCAACCTCTAAACAATCCAACCCATCATAGCCTAGATCTTCTAATTTTCCCTATAATTTAATCATTCCCATATTATATAAATTATTATTTTGGATTTGCTTATACCATTCTCCTAATTTGGCACATATATATGGCCCAAATTTTACATGCACCATGCTGCTATGCTCCTTTAATAAATCCTCAGTAAACACCATGATTCAATCCTAATAGCAGTCCTAAAAATCTTAGTTTTTCCACTAATGCAGAGTTCTTTAGATCTTATCAAGAACCGTCGGGCTCTTTAGCATTTGTTCTGACAGTAATTCCAAACTTTATTTTTCCTGTTGTCATGTTATCCTGTCCCGGATCTTGGCCTTAACATAGCACTTGTCCATGTGGGCAGGGGCTTTGTAAGCTTCAATGATGTTTGGGACTATGCTGTCATTAATTTAGCTACACTTAGTAACTCTCCTGTTAGACAGGCCTCTACAAAGGAGCCAGATAATGTAAGTCACACGATGCCCTATTTATTTCCCACTCACATCCCTTATTCCATTTCATGATGCAGATCGGCAGCAGGGTCTGCACCAATGTAGGGTTGGTGGTGGAGAGCCACTGGAAGGTTGGGTGTAGGCATAACAACCACTACATAAATGGTGAAACAAATACTGTATATAAAATTGTTTCTATGAGAGAATACCACTGAGTTTTGTGTGAAATAATACATTTGTTTTCACAAGCATACATACAGAAATATGATACTTTTGTCAACAATACTATGCATATGTACTACAATGATCAGCAACTGTGTGTCTCCGACTCTTTGCTAAATATCTCTCAGTACATGTATAACATTTGCAATATTAGAAAATAGAAGAAATGCTGCAACATGATACATAAATAGTTGTGAGTCTAATTAACACTAAAATGTGTCTACTTTATGTATGTCTACTTTGGGAAGCATAATCATAACATTTCATGAGCAATTTTATAATTGTTTTCAATGGACACCATATTTTTCTGGTTTGGCGATTGCATCATCCATAAAAAAAAAACTCCTGGCGCGACAGGCCTATATGGCCCTTAGCCTACCAGCCGGCTGCTGGCCTAATATCCACATGTGTCAATCACAGAGGTGGATGATCATCAGCCAGTGTTGGGGTGACATGTGGTCAGCATGTCGAGTCCCCCAGCCGTTATAGCTGATTTTCTCAACCTGGAGTCGCTACTTATTGTAGCTACCCAAATGCCTCACGATGCTGGGTGGGCACCGGTCCCATACTGGCCGAAATACCATGAGAAAATTTCTTCCCCCACGGGGACTCGAACCAGCGCAAGTCCCGTAGCTCTGCGCCAAGGCTTCCTGCCTTAACCACTCGGCTACGGCGCGGGACTGCATCATCCATACTCAACCCCAAATTTGCTTGGAGGATTGCACCTGCTGTTGGTCAATGGGTCCATTGGACTGAGCTAGGAAGATTGTGGAACTCTACCAACCATTGCCAGTTAGAAGCCGTTATTGGTCGCCATGACAGGTCAGCGAATTAATTATTTAGTAAGATATAAGTTAGTAAGAGGAGAAGTGAAAAGATCCCTTTGGCCTAGAATGCTCTAATCCCATCAGTGTTAGAAAAAAGCAAGAGTTCAACCAAGGGAGGTTGGATAGTAAAGTGTACAGGGGGAACCTGATATGAAAGAGAAATTATATCAGGTCCAGTCATTAACTCACCAGGCTGACTAGTGAGTAGCCCATGTCTTTTGTTCATCAGGTTGAAACTTGATTCCTAACAGCTGCACCATGTGAAGGTAAAGATTGGACACTGGAACATTAAGGTCGGACCCTAAAGCCTTTTTATTAAGGTTTTAAGGGGTCTCCTCTCTTTTAATAACAATGACCCTTTGATATAGTGAGGCTTACTATAGGACATGCTGCTTAGGAAAACATCTTTATAGAATTGGTATATTAATGTCTCCTGAGTGTTTATTGTATTCTCAAGGTGTGAAAATGGACAGAGAACATTTAACAAACTGTGTAGCTCTTCAAAGTTAACAAGATGTGACATCCAAGTATTATCTTCTTTATTAAACACAATGTGTACACTAATATTATATACATGGTTTTACCATTTTGCTATTAATTTGTGAATTGTTTTAGTTCTGTTTTCGCACTTCACTAAGTGATACTTTGGGTACGGTTTGCTACAGAGTTTACAGATGCAGGCCTCCTCGGGTTCATGGTAACTTTGTTTATGACATATTTTCCCATGGAAGCCGTGAGTGGCGAAGCGTGTGTGTAAGTGGCAAAGTTGAAAATTTGGTCCTTTCCATTTGTCTGTGTTTAACGCTTCCGTTTCCATGATTTCATTCGGAATCTCTCTGGCTTTTCTCTGTCTCTCCTTGATTGCTGTTTTGTATGCCTGCGTTTCTGGTAGATCGAAGTGTTTTCGGATGTCTTTTATGAAGTAAGACTTCTTTGCTATTATGTAGGCATAGCTATGTCTTGTGAATTTTGAAATTGAAAGAGCCCACTTTAGGAATACATCTTTGAGCCCGATACTCTTTAATGTCATGACGGCGGACATCGGTCAGGTGATAGACACAAGGAACGTCAAACTCCTTATGTATGCAGATGACATGGCTATCCTCTCCAGGAGCAGCCATGGAGAAGATCAGGAAATGGGCACTAGAAAATTAAATGGTAATAAATAGCTCAAAGACCAAAGCTATGAAATTTAGGAGAGGAGGAAGACTATCCAAGAGAGATCACCTCACATGTGATGGGTCAACTCTAGAATTCGTTAGCAGATTCAAATACCTAGGAATAACATTACAGACCACTGGAACAGTATTCTCGATGCATATACAAGAGCGTGCTACAGCTGCCACAAAAGCCATATATGACATTCCAATGTTACGAAACCTATCCCTACCAACTGCAATAGCATTATTCAACATCAAAGTTATGCCAGCTGCCACTTATGGAATCCAGCTAATATGGGCATATCTCACATCCAAGTATTAGGAAGCAAGAAAGAGAATAAATTTGTTAACTCCAGAGTATTAGCTACATACATACATACTTTATGTGCGTCAATTGGTGTTCAAAAAAGTAAAAACAAATAATTGGCTATTCTACGTGACTTGAGCATCAATGAATCCAGTAATGGGTCACCAGTTATGAACTATATCTATATATATATATATATCCAAAATGGCTTACATTATTATTTGTTTCAGCTACAGCCAATTGCCAACTTGTTAATTCAGATATTATGTATGTAAGTTAGATCTGACCGGTATGTAGGTTAGATTATGCAAAATATGTACCGGGGACATTCTTTTCTTTCTGGAGTCTTATATTAGTTGGCTATTCTGATTTAGCAATGTTTATAGAATCTTAGAATGAAAAAAAAGTGTCTTTTAGGTTGTTTTTACATAAAGTTCTGATTTAATATTGAGTTATTTTGTGGATTAAAAAAACATTCATATACTGCAGTTTGGAGAGGAATTATTCACATATACATTTGTCTTTTGTCAAATCCACCTGATTAGACTATTTTAAATTTTTTTATGAAGCAAGAGAATACTAATGTGGTGTTAAATGTACAAAATTAATGACTTTTAGGCTGTTCTATGCCACTATAACAGCTGTGAATGTTGGATAAGAGTACAAGTGACTGCTTGCATAATGTAGGCCAATGCAATAGCACACCCGTGAGAAGGTAGAAAAACACCTGAGAAGACTGGAGGTCACAGAAATCCTGGAATGCGAAGAAATCCAATCGAGAGGTTCCTTGAAAGCATTCAAAGTAGGAATACCACTCAAGGACCTACAGAAAATCACCAGCCCAGAATCATGGCCGGAGGGGGTAGTAGTCAGACGTTATCGTCTTTTTCGCTCCCAAAGGCAGGGGGCAACACTACCACAGTAATGGTACCAAAAGTGACGTCATGAAAATAATGTTGTGGAATGTAGAAGGGCTGAAATCTGTTATTGACATGACCCCCCTAGGTACACTCCAAGATAATGACATTTTATTCTTCACAGAAACACTCAGCACAGTAGACGTAAACATAACTAGTTTCTACGGATTCCATTCCCCAGCTAAGAAAGGAGAAAGAGGACGTCCTTCAGGGGGTCTAAGCTGCTACATAAAACCCCACCTGCAACCCCTCAGAGTAACCGATTGTATAGACAGCACTCTTACGGTAGTCACTAGAAGAGCGAACATCGTTGGCGCATACTTCAATCACTCCTAACACCCGAACCCGAGGTCATCATCGATGAAATAGGAAGGGCACTAGAAAACACAGAAGATAGCAAACCTACCTTTCCTGGTAGGCGATCTTAACTGTAGAATAGACAAATGGGACACAAAAACACAAGCGGTTACCGACTTTCTTTTGGACTACGGGCTAATCCTGTTAAATCAGGAAAAGGATTACACATATGTGGCACCAAACGGTTGGAGCACAATCGACCTGGTCTTCACGAACGGTCGAGGTGACGCTGAGGTGAATGTGGAAAATGTCACAATTAGGAAACACCTCCCTATTATAACAAAATTCCATGCCAGTGCAGGAACACAAGAACCATTAGGTACATATTTCAACCGTCAATTTCAAGATACATAGACGAAGAAAGATGGGAAACAAACAAAGCAGAGCTACCAAAAATAGTGGACATGATGAGGCAGGGGAACTTAGACGAGGCAAATGCTGCTCTGAATGACATAATCACACACTCTACCAAAAGACACTGACCAGATCGAAACGCACCGCGAAGCCATGGTTCGACGAAGATTGTTACGTAATGAGGCAAAGGACACTACAACTCCTCCATGCTGCTAGGGAACACGGAGGTGATGCACTGACAGAGTACGCCGTAGAGCGTGGGAAATACAAATGCCTACTGAAGGAAAAGAAACTAACATACGACCTCCTCGTAGAACAGGAACTAATTGCTGAGGCGGAAATGAAACCTTACAAAATCCTAAGGTCCTCGAAGAAGAACAGATCGAGCCCCCTCGTAAACATGGAGCGATGGGAATTGCACTTCAGCAACCTCCTGGGAGAAAGGAACAAAATGTCCAACTCCTTCTCACTACATGCGGAACGCAATCAAACCTCGACCCCCATCACAACAGAAGAAGTCACTCAACTAATCATGAACGGAAAGAACAACAAAGCGGCCGGCCCAGATGGAATATATGCTGAACACCTGAAAGACACAGTCCGAGACCTGGCGGAACCGCTAGCGTGCCTTTTCAGAGAATGTTTCAAGAATAATTCAATCCCAAAACAGTGGAGGAGCACACTGATAACTGTGCTTTACAAAGGCAAAGGACGAAAGGACGATCCAAATTCATATAGGGAATAGCCCTGGAAAACGTCATGTTTAAACTTTTCAGCAGACTTCTACTGAGGCGAATTGAACCAAGATTACGTGCTATCATACCAATGAATCAATATGGCTTCACCCCGGGCAGATCAACGCTACACGCTGTACATGAAATTATAAAAGAAATAACAACTACCTTGGCGCAACCCACCACCCCTCTGTACGCAATCTTCATAGATTACGCTAAAGCCTTCGATAGCATCAACAGGAATATACTCATTCAAAAGCTAGAAAGCGTACTAGGTAGGACTAGCAATGAACTACAAATAATCGCGTCTGTGCTAACCGCAAACTCTGTGGCTATACACGACGGCATAACTACGTCGAAAAATATCATCCAGACAAGAGGGGTACTACAAGGAGACCCGCTGAGCCCGATACTCTTTAACGTCATGACGGCGGACATCGGTCAGGTGATAGACACAAGGAACGTCAAACTCCTTATGTACGCAGATGACATGGCTATCCTCTCCAGGAGCCTAGAAGACCTACAAGCAGCCATGGAGAAGATCAGGAAATGGGCACTAGAAAATTCAATGGTAATAAATAGCTCAAAGACCAAAGCTATGAAATTTAGGAGAGGAGGAAGACTATCCAAGAGAGATCACCTCACATGCGACGGGTCAACTCTAGAATTCGTTAGCAGCTTCAAATACCTAGGAATAACATTACAGACCACCGGAACAGTATTCTCGATGCATATACAAGAGCGTGCTACAGCTGCCACAAAAGCCATTTATGACATTCCAAAGTTACGAAACCTATCCCTACCAACGGCAATAGCATTATTCAACATCAAAGTTATGCCGGTTGCCACTTATGGAATCCAGCTAATATGGACATATCTCACAGCCAAAAAAAAAAAAAAAAAAAAAATTTCATGAAACTTGAAAGCATAAAAGCGAGATTCCTAAAACGGGCTCTTTCAATTTCAAAATTCACAAGACATAGCTATGCCTACATAATAGCAAAGGAGTCTTACTTCATAGAAGACATCCGAAAACACTTCGATCTACCAGAAACGCAGGCATACAAAACAGCAATCGAGGAGAGACAGAGAAAAGCCAGAGAGATTCCGAACGAAATCATGGAAACGGAAGCGTTAAACACAGACGAATGGAAAGGACCAAATTTTCCACTTCGCCACTTATACACACGCTTCGCCGCTCACGGCTTCCATGGGAAAATATGTCATAAACAAAGTTACCATGAACCTGAGGAGTCCTGTATCTGTAAGCTCTGTGGCAAACCGTGCCCAAAGTATCACTTAGTGAAGTGCGAAAACAGAACCAAAACAATTCACGAATTAGTAGCAAAATGGTAAAACCATGTATATAATATTAGTGTACACATTGTGTTTAATAAATATATATATAAAAATAGCACACTTTCCTGCTAAAACCAATTGCCAACATGTTTACTCATATAAGAGAATTTTAAATCACTAGTCCACTTATATTAGTGGGCAAGTTAGGGAGAGAAAATGGGTGAGTTAGTGTACAACAAATTAATTTAGCATTCACTTGTTTGTTAGTAACTTTTTGTGATAAGTTGCCTACACTGTCTGAACAATGTCTATTACATATTTTACACTGTAAGTATGGTGATTTTAGGTTATTTCGAGCTCACCTTCTCATTTCATTTTAAAGGATATTTCAATTTTTTTTGGGAAAAAATAACATATATATTTCAACATATCTATTTCTCACATACTGCAACAATAAATTGTGTGGTTTTCTGTTTTTTTATTTAAATTTATGCAGATAGTATAGGCATAGAATCCCAAAGTTTATGCCAAAGTAAAATATTTGGTAGAGCAATGCTAATGGAAATTGCAAGGTATATATGTTAATGCTACCAATTATTATAACTGCTAGTACAACCTAGAGGAAATCTTGTACAGTTACTGTTGAATCCATAGTATTTTGCATTACTGATATTTGTAATTAGATTACAAACTAGAGCCTACATTATCATTAATACTTTGTAAGTCATTCATTTGTACTTTTATCTTTTATTCCAAAAAATACTTTTTTGGACTTGATCGAAATGACACCGTTATGAGAACAAACAGGGTGAGGTTACAAGAAGCAAATTTATATATATACATATATTGATGATGGGCAATGAAATCCTTGTAACTCCATTTCAGTAAATTTTACAGGAGAAACAAATAATTGTTTTAAATAATTATGAAAATTGATAAGCAATAGTTCCTACATATTTCACTACAGAATACTAGTCAAGTTATTAATAGATTTGAAATCCGTATTCTCAACAGGTTATGCATCACATATTTCTGTGCTGGGTACAGGAGTAATGTGATTATCAATGACTGATGGAGTTATGAGGTTTTCATTACCTACCGTAGATATATATAAAATTTTCTTAACATTTCATAGCATACATATAATCTAAATGGCTATTCTATGTCACCAGTGAATATTTAATTGGAGAACAAATGACTTTTAGTGTCCTTTTGGCCAATGTGATAATACATGTTCTGCTAGAGCGAATTGCCAACATGTTTTCTCACATATGTGGAGAACCTAACCCAAGAGTCCACCTACATTAGTGGACAGGTTAATGTGAGAAAATGGGTAAGTTAGCACTATATGGGTAAGCTAGTGTTAGTTTGGGCAAGTTAGGGTGAGAAAATGGGCGAGTTGGTACACCACATTGGTATAGCATTCACTTATTTGTTGCTACACTGTCTGAGCAATAACTAATACACATTTCACATTGTAAATATTCTGAGGATACTTTAAGATCAATTTCTCACTTTATCTGAAGCCATTTTTCACATTTTTTGAAAAAAAATCAACAAATGTATTTGTTTCAGGTTATTATTCACATACTGAGACAATAAATTGTGTGACCTTCTGCTTTTTTTATTTGACTTTAAGTTGGTGGCATTTAAACTAATCCCTAACAATAGTGGTTTCCAGTTTAGAGATTAGCTCACCATTAATTACGAAAAATTATTGTCTATAGGTGGTATTGGGATCGTTTCTACTCTTTAAATTATTTTTCCCTCCTTCATGTTGGTTAAAAGTTATTAATTGGTAGTCCCTTTTAAAGAATAAAGTTTTTTGTATTTTTTGTTTTATTCTTAGTACTAAATTTTCAAATCGTTGGCCTATATAAAATCAAAGGGAATGCAACTTTTAATTATATTTCACTGAATATAAAAATGAATTAATATAAAAACAAAATGTGTCACAAAACTGTTCCACTGCATCCTGATGAATATACTGTTCATGGCCGGCCATTGTCGTAAAAACACATGAATGTTGAAAGATAATGCTATTACCGTATATAACTGTCAACAATTAAATCCGTGGCCGAGCAGACATAAGCTCTCCTTACATCCCAATTCAAAACTAATGTTTTTCCTATCATTTCCTACATTATTTACTTTTTTTCAGATCACGCAGTCTCCTACCTCATTGTTGGCCTATCTATTGGTCGCTTTCCCTCAGGTTTTCCTACAAGAAATTTCCATGCCACTCTTTCATTTTCCATTCATTCCAGATGACATGCCATTCGCAGTCCACCAGACTTAAATGTTACATCTGGTTTCTCATATGGATTGTGTACCTCATTCTTATATAAGGCAGTCTTTGCCACTCACCTTTCTCTCTATCTCTCTTTCGTCTGAATATTATTCCCAAAATCCAACTGAGACTACTTGCCCATTTCAATGGACGTAATGGTTTTTCACAATAAAATTATATATATAAATCTATTTGAAAGAAAACACCGAAGTGTACCATATGGTGCTGACATCCTGAGAGTAATTTCGAACTGAGAAATAAAATCAGCTGTTTGTTGTATACTTCCTGAAGAAGAATCATGTCTGGTGAATAAGCTCTCGTTTTTTATTCAAAATAAAATATTTATAGTGTATTTAAAACATTTTCTCATTATTATTGAAGTTTTAATTTATATTTGAATATTGTTTGAGAATAATTTGATGCATGATTTTGTTGTAATTACCTGTAGAAATCTATCGATAGTAGTACATACTGCTAACATTTTACGATCTTACTTAACCCACAAACATTGTTTTAACATATTTTGCGAAACTATGTAATTGTGACTGAGTTATAATATGTATTCTTGTATGTCATGGGATTAGGCCATAAAAAAGTTTCCATAACAAGAGACTGTATATTATAATATTTTATTATAAATATCACTTTCTATGTCACATAGGAGGAAAGAAGCTTTCATCAGATGAGATACTGGATATATTAATAAATGGAAACACATCAGAATTAGAATTTAGAGATGATGCAGATGATTCTGAAATTACTGAACCCTAGATCCAGAATGATGCAGGTGGATCAGATTCTGAAGATGCTGATGCTCCCATTACATCAAAAGAAAATGTAGACACATCCCATAACAGACATCATTTTTGGAAGAAATGTGAGAGGTATGTAGGCCCTTTAATAGTTGGTACACATTTGATTTAATAGAATGCCTTACTTTATTTTTAGTTCATTTTATGCAATTTTATGTATAATTTATAGTTTTGACACATGGAATGAGGATTAAATAAGATTAGGCCCTACCAAACCATGTGAAATGACTTAACCCCACCCAAAAATACTACTTTGTGTAATATTCTTTGCTTGCTGCACTTGTACTTGTTACATTAGACCTATTATGAATTTATTTTGTTTATTATTTTTTATTATTATTTCAGGATTGTTTCTGTTATTTACACAGGTATCCTCAACTAAAATATACAACTTTTTTCTTCCACACTTCCAGGTCTTGCGTCTCTGCTTCTGTCATGTTTCTCTTCTTCGTGTTGTCTTGAATTCCCTTTATCCACATTGGCTTTGGTCTACCACATTTCCCTATTACAGGAGGTATCCATTTCAATGCTTCTTTGTTTCTGTGTCCCTTCTTCTCATTATATGGCCATACCATCTTAGTGGGATTTCTTGAATCTCTTGTACAATATCCTTTTCTACATTCATTATTTCTCATATTGTATTTTTTATTTTGATATTCTTTTGATATTCTTGCCGATCTTCTTAAAAAGTTAGTTTCTGTTACCAATAATTTATTTCTGTGTTTTTGCTTCAACGTCCATGTTTGCACACCATATAATAAAATACTCTTCACAATTGTGTTACATAATAATTTAGTCCTCTTGATTATATGCCTACTCCATAAAATAGAATTTAATATGCCAATAACTTTCTTTGCCTCTGATATTGTATTTTTTCGATGTCTAATTCAGATGATCCATCTTTTTAAATTATTGATCCCAAACACTTAAAATATTCTTTGGTTTTAAGCTTTGTTCCATTTATTTCTAAATCCTCGGAAAGATCTGTGCTCATGTATTCTGTTTTATTATAATTAATTGTTAAACCCCATCTTGAGTAATCTTCCTCTAGTTTCCTACCCATATAGTTTGCATCTTCACATCCAGAAGTGACTACTACTTGGTCATCTGCAAATAATAGTTATATATGTATTTATTTTGTTTTAATTTTTATCCCATTGGTTTACATTTCTTTGACCATTCCTGTAATGCATTATCTAAGGTACTTGAGGGTGTTATGGCCCATTGTTTAATGTGAACGAATTACAGGAAGCAGCCATGTAGATGGAAGTGGACGGTACTTCAGGACGTTCTGAAAAGTCGATTAGGATGAATGGAGGAATATTAGTCCAAGTAGTCTTTACCAGAAGCCGCCATTTGGTACATGAACGCGAAGCTAGAATCTTGGTTGTCATATTTGCTCCTGGTATGTGATATATATTTCCATAGCTAATCACCATTTTAAATTGATTTGATTGTTGATATTGTATAACTTAGTAACGTACAATCTAACAATGGAGTAATTTGTTGTGTAAAGTAAAAATGGCGGTGGTTATTACGTATTGTTTATAAAACTACTCAGTTCGTTGTTATGGCCCAGGCTCTCAGATGGTACTGCTCAGTTTGCGAATAGACCAGGTTAAGGACAGGAGACTGTGTATAATGTGTAATAATTATGTTCATGAGGAATGCATGGGGCTGTCCAAAGAAGATCACGAACCTTTCGTTTGCCCCACTTGGGAATGAATCTTTGTTTCCCATAATTTGACAAATATTTTTGAGTTAATCATTAATATACTGTCTTAAACTGTTCTTATTCCTGCTGTACATTACACTGCTTTCCTTGCATATTAATTATATTCCTGAGCAAAATTTAACCAGTGTTTTAAATGGAAAAATAAGTGGGCCATATCACATACATATGTTGGTGTTATGGCCCAAAGGTAAGCTTTAGGAAAACGACTAGTTTAGCAAATTTAACATGCAAGTAAAATAGTTACTTTTTTTGTAAGAAAGTAAACATATGCAAGAATATAATACAAAAAAAACCAAACAAATTTGGGCCAAAATGGCGGCTGCAAAAATTCTCAAACATTAAGTTGACCATAACAACCTCAGTTACCTTATATATGTTTTAAAAAATTTTGGTGACATTGTGCACCCTTGTAATAACCCTTTTGTAGTTATCCACTCTTGTTTTAGTTCTGAACCCATTTTAACTCTACGTTTGTTATTAAAGTATATCTCTCTTCTTATATGTATAATTTTTTCATTAATCTTTGCTGTTTTCAATGCTTGCCATAATAATATTCTATATTATTATTATTATTATTGTTATTATTTGCTTTATGTTTTAGCTTTGATGAACTGGATATTCCAGAACCTACATCTGAAGATACATTGCACAACAAAGAAGGTTAGAAAATTTTTAATTATGTATCAATATATTGACATCAAATGTTTAAAATTTCACTGTGTTTATGAATTTGAAATACCTTGAAGATACTGGTAAACCATTCAACCTTATGGTAAGGGAGATGCATATTTTCATTGGTGCATCTGTCTTAATGTCATGTTTAGGATTTCATAGAATCAGGGTGTATTGGTCTGAAACCGCAAGGGTGGCAGCTTTTGCTGATAGGATGAATAGAAACCGGTATTTCACCATCTGCAGGAATTTGAAAGTGATTAATAATAATGAACTGAATGAGGAGAACAGAAAGAAGGACAAATTATGGAAAGTTAGGCATCTAATGGATAGGATAAGAGAAGGGTGTCTAAAGATGCCTCAGGAAGCTAACATGGAAATTCACGAACAAAAATTCCTTTCACAGATGTTATGTGGAGTGAAACAATTTTTAAGTGTAAACCAAATCCTGAAGGGCTTAAAATTTTTGTGCTAGTTCTACCTTCAAGACTTCTCGACTTTAACCCATTTAAATCGGATGACGAGCTGAGGTCGCATGACGTTCTTATGTACTAAACTCGTATGATGACCTGTGGTCGCATAATGTAGAGATTGAAAAAATGCATTCTTAGTTTATTTTATTGCTCATAGATATCTGTTACATACACTTTTTTTTCTTCTACACATTCACAGGAATGCTATTTCATCCCCTCCATGCCATTTTGAAATTTCTGGAACGAGTTTTACCCTAAGAAAAAAAAATGTTACAGTAGTAAGAAAAATGGCGCCAAGGAAAGTTAAGGATAGTGACAGTGATGGAATTAGGAAATTATTAGAGTATGAATTAGGCAGTGACTCAGAAGTTTCTGATATATTTAGTGATGTGCGGAGTATTGATGATTCAGAAACAACTTCTGCTGAAGAAGAGAGCGGTGAGAGTGATAATGAACTTATTGCCCTGTCACCTGCAAAAAAACAAAGCGGTACCACGCCAAGTGATTGGAAGTGGGTGAAATCTGAGAAAAACCTTGTTGTATTTCTGTTTAGTGGTGATAGTAGTTTTTGTAATGAAATAAAAAATAAATATGAATATCAATCTCCATCTGAACTGCAAATATTTTTAGATTATGTGGACCCTTTGTTTTCCGTAATGACTAAGGAATCTAACAACTACACAAGGGAGCAGTTAGCGAATCATGAAAGAAAGAGAAAGAAAGATGATGATAAATCTTTGATGTGACAGAAGATGAGATGAAAGGGCATTTTTCACTAGTGATACTAATGTCACAAGTATGGAAATCATGCTTACAACTGTACTGGTCTAAAAATAGATGCCTCAAAACACCAATGTATGGGAAACGATGAGTAGAGGGAGATTTCAACTTATCTCTCATTAAGTTATGTATGTAGGAAATAACACTATGAGGTATATTTTAATTTAGTTGAGTTGTTTCTTGACTCACCTCATACTTCTTAACTCCCTCGAAGAACCAGGGCAGAGGTCAGTCTGCAGGAGAGGAGACCGTTGTATGTCAGTTAGGAACGTGAATAGCATTGAGAATGTCACAAATACAGTGATAAAATCCGGTTCTGCGAGGGAGTTAAGAAGTATGAGGTGAGTCAAGAAAGAACTCAACAAAATTATCTGTTGTTATCTTCATTTTGCAAATGACAGAAATGCTATTGATCTTGTCAAGCTAAAAAAGATTAGGCCTATCATAACACACTTGTCAGAGAAATTTAGTAATCTCTACTCACCTGCACAAGACATAGCACTAGATGAGAGCCTTATGAAATTCAGAGGTCAATTGTATAAACAGTGTAACTGTTGTAAGCGTTCGCATTTTGGAATAATGGTATACAAAATATGCAAGTCGTCTACTGGATATTGTCATTCTTTTAAAATTTACATTTGAGATGGTATTACCGATCCTACACTTCCTGCCAGTACAAATGTTGTAATGGACATGTGTCTAGACCAACGACACACTCTCATCTTAGACAACTGGTATGCTTCACCAGATCTTTGTAAGACATTAATATCCCATAAAACAAATGTAATAGGCACTGTTAGGCCTACTAGAAAAGAGATGCCCAGCTATATATCCAGCAAGAAATTAAAGTCTGGTGAATATGAAATCTGGTCAGCTAACCATATTCTTTGTGTAAAGTGGAAGGACAATAAAGATGTTCACTTTCTTTCCTCTAAGCATCGATCAGCTGACATTAGGGCCACTGGAAAATTAAAAAGAAAGAGAGGTCAACAGCCAAGTGAAGAAAGAAAGAAACCGGCTTGTGCCATCGAATACCAGAAGGGAATGGGAGGGGTAGACCTCCAGGATCAAGTAACTGCCCTGTTCCCTATAATGAGAAGGATAGTCAAGGGGTATCACAAGATATTTTTTTATTTACTTGATACATGTGTTTAAAACTCCTTCATAGTCCACAACAAGCTAACTGCCAGCAAGAAAAAACTTTCTCTGACTTCAGGTTCGCCCTTGCAACGCAGCTACTTGAATGTATTTACATGCCTGACTTACAATGTACAAAGCCGACTTTCATCTAGTGCTACACCCCTAAGACTACAAGCAAAAAATTGGTGTCACTTCCCGATGCACGACCCACCCACAAAAAAAAAAGAAAAAAATGTTACTAAACAGTGTGTGGTATGCTACAGTAAAGGAAAAACAGAAGCAAAACTGCATGGCTGTTTCAAGGTGTACCACACTCAGACATCATACTAAATGTATCCATTTTGTGAGTACATAACTTGTTTAGAGAATATCAAGCCAGAACATTCAGTAGTTGATTTTTTATATACTGAAGGTAATATTAAGCTACTGTGTTACATTTAAATGTCATGCAGTAGGAATTTGGGATTTAAATCATGTGTCTGGGGTAGCAGAGCTGGCCTTTAAATGAGAGGTGGATGGGCTACAATTTATGAGGACAGGGAAACATATCCTGAAAATTTTGCTCAAGGAAAAGACTTGGCATTGGAGGCTCTGCAGTGCTGAGACAGTGCGAAACTCGAGTGTGGGACAAATTTGTTTTTTGACAGGCAGAGAAACATTTACCTTGTAGAGGTACAATAATGAAGTCCAGAGTTCCACTTACAGTACATCTGACAGAAGACATAATTTGGCTAAAATGGATAGAGGTTCTTCTGGCCAGTCTGTGCAACAAAATAAATTAATTTACATTGTAAAGCAGTATGATCAGAAATCTATATTAAGTGCATGTACTAAGAATGGAATACAGCCATAAGACACTTGCCAAAGATGTTCAAAGAAAGAAAAAGTACATAACTGTACCTTGTCATGATATTGTTAGCAAATAAAATTTCTACATGGCAGGAGTGGACCTCAATGATACAATTATTAGCTATTACACGATTAGTAGCAGGACAAATAAGTGGACTGTTAGAACAGTTTTTCACTTCTTAGATTTATAAAGTGCTAACATGTGGGTCGATTGAAGAAATGACAGAATAAAGATAGGAGAACCAAGGAAAAACATATGCAGTTGTTGGAGTTCAAGATTTCAATGGTAAAACATGTCTTGTCATTGGAAGACGATACTTCTGATTCGGAAAGTGAAACCAAGGTTTCAACAAAAAAAAACAAAGAAATGGTTTTGAGCCTATGGGTACTCAAGAATAAGCATTACCTTCCTATGATGATGGAATTGAAGAACTGTGTACGGTGCAAGAATCCTGGCTGTTCTAAGAAGACGTGTGTTAAATTTGGAAAGTGTTCCTGTTTTAAAGTCAACAATAATTGCTTTTTACAATTTCATGAAAAGTAGTACATGTTCTCTTTTGCAATAACAGTTAATTCAGAATATCCTCCACAGTATTCAAATGGGATTTGCCTTTTCAGTATTGATGTATTTTATTTTTTTAATTCTGACATTTTATTAGTGAGTACGATCATCATTCATTCTTGTTTGTGTGTTTTAGTTAATGAATGTAATTTATATGCTTGGGTTATTCATCTTAACTTCATTTGAAGTATTTTCATTTTCAGTATTTACACAACAATTTTAATGTATTTTTTAAATTTTTTGTCAGTACGGTAGTAATTGATTCTTGTTTTTTTTTAGTATTTAAACATCACTCATACTTCAGTTTATTTGTTTGGGCCAATTCAATCATTGCAATTTGTGTTGTTTTAAAAATAAATCTAATGAACAATATAATGTTTGATTGAAAGAAAGTTTAAATTATTTACAAACTAAGACCCCATGCCCATTTAAATGCAGATCCTGTATTAATGCCCCTGGATAAAAATATTTGTAAAATAATATGTAATTATAATAATTATATTATTATGACAGAATTCAATGTGTAAACTCATATTGCTTTATTATATTTGGAAAAGGGCTTAAGATAGAGTACATAGAAACACAATATTAAAAATATTAGCCACAGACCAGGTTCCACAACAAATTATTCTAAATATACTTAACCACTACAAATGTAATTTAACTGCAGTAAGAAGTGATAATGAACTATCACAATGGCAGGAAATTCATACAGGAGTGAGACAAAGATGCCCTCTATTGCCCCTTTTATTTATCATATATATGAATGAGATAGTTAGAGAATGGACATCATGGACGTATACAATTATTGAATAGAAATATGAAATTAGATACCTTAATTTTTGCATATGATATAGCATTAGTGGCACCCTCAGAGGACAAATTACAATATTCAGTATTTTTTATTTTAACAAAATAGCCATCAAGTATAACATGACATTCAATACAGAGAAAACAAAAGTAATGGCTTTTCAAGGAAAATACCCTGTATGTAGCAAAATTTGTATAGATTGAAAAATACTGGAAAAATTAAATTCATTTACCTACCTTGGATACACATTAACATATTTGGATGAAGTAGACTTAGCAATTTTTTTTATTTCAGGATTATTTCTGTTATTTACACAGGTATCCTCAACCAAAATATACATTTTTTTTTCCTTCCACATTTCACAGTCTTGGGCATCTGCTTCTGTCATATTTATCTTTTTCATGTTGTCTTGAATTCCCTTTATCCACGTCGGCTTTGGTCTACCAAGTTTCCCTTTTCCAGGAGGTATCCATTCAATACTTCGTTGTTTGTTTCTGTAAAATTATTAATTTTAATTAAACCATGGGAATAATAAATTTAGTTATGAAACCTACGCTAGTCAGAGATATACCAGAGTACAGTTATACAAAACCTTAGCACTTTCCTATGGCAGAGAGGCATGGACTTTGAGGAAAGGAGCAGAGAGCAGAATAACTTATAGTGAAATGAGATACATGAGATATACAGCAGGGTATATCAAATGGGATCACAAACGCAATGATGATATCTTGAAGGAACTACGTTTATAACCAATCATTAAATACATATATAAATACCAGAACAAGTGGATGAATCATTTGCAATGAATGACTTCAGATAGAGTTTCCAAAGCCATGCTTCATTATTGTGCAACAGGGAAGAGATCTCTGGGCCGTCCAAGGAAATGCTGGATACAAAATTAATCAGTGAGATCATAAAAGGCCTATAGGCCTAAGACTTGGTTAGATGAAGAAGAGCACAATACTATACATTTCACTCATATATTGGAGTTTGAAGATTCTTGGGTCTCTTACATAATATTTTCTCTCCCTTAAAGTAAAAGTCCATGTTTTACATCCATATAATATAATAGGGAGAATAGTTGTTATATATATTTTCCGTTTAACTTTTCTTTTTAGAAAACTTGGGATCCTGTAATGTGTGACAGCAATAAGATTAAACATATGGTAGACATAAATATATGTCATAAAATGGAAATAGTTAATTAAAAATGAGGAAAGTTTTAAAAATATGGCTCAATTAAAATACCTAAGGAACAGTAATTACAAACTGGAATAAAATATAGAAAGAAATTAAACACAGTCCAAATTATGTAAACGCATTACTGGGACTCTCGTCATCTCTACTTAATGTTAATCTGAGAACATATAAAACTGTCATGTATCCAGTTGTACTGCTTGGATGCAATGGAAAAAGAAAGAGGAGCATAGCTTCCTTGTACGAAACACCAGAAGGAAAACCGCAGGGCAAGAATGAGATGAGAGAATATTATTAACTGTAATTTGAAAGAGAGAAATTATACAGGGAATGTTTAGGAAACAGATTTTGGAGAGCTTATATCCGCGCGTTTACTTCGATATTGCTAGTCTGTTAATTAACCTACACACATTATGACGACACTATGGCAGTTGGGTCTAGCATCTATCTGAAATGAGGAATAGTGTATTACGATGTGAGGTTGGGAAGTGTTTAAAAACCGATAATCTGTAAAACACTTCACAAACGTGCGTTGTACAATATGTTTTGCGCGATGGTGTTTTCAAAAAATAAATAATGGTAAAATAATAACATCTTTGTTGGAAATATTTGCATTCATTATAAACAAGTGACTAACGTTAACAGTGAGGATAATGTTTATTAGTTGAAACAATAGGAGGCCGCGAGACCAATTAGTGATAAAGTGGCGGCAAGTACGTATTTATTTTATATTGTTTCAAAAAAGTTTAGTTCATTTAAAATGCAGTGATTTATTTCGTATAATGTATATTAACACTACCTTTTGGATATTTTTTATATACATTGTACGTAGTATACATAGAAGGCAGTGGTTTTACTTCCCACACGCGATTTGTAATATGTAATATAGTTATTTTATTGCAATACAATTATTTAGGTTGGCAACCCCTAAATGTAGGAATTCGAACTTTCAATCATGGTCGCCATTGCTGTAAGTACGACAAAACGCACTATCACGCAAAAAATATATTTGTTTTCGTTATAAGATAACAGAGCTGGAAACCTGATATCAATAGTAAAGTGTGAGCCTTAACGTCCAGCTATCTCATGGGAACATAAGACCTATAGTTGATTAGTTTATTTATTTTAAAATAAATAGCCGCGAGTTAACTTGGGTTTTCTGTGCTTTTCCCTCAGATATCCTGAGAACAGCGTTTAATGTCTTTACGCATTAAATTTTCTTAAAGAGATCTAGTGTTTTTATGTTAAATTATGTAATCTTCTCTTAGTACTAAAATATATTTATTTATCGAATCAGATAACATCAAATGTAAATTTTGAAGTTTTAAACACACGAGTCAATAATAAATGTACGCTGTACTGAAAAATACATTTGTCGAAGATAAAGTTTTCGGCGAAAGAAAAAACCAGAAATAGAGTCATAAAGCAAAATATGAAGATGAGAAATCTCTAACAGAAACGATGAAAACAAAACAATTCAATTGGTTTGGACGTATGGAAAGGATTATGGAAAACCGAAGAAAATTTATGAATGAAATCCGACTGAAAGAAAGGGAAAGTAGTTTTTACAAGGATGATTGGAAAACGTTTTCTTAGGATATGGATGTATGGTGATTTTACGTCCGCCCGGTCATGAGCCTACAGGTTCGATAGAGCCAAAGAGTTAGTTTGTTAGTTAGAACGAGGTAGTAAAGAACAAAACTTACATGAACAATGAATGGTGAGGACAATGGAAGAATAAACATTTTGAAGAAGAAGCTTTGAGAAATAGATAGGAATGGGGACTGGCTAGAAAAAAAAAAAAGAAGTTACCCCTTAAGAGGTAAACAGATATTTGTGATATTAGTTAAATTTTTATAACGTTCAATAAGTTGGATTACAAAGATATAAATAAATAAATATATAAATATATATATATCCCGTCCAGGCATTTATTTTTCCTATCATGCCATATATATATATATATATGTGTGTGTGTGTGTGTGTGTGATAATTAAATTTTTAACATTGAGCTATGCAAGCTTAATATGGCATGATAAGAGAAATAAATGCCTGGACGGGATTCGAACCCGGAACTCTGGGTCTGTACCCCAGGGTGTTATCCATTACACCACCAGGCGAATCCAATTCAAACACTTATTTTTCTTATATATGTATTATATTCTCCATTATTACTAGATGTCGCGAGAACTCGGTCTTCACTGCCATCTAGTAGCTGACTATAACAAGTAAGCAAATTAAAGAGAATATTTTTACCTTATAGCAGTGACGCTTTATCGATGTTATAATTAAATTTTTAACAATGAGCAATGCAAGCTTAATATGGCATGATAAGAAAAATAAATGTCTGGACGGGTTTCGAACCTGGAACTCTGGGCCTGTATTATCTTTAATTTGCTTACTTGTTATAGTCAGCTACTAGATGGCAGTCAAGATCGAGTTCTTGCTACATCTAGTAATAATGGAGAATATAATACATATATAAAAGAATAAGTGTTTGAATTGGATTCGCCTGGTGGTGTAATGAATAATATGCTGGGGTACAGACCCAGAGTTCCGGGTTCGAATCCCGTCCAGGCATTTATTTTTCTTATCATGCCATATATATATATATATATATATATATATATATATATATATATATATATAGACTAGGTCATGTGATACATTAGAAACCTTTTAAGTATGGTAATGCTGTTAAAGGCTGAAGAGGTAATGTTGATGCAGTGACGTCAGGGGTTGGGTGACAGTGCACAGACAGAAGTACTACACTGCAGCCACTGATTCTCCGGCCTTGACGTTTTCACGACATTGTTGCCGATATGGATATTCAGTGGGAGTGGCCGCTTTATGTATTCGGTTAGCAGACATACAGCTGACAACATCTCAGCAATTTCAAACCGTACTAGCGCGCTATAGCTGCGTCAAGCTCAGTGATTGGTTGTGGCAGACATTCACTCCCACAACAACCATTTCCTTATTGGCAGTAGAGGGCGAGTTCTCCCTTTACCCCTCGTACAACCTAAAATTCAGAGCCGGAGGATCGGTGGCTCGGTATATACATTTTCAAAACTTACCGAACATTAAGAACGACTTAAAGGACAATGTTTCTGGATTAATGTATACGATTTCTTCCTTACAGTTTTACTAGCTCCCACATTTGTTTTGTTTTCACTCGTTCCCTATTTACAGATCTCAGATGTATACATTTATAGTTCAAACAGTTTTCAATTCATACTGTGAAATACTAGCATTTTATTAGTTTAATTTGTAATATTTATAATTCAGTGCTGTTGCTTCGTAACGTAAAAGTTATTACGTCATCATTCATGTTATCGCTATGCAACAAGGTGCATTTTATATAAACATGTTTTAGGAAATTCATCTATTTTAATAAAAATGTTAAATGAACGTTGCATTAAGAAACACCGTGTTGATTTAATAAAAGAATGCAAGTTGTTTTGTCACGTTTAAATATTCGTAAGTACATTTTTATTTTAAAAAATTGGCACTAATTTAATATTTCAATTAATATGACATTTAGATATATAGATTATATATATATATATATATCTTAGCCTCTGAATTCGATCATTCTGGATGAGTGGTTACTTGTGGTTGCAAAAAAAATACAGGGTTTCAAACCCTGAAGGTATGTGGATTTCTTTTAGTGCTTAAAAATCCGTAGTAGGCCTGTGTATCCTTCTAGAAGGGATCTAAATACCTGTGTCCTGTACATTTGTAGCACATAAGAGAATCACAAGCATGTGAAAAGAGGCATCAGAACAACATTTCTTAGCCCTTTCTCAACGACATTTGAACTCCGATGCTAATGATGTTAGCTGCTACGGAGCGTTGTTAAATAAACATGATATCATCAGAAAGAACTCATTCCTATTCTCAACTATGCTTTTCCTGACTGTACAAACAATTCCTTTGATAGGACCATTTAATGGAGATGGCAGTAATATCCAATCACCGATTTGGAGGATCGGTATTTGTTTTGCCCCCCCCCCCAATAGGAGAGTTGCTGTCTCTACGATGTTTTTCTCCTACCGTTTATCTCTCATCTGCCATTTCTGCAGTTGAATGAAAAGTTTTCTATGTTAATATTTGACAATCTCATATGATATGCTTCTTTTAGTTTATTGCCTAAGGTTTATTTAGCCACGGGGGGGGCTAATATTACCTATGATACTTCTGGTTTGATTCTTGTGGACTTAAAACGCCCAAAACATCCGCACCGACATCTATAGGGACGTAAATATTCCTTATTGCTGTCATTATTCAGTTCCTCTCCCTACGTTACGTCTAGGTAGCCTATGCGTTACATTAAAATCTAAACAGTGTATGGGCGATAAGTGGTCAGCATATCCATTCTCATACATCTTTTAAAATCGTTGTTTAACTACTAATTAACTAACTCACTGGCACCGTTGAACCGATAGAATCACGGTCAAGTAGACTTAAGCTCTCCATATTCCCCTATCCTGAGCTGAAATTTTCCAATCACCCACTGTATAATTTATTTCCCTAAAATTATAGTTACTGTTATTCTCTGTATTTCAAGATCCGATGCATAGACATCGGCAGGCCACAGCTTTCAGAAATATTGGCGAGAAACAAGAGAATAAAAAAACATCCAGAAGAGAATATCAAAGAGCATAAATCACAGATAAGAAATTTTCACTTTCTCACATGAAACATTGTGGAAAGCGGATGAACGGACAGGAGGAATGCGTTAGCCGTGGAGAAGGTAACGCTCCTGAGGGAGAAAACAAACAAGTCTGGTGCTCGAAGTTGTGTATTGGATGTTAGACCAGTCTGCATGAAACTAAAACCCACAGATGAAACTGAAGTCATGAACAATAGTTGAACAGGCCAAATCATTAACTGAGTGTTACATGAATTTTGTTTAACGACACTCTTTATCAGCTGTGATACTTGCGGTAGGAAACTAAAATCTGGGCCTGAAAGGGCCTGTATAATATTTAAACAGAGGCCCCTTTTTAAATCATGAGGTTCTTTTACGGAGACTACTATAAATCTATACAGACGATGTACGTCTCTAATTTCCTTCCAAACTTACCCGAACTCAAGATTATTTTGACGTTAGAAATGACGGACCCCTGCTGGGTTGGAAACAGAGGCTCGCATTTTAACCACTAGTCCACCAAGCGCTAATACAGCGTCTATGAAGAAGGCGAAGATGAAGAACATTTCTTCTATTACATGCTCAATGACAAATTATCTTAAATTGTAACTTGATGTTAATTTTTAAGATAAAACAATACTGTGATTCCACGAGAAAACTACTTGTGACTAATTATTTAAAACGATGTTGTTTTTCTTCGCAACTTTCAATTGGGCGTAATACTCTTATTGAAGAAAAAATCGTTACTTTCATAAAATGTTTGTATAAAATGCATCTTGTTGCACAGCGATAACTAGAATTATGACGTAATAACCGTAACGTTACGAAGCAAGTGAATGTGAAATAAAATAAAACATTATATTAAATTTAATAAGCTATATTAATATTTGACAGATTACATATAAAAATTTAATTAGGCCTAATCAATATATACATACAGCTGTGATCTGTAAACAGACCAATTGACAACGTCTTCTCTAACATGTAAGTATTAAATTAATTTTCAAAAGCCACATTTATCATTATTTAAGGCAGTGCTATAAGTCGGTATTCCACATTTTTGATACGATATGTGGTCCGTTTTTCAAAACTTGCCTAACATTGTTTTGTCCTAGATGGATAAACCCCTAAGAAAAATGAATACCAGATGCACGTTCTTGGTGAAAGACGGCCAGAACGCAGGTATCATAACACGGCTGATATCTCGTAACGATTGTCTACAATTTGTTTAAACCTCACCAACCTCTAATGTCCTGAGGACCTTCAAATTATTGTAGTGGAATAACTTTATAACTGACCTTATCGAATCCCTAGGACTATGAAAAAAATTTCAACCCGTGTTCAACTCACGGTCGTGCCAAGTTATTTATATCAATCTGTGAACGACAAGATTCCCACGCTTCATAGATGTCAACCCGTGTTCAACTCACGGTCGTGCCAAGTTATTTATATCAATCTGTGAACGACAAGATTCCCACGCTTCATAGATGTCAACCCGTGTTCAACTCACGGTCGTGCCAAGTTATTTATATCAATCTGTGAACGACAAGATTCCCACGCTTCATAGATGTCAACCCGTGTTCAACTCACGGTCGTGCCAAGTTATTTATATCAATCTGTGAACGACAAGATTCCACGCTTCATAGATGTCAACCCGTGTTCAACTCACGGTCGTGCCAAGTTATTTATATCAATCTGTGAACGACAAGATTCCCACGCTTCATAGATGTCAACCCGTTTCAACTCACGGTCGTGCCAAGTTATTTATATCAATCTGTGAACGACAAGATTCCCACGCTTCATAGATGTCAACCCGTGTTCAACTCACGGTCGTGCCAAGTTATTTATATCAATCTGTGAACGACAAGATTCCCACGCTTCATAGATGTCAACCCGTGTTCAACTCACGGTCGTGCCAAGTTATTTATATCAATCTGTGAACGACAAGATTCCCACGCTTCATAGATGTCAACCCGTGTTCAACTCACGGTCGTGCCAAGTTATTTATATCAATCTGTGAACGACAAGATTCCCAGCTTCATAGATGTCAACCCGTGTTCAACTCACGGTCGTGCCAAGTTATTTATATCAATCTGTGAACGACAAGATTCCCACGCTTCATAGATGTCAACCCGTGTTCAACTCACGGTCGTGCCAAGTTATTTATATCAATCTGTGAACGACAAGATTCCCACGCTTCATAGATGTCAACCCGTGTTCAACTCACGGTCGTGCCAAGTTATTTATATCAATCTGTGAACGACAAGATTCCCACGCTTCATAGAGGCGGTTGAATCGAAATGAAACTAAATAAATGAGAATGGATAAAAAGTAAAATAAAATTTGTGTGATACGTAAACAGGAGATACCCAGAAAAGAAAAAAACTCCCCAAACTCCGATTCGTTCACTGGGAATCCCACATGGAGTGGCCGAAGCTCGACTCCTAACCCTAGCATCGTAGAAAAGCAGAGCGTCTATCCGCTTCCGCCTCGGTGACACCACATCCCTCAAATCATAGTTAATCTTATTCTCCCACCTGATTCTTGGCCTAACTACCGGACGCTGTCCCTGTGGTTTCCCTTCAAGAGATTACATATCCATATTTCATTCCCCATTCGTTGCACAAGTTATGCTCATAGGAGCCTACGAAATAAAACATCTCATATTACATCCGCTTTTCTGTAAGTATCATGTACTTAGTCTTCTCCGTTCATCTGTCTGTTTATTTGCAACTCAAATACTCTTATTACCTCCTCCTACCTTAAAGTAATGGTCATTTTTTGAGAAACGTTGGGATGAAAAGAATTCCTCGAATGTGTAATAGGATCCATTTTCTGTATTCAGGATTATGTTTAATTTCTTTCTGTATCTCATTCCTGTTTTTAATCATTATTCATAGGCGTTTGAATTTAGCCACTTTTTTTTTTAAATTTCGCTCGTAAGTAATTTGATGTCCATTTCCACAGTTCAGTGTACTTCTAGGTTAAATATATATATTTAGTCTTACAGATTTTGCTTTCCATCCCGAATAACCTAGTGTTAATGAAAATAATATTCGTGTTCTTCCTTAGTACCTCGATTCTGTGGCCTAACAATACTACATCATCAGTATAAACATCTTAATAATATCATCCAGTTATACGCTTTCATGGTCTTCTAGACTTATAATGGCAAGTTCTTGTACAAAATTGAATAGTAGAGGAGATAGTGCAACGCCTTGCTCTACTGCATTGTGAATTTAAAAATTATTTAAATTCTGTTCGCCACCCCAACCTCGCTGTTTGTACTACATTTATACACATTCGTTTAAGTCTAACATTTCAGTAATTCCGAAGTCCAGCAGGACACTGTAAGACTCTTAATTGGATCGTACCGATGTGCCTTTTGAAGTCCGGTAATACTTGATGCATAGTGTTCTTCTATTACCAATTATTTCATAACATTTGTCTTACACTAAAAGTACAATATACTGTAGATCAATTATTTTCTAAATTCACTTGATTATTATAATTTATTACGTCGTCAATACAGTCTGAATACAAACATTTTTGCTATGATTTTGTTACAAGTTAAAATAATCTGATGCTCCTGTAATATGTTTTCTCTCCTTTCTTTTAGATCGATGCGATAATCGATTTTTTGCATTTAATTTGCAAGTCTTTTTGTTTTCCACAACATTCTGAGTTACGTGTGTTTGTTGTCCATCAATTATTCTCTCCCTATATTTTTCAGTTCTGCTGTGGCCCATCTGAACTTGATACTTTATACATATTAAGTATTCTATCACCATTTAAAATTGCATCTCGCTTGGCTCTGTGAATAATATTTCTGCTGTGAGTATAATCATACTCTTCAATATCCTGTTCTTGATGTACATTTAAAAGGCAATAACATTAATGTTTCTATGTATTTAGTATACTTCTTCTTCTTCTTCTTCGTCAGGCTCTACGACTTCCAGTGGAATGTCTTGGCCTTCTCAACCAGTTTACGCCACTTCTTCCCATCTTGTGCAGTAGATTTCAAATCAAAAATCCCCATTTATCTTCTTGAATCTGAAAAAAACATCCTCACTTTCATGCCTTAATATATTTTTTTAAGCCCGAAACACTTTCCTTTCTATCTAATTTCCCTAATATAATTTTCCGATGTTCCTCCTATTTGTTGCATTAATTTCGAAAATATATATATTCTATCTCAAATGTATCCTTTTTACGGGATCACTTTATTCAATTTTTTAAGTAACTAACCGTGAGATAAATTAATAATATTTGTAATTTCCCGAGGTGACTCGAGAAAGGTGTTCATGCAGTTACATACCCAATGTTTTTCGAGAGAATTCATGACCTTATTAAAATGTATTGGTAGGGCGCAAAAAGTGGACATGCGTTTTTGAGATAACTTTTGTTTTACGATGTGACTTAGGCGTGGCCAAAAATAAAACATAAACTTCCGGTCGATTCCAGAAAAATAAAAAAGTTTTAAAGCACGATTTAATTTTTCGCCTCAAGACTCGATGTTAAACGTTAAACGGGGAGTGAATTATTTTAAAAAATAGTAAGTGATTATGTAAAACAGAATGTATCGTAACATCCGAGTTGAATGTAATCTGAATAAAACATCATTATATTAATTATTTTGTTTAAAATAAGATGTATTTTTATTTCGCGTCGTAGCCTCGTAACGTTATAGTAATAAGTCATAATTCTTGTTATCGCTACGAAACAAGACGCATATTATATAAAGGTTAAATGAAATATGTCAGTCTTAAGTAAGTACACTAGACATAATTGCGCCAATCTGAGAGTTCCCATGTAGATTTAAATAACAAATTACACCTGGTTTTGTCGTGGAATCCTGTTTAAATATGATAAGCAGAGTTTGATCTTCGAGAAGGCGACGTACATAATAACTTAGATAAGAGGACATTGGGCGTGTAATGTGCGTAAAATTGTACAAAATGTTTCATTATGTTTATCTTACATTTGCTCTTCTTCTTTCTTCCAAGTCACTGAAATCAATTTAGGTGTATTTGTGGTTACCGTGTTCGCCTCAGGATGGAAGATTCGTGAGTTCACATCCAGACGGGGACTGTGGATTTTTGAAAGTGTAAATATCCTGGTCATAGGTCTTTTCGTAACAGAACTCAGAATGGTGATTAACATATCATTTAGTTTGCTTCTTTGTCTGTTTCCTCGCGTAAGTTTTTACAGTAAGGGAGACTTGATATATTTCAAAACAAATTTACAATTTTGAAGTGTATTTTGTATATACCTACCTATTTGTAATATGAGGTTTAGGTCATATTTTTATTATAAGTGTAAATATTATATCAGTAACCAAAGAAGAGAAAAATTGTTAAAACAGCGCATTCCTTTGTTTACTCGAGACAATTTGTGTTGTTATAAATGTTGTGGATTAAACAACTGTGATGTTCCGAGAGCATAGTTGGTCATGTAATTTTATAGAGCACAAGCAAATCATAAATACTAGAGACAAACGTAATTAGTTGCTATTGCCGTACTATTCTCTAGTTGTGCGCAGTCTTGGTTTTATCACCAGAGTCTTCACTTCAATTATAGTTTTGTTTTTAATAGTCTCCGGTGAGTCTACAACTACACATCGTCAACCAACATCAGACTCGAGAAGTCAAACTACGTAGTTGGTTGAAAAGTCGCTTATGGTAAGCAAACTCATTCTTAGAAACACTCATATTTACTAAACAGTATTAAAACATTGTGTGAGGTTTCGAATAATACATCATTTTCTTTGCCAACTAATAAGTTAGCCAAAAGGGAAAACTTTAATGATCTATTATACTTTACAATTCATGTTGATCATCCATAAAAACAAACTTTCTACTACAGAAAGGACTTCCCGACCTATGGGCGGGCTAGCGGGAGAAGCGCATGCGTCCGCTGCGTCCTCACTCCGCGTCACGCGGCGTAGCAACCCCACGGCTCAATGTGAGTGATAAACTCGCGCCACCGCCGATATATTGAAACTTAACCGCCTGCACAGGCAGTTGAGTTTCATGCTTGTGAGGTTACACGCTCGTATTAGTGGTCTTAGTTCGTAGTTATTATGTCTCGATCTGTGTTTACAGTAGAGCATAGGGTATTTATGTCCGATAATTATGTGAAACAGAGTCTTGCAGAGAAGTCGTTAGACGATGTCGAACACAATTTCCAGAAGTAAATCCTCCAAATAGAGATACCGTTCGATGACTTGTAAACAAATTTAGAGAAACATGATCTGTGCTCGATAAGAAACCAAAGGTAATAAAACGTGTGCTTGCTGAGGTAAATTGTATGAAATAGGAGAATGACTAGAACATACAGCAACAAAATCCCTAAGACGACTTCCACAAGAAACTGATGTTTCGAAGGCTTCAGCATTGTGACCCACGAAACTCTTACATTTGAAACCAAACAGAATAACTGTAATGCATGAACTTCAGCCTCGTGATCCTGACATGCGGTTACGTTTTTGTAATGGGATGTTGCAGATCGTTAATATTGGAATTTATGATTCTCAGACGAAGCCTGGTCCCACTTAAATGGGTATGTGTCGTCGCAGAATAACATGTATTGGAGCCAGCAAAACCCCCCTCGCTTACATAAAATTCCCCTGCATGACGAACTGATATGAGTGTGGTGTGCAGTCAATGGTTACACAATTATAGGACCGATGTTTTAATAACATAATTAATGCACAAAGGTGCAGGATGACATATTGAAACCATTTTTCGAAGAACTAACTGATATTGACTGTCGAAATGGATATTTCCACCAAGACTCTGCACATATATCTGAGGACTCTTTAAAATTAATGAAATGTTTGAAGATCGGGTTATTATTGCGGGTTTGTGGCCATCACAGTCTCCAAATTTAACTGTTTGCGATTTTGATTGGTAATAACACAAACAAATAAAATGTATGGAGCAGACCCCTACACATTAGACGATCTAAAATATCAGGACAGAAATTAACTCAATGAGAGAACAGCAACTAATGCGTGTGAATGAGGATTTCCTAGCAAGGTGCTAATAATGTGTAAACGTAAAAGGAAAACATTTTAAACATCTCCTTTCATAATTCCTTATTTTCACTATTTTCATGGCCGTGCACGAACCAGCTGAAAGAAGTAGGAAAAGAGCCGTGGAGTTGCTCTGCCGCGTGACGCGGAATGAGGACTCGGCGGCCGCATGCAGACTTCCCGCTAGCCCGGCCGTAGGTCGGGATCCTCCCTGTATTTAATACATGTTTCTAAGTAAACTTGTATTTATATTAACTCATGTTTAATTTACATTGTTTTTTGTAAACCTCATGACGGTAAAAGTACATAATATTTAAACTGATTTTATTCATATTTATATTGATTAGTATGTGTTACTTTTATCTGTTTATCAACTGTTTTAGAATATTGGGCTAATTTGTTTAATACATGGCGCGACTTTTTAAATCCTTCATAAACTCCTGTCAAATTTTATTCTTCCATTTTTGAAATTAGTTACCACCATTAACAATGATTTTTACATTTTTTCTAACGATTATTTCGGCTCAATAGTGCATTGTCTTTCCCTTGATGCTTCACTAAACTGTAGCTCTTCTTATGTATTTACCAACATTTTGTGATATTTTAAACGTTTTCAAACCATTATTTATAACATTGTTTCATAGTTTTTAGGTATTTATTTAAATACTTGAAACACTGTAATGTTATGACACTGTTAGACAGTATGTGGTGCTGTGTTGCTATTTTCTCCACAGTGTACATTACTTAGTCTATGATTTTCTCTCCTCTTCCAATGTTGTACCAGTGAATCCCCACTAGTTGGCACCATTAACAATTCAATTGCACTATTACTGTTTTTATACACTTGTATATGTATCAACTTCTCTTTGTTTTTAATGCACATCCATTTTTATAAACTTTGGGAATTCATTTCGAAGGTATACAATTGAAATAAACGAAGGTAACTCACTTCAATAAAATGAACTGATCTACAGTAAATAATATGCATGTAATTTATTTTGTTACGTTAGGAACAGTGAAGTTAGTGCTGCCCTCTAGCGACAGCTGTATAAGCCTTAGTAGAGATTAAAAGATGTATGACAAGTAGCGGTAACCCACTAGGCAGAGATAATCGATATGTGATTCGATGGTTCCATATACCGGCAGCTCTGTAAACTCTTGCACATTGGCACTGTTGTTCTATAGGAAAGGTAAAGTACTGTTTCTCCATTATTTCAATATATGTTTCTATTATATTTAACTAGATACGTAGCATGAAGACGTGGCAGCCATATTAATTTTAACGAATATTCTCTCAGGAAAAACAAAATAATGTTCCATTCAGCAAACATACAGAATGCATTAATTAATTTTACACACACTCTCTCTCTATAACAAACACACGTGTGTATATATATATATATATATATATATATATATATATATATATAGTTTAGAGACTCGGGTTCAAATCCCGACTCAAGCATTAATTTTTCTTTTCATATCATATATATACCTTTTCGGGATTCTTGTCTTCTCGAGGTTTCATCACTTTCTGTGGTGACATCTTCAGGAAATTTTGCTTCATGTAGGCATTCTCCTGAAGATAGATACACAACGATACCCGTGAAAGTCTTAACCAATGTACACATATACTTCATAATTTGAGAACTTACATTTATTTTTGGGTGTGGCATTCTTTCACAGTTTAGAGTCCTTAAATTGAGTAAGGTTAGCTTTCAGGTTGGTCTTTCATAGGTTAAAGTGCTTAAATTGCTTTAGGTTAGCTTTTAAGATGGTCTTTCACAGGTTAGAGTGCTTATATTGCGTTAGGTTAGCTTTTACGTTGATTTTTCACAGGTTAGAGTGCTTAAATTGCGTTAGGTTCGCCTTTAAGGTTGGTCATTTAGGTTAGAGTATTTGAATTGCGTTAAGTTCGTTAAATATCGTTTATATGTTGGCTGCATCCCGTGATTCAATAGTGTAAACCGCTTCGCGTTTGTTCACTCATGCGCATAGCGTATGGTTGGAAATAACAATGTTTCGTGTCACAATGTAAAGAATTACTGTATATTCATATTATATTGCATTGTATACTGTATATTAGCTATATTTTTACGTGTCAATTATAATCTGTGAATTTTATGTTTTAAATTGAATAATAAGTATATTTGTAAAGGAACAAAATGTTTCCTTTCACAAAACTTCGTTTAAAATTCACATCTTGCCAATTCCTATAAATACTAGCTGTATTACCTTGTAAAAATTACTTACATTCATTCACTTATTTCTCGCATTAGGGTGCCGAATCTGCCTTGCACTTCACCCATAGGAGGTTTAAAATTCTACTTGAACAGAACCTCCTTAGAGATGCCTCTGAAAGTGTTAGAATCGAAGAAAACTCCCTAAGAAACCCTACTAACAACTGAACAGCTGTGCTACTTTGGTTTAGAATTGGGATCTTCGAATACGACAGCACCTCCACCAATGCAATCCCTAGGGAGCTCAAATTTTTCTTAGAATTGTTGTTAAGTACCTTTCTCTAACCTACCTCTGTATGTGTCTATGTGATACTTATCTTGCGTTGTCTTTTACTATAATTGGTTGTGAAATGTGAGTCTTGGTAAATAGTGATGTAACGTGGTCATGCACTATGTACCCTCAAACAGTGCTATTTTCAAACTATTTCGAAGCCTATTTTTTTTTACATTACAGCTACAGTTACTAACATAACGTTGTTAAATACTAATATGACAAAGAATGGTTGTTACATAGATTGCTGCGTCCATAATTGCTCTATATTCATAGTTTTTAGATAAAAAATAAAAACACTTGTCAAATTTACCTAGTTTTTTGGTGTTTCTATGAAACCCTAGAAAACTCACACACACACACACATACACACACTCATTCACACACCAATATACTCGCACACTACCACTCAGACACACACACAAACTCACAAACACTCAGTCCCACACTCACATCCACGCACTAACTCACCCTCACTCACTCACTCACTCACTCACGCTCGCTCGTTCACACACACACACAACACACTCTCTCACACACTATCTCCCTCACACACACTCACTCTCTCTGTCACAAACATTCACTCACTATTTTACACAAACCCATTCTCACATACGCATATCTCTCTCTCTCACACACACACACACACACGCTCTCTCACATACTCCCGCACACACACTCACTCTCTCTCTCTGTTACACACACACACACTCTCTCTCTGTTATACACACACACTCACTCACTCAGTCACTCACTCTCATTCATACACACAAACTCTCTCTCACATGCCCCCCTCTCACACACACTCACATTCTCTCTCTCTCTCTCTCTCTCTCTCTCTCTCTCTCAAAAACACACATTCACACGCTATTTCTCACACTCACTCACACACACACGCACGCACTTCTTACACACACTCGCACAACCTTCTCTTTCTCCCTCTTTCACACACTAACACTCTCTATCACACACACTCACTCTCTATATGACAGACATACACTCACACACGCAGTCTCTCTCTCTCTCTCTCTCTCTCTCTCTCTCTCGCACACACAAACGCATTCACATTCTCTCTCACTCTCTCATATACACTCTCGCTCTCTCTATCACACACATTCACACACTCTCTATCTCTCTCTTACACACACACTCTCTTTCCCACACACTCTCACTCTCTCTATCTCGCACGCACTCTCATCTCTCTGACAAACGTACACTCTCTCTCTCACACATCCAACACTCTCTCTCACATGCCACCCTCTCACACACAGTCACAATCTATCTATCTCTCTCTCTCTCTCTCTCTCTCTCTCTCTCAAAAACACACATTCACACGCTATTTCTCACACTCACTCACACACACACGCACGCACTTCTTACACACACTCGCACAACCTTCTCTTTCTCCCTCTTTCACACACTAACACTCGCTATCACACACACTCACTCTCTATATGACAGACATACACTCACACACGCAGTCTCTCTCTCTCTCTCTCTCTCTCTCACACACACACACAAACGCATTCACATTCTCTCTCACATACACTCTCGCTCTCTCTCTCACACACACACACACTCTCTCTTTCCCACACACTCTCACTCTCACTCTCACTCTCTCTATCTCGCACGCACTCTCATCTCTCTGACAAACGTACACTCTCTCTCTCATACATCCAACACTCTCTCTCACACACACAAACTCTCTCTCACATGCCCCCCTCTCACACACACTCACATTCTCTCTCTTTCTCTCTCTCAAAAACACGCATTCACACGCTATCTCTCACACTCACTCACACACTCACTCACACACACACACGCACGCACGCACGCACGCACTTCTTACACACACTTCTTACACACACTTCTTACACACACTTCTTACACACACTCCTTACACACACTCGCACACACCTTCTCTTTCTCCCTCTTTCACACACTAACACTCTCTCTCACACACACTCACTCTCTATATGACAGACATACACTCACACACGCAGTCTCTCTCTCTCTCTCTCTCTCTCACACACACACAAACGCATTCACATTCTCTCTCACTCTTTCACATACACTCTCGCTCTCTCTCTCACACACACACACACTCTATATCTCTGTTACACACTCTATATCTCTGTTACACACTCTCTTTCCCACACACACTCTCACTCTCTCTATCTCGCACGCACTCTCATCTCTCTGACAAACGTACACTCTCTCTCTCACACATCCAACACTCTCTCTCACACACACATTCTCTCTCGCTCATTCTCTCTCACACACACTCTCTATCATACATACACATACACCTTCACACTACCTCTCACTCTATCTCACACACTCTCATTCTCTCACCCTCTCTCGCACACACATAACCACACACATTCACTGACTCACAAATGCACAATCTCACTATTTCTCTCACCCTCTCTCACACATGCACACTTACACACACTGTCCCAAACAAACACACCCAACTCACTCTCGCACTTAAATACACACTCACTCTTTCACTCTCACACACTCTGTCACACACATACTCACCTCTTTCACACACACACACTCCACTCTCCCTCACACACCCTCTCATTCTCTACCTTATTCTCACTCTCTCACATTCAGACTCACACACACTCATATACTCACTCTCTCACACACGCATTCACACTTACTCTCTCACACTCTCATACACACTCACATTCTCTCTCTTCCCACACTCTCTTTCACACCATCACACTATTTATTGCATTAATTTCGAAAATATTTTCCTATTTGATATCCCTAACAACACCCACAGATGAATCCGTGCAAGCTTAGTGCAACCGAATTGCATCACTGCCTGCCAATGTACAGCGTTAATCCCCTGGACGAACCTTGTGTTTTATACCATTGTTCCAGTGACTTTTTATTTATTACTAGCTGGCTGTACCCAGTTAACGTCACAACTCGAATAAGAATACAATTTAAAGTCTTGGTAGAAGAAGGGCCAATCCCACAATTTTGTGATTTGGAAATACAATCAAAGTGTTTTTGCTGTAGAAACAAATCTAATTAACTTAGGTATTTGAATTTTTAGGATCAGATACAGAACACTATTAGAAATTATAAATATTCCTGCAAATATACAATACAAATGGTCAACAGGTATTGAAGAAATAAATTACATAAACTCACAACTTTTTTCTATCAGTCAATATTAATAAAGTTCATTGTTAAAACCGTTGAGGTGGAGAGTCATAAAATAAAATAAGTTAAAATATACTTTCTTAGGTAAAATCCGTCGTCCTCAACTTATAAAATATGTAATCTTTATGCCTGTAGGCCTTTCAGAACATCCGTTCCATCTTCAGCACTTCATTCTTCGCTACAGCATCAAACATCATACTGGATGCTGTAGCGAAGAATGAATTGCTGAAGATGGAACGGATGTTCTGAAAGGCCTACAGGCATAAAGATTACATATTTTATAAGTTGAGGACGACGGATTTTACCTAAGAAGGTATATTTTAACTTGTTTTATTTTCTGTCAGACCAAAATCGGCATCGCAGGGAAGAAAGATGTATCCTGGAACCAGAAAGCGATGCTCAATTTCTTCAAACCACTGCAGCTGGACCATGTAGATGAAAGGACTCATAATAACAAAGTGTTTGGTTTATCCAGCACACAAATCACTAACCTTCTTGTTTACAACTTTGCCTTCTCTGTTCGCATATTCTTGTCCTTGAGCCTTCAAAACCTTTCTTTTATCATCTTTCCATTCTTTAATACTCTTTCGTTTTTTCGACCTTCCATCATTCAAAGAGCTATATTTATTATAAATATCACTATTATTTCCCATATTACTTATAGAATCATCATTCAAGTCAGTCACTTAGAAAACAAACATGTAATTGGAGCTAAACAACAAGATGGCGACCACATGGCCAATCAGAATAAGGCTTACAACCCTCTTAGGTTAACTGAGAAGGCATTGGCCCTACTTCCACCAAGAAGCTGCACAGTTCATTCTCCATCACTTTTTATGTTTAAATTTACATGTTGTTAGGCATATCCCACAATCAATTTAGTTCAAGGAGTAAACACTAGCTTACACATTAGTCACAAAACTCATTTTTCATGGCCCTTCTTCCACCAAGCCCTTCAATTGGTGAAAAAGACGTGATTGGCTGATTCGGGAGCGATAATTCCTCAATAATAGAATTTTTGGAAATAACATTTCTTAATTTATAATATATAATTTATGCTAGTTACATTTTTACAAAATACAAAAAAATATTTATCTCCTCTCTCACAAATATTTCCTGTTTTTACAGGATCAATTTATTCAGTTTTTAAATGTAATTAGATGTGAGATAACTTGAGAATATTTGTAATTTTCCCCCAGATGACTCGAGAAAAGCGTTGTTGTGTGTTTTGTGTGTGCATTAAAGCCATAAAACGCAAATATAATATTAAATATGAAACTATATTACAGGCGAATTGCTATTCTAACATTCAGTTTAAAAAAAAGTAGAACGGGAATCGAACCCGCGAGGTTACGAACGCAGATGAAGTCCGTTAAACCTCTCGACCACAGAAACACACTAAGCCGAGCTCTCTATTTCATGTTACTTGAGTGTGCACTGAGTTAACCAGCAAACAACCTATTGCAATTACTGAAAACGTGTTGATGTGAATACGGCTTCTGCGAGCGCTCACGAAGTGCCCCGATCGATTGATAGAATCTGCGAATGACTAATGTTTTTTTTTGTCTAAAGCTATGGTTTATTATACTGCGTGTCGCGCCCGACGTGACGCATTCTCGCGTTACGCTCGGCGTGATACTGGTATCGCATGGAGCGATACCGTACAGCGCTTATGTTTATGGAATTGTCGCCAGATGACACCACATATATGGGAAATCGAAATGACCAACGTTCATAATAAATTCCCGGATGTATTTACAAAAATGGATGTATACAAACCTGCCCCTACATAACCTAAAGAAATAAATTACATACATACTATTTAGTAAACTATAAACTAATCTGATGTACACTAAACTGACCCATCAGAACCTAACCACTGCTGTGGTCTCGAGGTAGCGTGCTGCCTTGTCACGCAGCGGGCCCGGGTTCGACCCTCTATCGGGACAGTATTTCTGGGTGAGATTTTTATCGGGGTTTTTCCTCACGTGTAAGACAAATGTCAGGAAAACTTTAAGGCCCAAACGGTCCCCGAAATCATATGGCCATCGCAATGATCATCATCATTCATATTCATCTTAAATTAAGCTTAGGATTAGGGACTCTCCTGGCGCACCACTATCATCATTACCCATCATATCATCGGGGCAACATAACCCCGCTTTCCAGGCGCCCCAACCTTAGAAGGGGGTTACAAGTACGCCATGCCAGGTGAGAACATCAGGAATGCCGAAAGACAACCTGGGGCATTTGAAAAAAAAAAATTTCTTAAAATTAATTTTGGAATTAAATGCAAATGTTGGTCATTCACACATATGCCCTGCCGTCTTGTGGATTTAATTTTACAAGCGTACGCGTGTGCCAGATTCAGTTCTAAAGACATTCTAAAAATAATTGAGAGGAAAAGTCATAATTTGTGTACATAGATAAACTACTAAAATCATTTATAAAAAAGTTTTAAGTATCGTTGCAAAACATTTAAAAAGTACGAAATATTGTAAAGACGGAAAAAGTACCTAGAGCAACAGCATCACATGAATGTTGTATGGAAAAATATAGAATAAAGTATTTGGTTCCTAAATAAACACATGGTTGATGATAATACCAAATTTTAGAATACTTCAGATATTCGCCTGAGCAGTTTTATGACGTTTTGAATTTAATAGAAGACGAAATATATGTACATCCATTATATCCCTAAGATACAATACACAATTTACAGCTTTTATTTATTTCTTGACTAAGTTCAAGCCACAATAACCTCTTTTTGTACATCTCTGTACTCCTTCATGCTCATATTGTATAGAACTCGATTATTTGCAACAAAACTATCAAATTTTCGTTGTTAAAATTGATAAGTTACAAAATAAGCGCTGTATTTCCGACATTTTGTCATAAAATCTTGGTTTGTTTTTAGCAATTACACCAATTAGTACGGATAATAGCTTCTGTATTCTTTGTTTGCGCCGGCAAATTGCATCGGGAATTCAAGTGATTCAAATACACGACGCGACATATCAGCGCAAAACCTTTCACGACAGCGCTTTGCATTGTAGAGAAACCACATCCATTTAAATACACGGGGAGAAATTTTTGCGCTGGCGCTTTGCGTAGTAGATAAACCAAGGCTTCAGGGAGTACCTATTACATGTGCGGTTCACAGTTATTTCCATCTGCGCAGGGCATATAGTTGGAAGTTGTAGTGTGGTTAACGAAACAAAATAAGAAGGAAACGGTAAAAAAGGAACAGTGGCTAGGATAACATTTTTTAGATACAAGTAGGCCGACCAACATAAACCAAAATAAGTTATATTTATAGAGATATGCTGAAACAATTAGCCGGAGACAATTTGCATAATTGATTTTGGGAATATGATATAATACGTAATGTCAGAGATTCATTTCCGATGGTGTCAGTATTTTCACCACCTGCTAAACATTATGGGTGAACTATGCACTGAGGCCAACTCTGTCTCTAAACCAATGAGTACCAGATACACGTTCTTGGTTCAAAATCTGTTATTACGTAGTGCTGACAACCCGGAAACACTCAGTATATCGTTGACTAAAATATTGCGAGACAAATCTTACTATAGTCCCTTGTGAGGTCTGTAATGGGATTACGTTACAGCTTTTTAAATCAAATAGCTTGGATATATTTTTACTTTGCCCAAAATAATTCGAGAACGACAATTATTCATTTATATACTCACTTTTTTAAACGAGTTTTTATGAAATTTATTTAATTTCTTAAATCTTGCTTTAAACTATAATTAAACAGTGTTGGGTTATTGAATCATGTAACTTAAAAAAAAGTATAATTTTGAAGTCTAAGAAGAAATTAGTGACATGCATTAACTTAACGTAGTATTAAAGGCATATATTATACTAATAAAATGGATGCTAGTTTGATTGCATATGGGCAAGACATTATTTCACAGAATTTGAGCCAGTCTCTATTTTTGGGCTTTTCAAAAATTGTTTTCTTCCTGGCTAATAATAAAATATGTTACACTGTATAGATAGAAACGCGAGGAATTTAGGCAGCTGTAGTAAATAGGGGCTACAACGGAACGGCTGGTGGACTTCACACGCTAGCGACATATAGGCTACCGTCGTAAATATCGTCTATAACAGTAACATGACACTGGTAGGCAACCGCCTGTGAGGCTTTGCTTTAAGAATAGGAGGCCTAATTTTAATACAGAATAAGCAAGTTAAATCTACACGGATGTAAAACAAAGTATTTGTGATTTAGATTTAAATTTGTTGTAATCTAATATATACAAATGTATATTTGTTTGTTTGTTCGTACTTTACGCGCGTTGATCCGATTGTGATGCGGCTTTTTGCAAAATGTTTGGGAGATTCCTGGGATGAACATAGGCTATAAGAGAGTTGTGATACTCAACTCCGACACCCTTAAAAATCGCCCTTTGTAGTGGAAAACGTAAAAAAAAGTAGCTGTTTGGCGCTTAAATGGCTTACGCTGCCTAAATCATAAATTCACAATATTAATGTTCACAGAATTGAATATCTCAAAAAGCTTTACAAAAAAGTCCGCGACAGCATATTATGTTTATCTGTTATGGATAACTCGCAATAACCATTTTTGTCTTTTATTGATCTCAAGAAGATCTAGACAAGTACGTAGATTCCTGTGCGAGCATAGCAGCACATGGCGGTATTCTTTTACGGATAACTCACAATAACGAATTTTGTCTTTTAGCTCATTTATACCAAGAAAATCGAGATAAGTAAATTCCCGGGCAACACCGGGTAATCAGCACGGGGAATCTTAAAATAATTACCATATACATTTATAATTATTATTTATTCAACTAATCATAAGAAGTACATCAATTTTCGTTTTTCAGCTCATTTATGACAAGAAGATCGGGATGAGTAGATTCCCAGACAATGCCGGGTAAACAGCATGGGGTATCTAAAAATAATTATGGTATACATTTTTCCTTCTCCTTATTTAACTAAAGATAAGACACATTAATTTTCGTATTTCAGCTCATTCATGTCAAAAAGATCGGGATAAGTAGATTCCCGGTTAATGCCGGGTAATCAGCTCGGGGTATCTAAAAATATAAATTTATAATTATTTTTCATTTTATTCAACTAAACATAAAAGCACATTAATATAATTTATTTAGGCGTAGCAGCGCACGCCGGTTATTAGCTGGTGACCAATAAGAATAACTTTAAAATTAACAGCATGTATACGACAACACGTGATATATTATCAAACATTCAAAAAGATAAACATTGTATTTAAATGTATATTTATTTACCTCATAGACGAAACGTCATCCATTTGTCTGTGTAAAAATCTCAAGATGTATATATTGGCTGATGAAATAGTTCTGAATTATTGTGTGAAATAATCATATTTTCTTAAAGTAATATATTTTTTAATTCACGTTCGGTGGCGTTGCTTCGTAACGTTACAGTAGTTATTGCGTCATAGATCTTGTTGTCGTTATGCAACCAGGATTTTTTTTAGTAAAAGTGTCTTGAAAAAAAAAGTTCTTTGCAAAAACATGTTAGGAATAATTTAAAAAGCCTAATATCTAATTAAATAATAATTTACATCCTGATTTTTAGCGGAATCTCCTGCTTTAATATCTATCAGCACTGTTTTGTCTTCAAAAACGTAGCATTAGTTAACAGTTTTAGATAGTATGACATAATATAATAAGATATAATACATATTTTTTTCTTCTAGTTATCTTCCTCCTTGTTAGATCCTGATGTCAATATTGATGGAATAATGGCTGTATTGCGCGGATCTCTTTTCAAGGTTCTCATGTTCAAATCTTGCCGGGTTTTATCCAAGGTCGTACAATTCTGAGTATACGTTCCTTCCGATCGGAGTTAGAGACGTGGGAACCCGTGTAAATTTACGGCACGTAAAGCAACATTAAATAAAAAAAAAAATCCCAAGCAAACTTTTTTGTCAATTTCTGTCACACTTGAACTGAGTCGGTTATGATAATGACAGTTAAAGAGCGGCAATAAGTAGGGTACCACTTTCATAACACAGAATAAACTTTTGACATCCTAAGAGCTTCTTTCCCCGACTATGCACATTTCAATTTATTTTCGGTAACTTTTTTATGCAGACCCGCCTAAAATCCATCCCTCAACTCGGAGTAGCAGGGATTATTTAGTATTTTCACCCTTCATGTTTACCACACATACTATTAATATGTTCCTTTTAACCATGATATCATGAACATTTTTCGTGTTAGAACGTCAAAATTACTTTTTCCAACTGTTATGTTTTCTGATAATCTGTATTGTATTACTTCTTTGCCAGGTTTCTCGCCAATGGCGTGTCCTGCAAGGGAAGCCTGAGAACAGATTTCCAATATTTAAAATTATTATTTAAAAAAATATTATTATTATTGTCATTATCATTATTATTATTATTATTATTATTATTATCATTATTATTATTATCATTATTATTATTATTATTATTATTATTATTATTATTATTATTATTATTATTATTATTATTATTATTATTATTATTATTATTATTACTATTATTAGGTGCTGTAGTGGATGTTGGTTACCAGTGGTAATCATCCTCGCTTCTGATACAAAGATTCATCAAACATATCCGGGATGTCAATTTTACAGAGTTCAAAAAATCTAATCATGGGTTATTTCGGAGGCAACCGAACACGTGGGTCCCCTGTCCAAATTTACAGCACTTAAAATAAACTTATTAATGAAGAAAGGGACCTCTAAAGTAATTATTGTGGCTCTTTCTCGCCCAGATTTAAAATTCGTTGCTAATGATCTTAAAACTCAAAGAGCATCAATATCCATCCATCCATAGTAATTCTGCCCGCAGGCAGGTCCTTCACTGCAATCAGCATTTTCATGCTATGCTTGCAGCTTTTCTAGGGAATCGTAGGTGTGGTAGCTTCGCGTTGCTTTCCACACCGGTGAAGGATGATGATGATGATGATAATGATATGGATGATGATGATGGCCATATGATTTCGGGGACCGTTTGGGCCTTAAGGTTTTCCTGACATTTGCTTACAGGTGAGGAAAAACCCCTATAAAAACCTCACCCAGAAAAACTGCCCCGACCGGGGATCGAGCCCGGGCCCGAGACCACAGCGGTGGATAGGATCAATATAATGAAATAATAATTCAGATAGAACGTTTTGGCCTTGTTTTTACATTCTAGCTGTGTTTTGTAAAAAAAAGTCTCTACAGATAGCGGCCTATCATTCAACTACTGACTTGAGGACGTTAATTTCACATTCTTTCTTGCAAAATGTTGTACCTACCTGTTGATCTGCATATGTTGCCATTTCTTGACTCGCGATCCAGGCCCTGCGAGACGATTCCTCTCTTACTATGTAGGCTAGGCAACCAAGTACCAGTTAATTGCAGAAGCAAACAATAACAAACGTAACTAAAGTCTATCCGTAGAATCTGTAGAGAAGCTGTTCGAAATAAGCCATCTACGCAGGAGGTGGGAAAAATGCACGGCCAATGACGCCACGGAAGGAAGTGCAGGAGAAAGAACAGATCACTTGACATTATTCATTTCGCTCTAGAGCTTCAAGCGAGAAATATATCTAATCAAAAATTGGCACGCTGTTGCGTTCTGGAGACCGCCAGAGTGTTCTCAATGTTTATGAAAAATTGTTTGCACGAGGTGACAAAACCAAATCTGATTGTGTTGCAGAAACTGCGTATCTCACGAATGTTGGAAAATTCACCGTGTACAAGATACGCAAGGAAGCAATGTAGTTGAGAGATGAAGACCAGCACGAGGATGATGCATCCCTCTGGAGACGCCGGGCAAGAAACGTCCTGACCGGGCTCTTATATTAGCTGCATATAACGAATTCAGCCAGGAAATGGTGCGTAGAAAAATTCGTGAAGAATTTGTCAGCAAGCAGCTGCCTACTTCACTGTCGGAGGTGAGCTTTTTTTTTTGGGAAGGGGGTCAGAAGTCTTGTTCATACAACCATTTCAAACATCTAAGAGTGACAGAAGTGGAGACAAATTTCTCAAAATTTAAATGAAACAGTAAAAAAACTTAGTTCAAGTGTTTTTGTTTCACAGAAATTATAATATGTTGAAAATTACAAAAAAAAAAAATTAACTTCTTCTGCGCGAGGCATTACAAAACGCACATTAAACATAATTTTACCAACTGAAAGTTTCATCGAAATCGTTTTTGATCTGGATTAAATATAAATTTGCAAATGGAGTTTTTTTTTATTTTTAGTGTGAATTTTCGTGACTTAATTTCATTTTCTCCGTCAGATGAAAACCGATTTTGATCACATTTTCAGGCTCTGTAGAGATAAGAATAATAAAACTCACTAATAATAAAATTTCACTACCGCAATAATTCTTCTAAGTACATTTTTTCATTAATCGACTTCTGTATTATATTAGGACAGCAACTCGCTGTCAACTCATTCAGTAGTTTTCCTTCTTGCGACATAATTCATCATTAATTGCCTGTGCTGTAAACTGTTCTCTTGCTTCATTAATAATTTACTTATCGGCTTCCAATCTTTATATCCATTATGTCAAGTAGCAGCAGTAGTGTTAAATACACAGTAACAATATCAGTAGACAGATTTCTTTGACGGTGAATAAAGAAGTCATTTTTGAAAGATTTACCATTCGTTATTTTTCGGGTGTAAATATCTTTAGTCAAGTATCTAGTTTTTGTTTCAACGGTTGAATCATAAAAACTTGTAGAAGTATCCGAGATGTCATAATTTTTATTTCGGAAAAACTCTGGCCCTTTTCGAATCCAAATATCGAGTACTTCTTCCGTTAAAATTTCGTCACAGTACGTACCAGTATCAGGAAATACATGTCCCAAGCTTGTAGGTATTAACTGAGAGTAGCTTGAAGTGGAGTGTTTGACATCTGTTGTGTGTTTGACATTTTTGCCACACGTAAGCTTTATTCCCGTTTATAGTGAGAAGTATTTTGATCTTCAGGTGATGATGGTGAAGAATTAGTCAGCCCATTTGTTTCTCTCCAACCGTAAAACATAAAGTGAGTTTAGGAACTTTTTGGTTATTTCTTTTTCAGCCCCAACTTATTTTTCTTTTTTGTGAACCACTTAATAACGTTCTTTTCAATAAAAAAATGATTTATAAACGAGCACGTCAACATATCTATTATATTAATTTATATTAAAAACAAATCTATGTAGGCCCTATATAGGCATTGTATCGACTCTGCAAGATCGAACTTTGCCATCGGAGTTTTTTGTGTAGATGACTGCTAGATGATGTAGTTTAGCTATTTATGCTACGAGACACAGAAGTTGCCTATTATGGCATAGGTGAGATCCAGAACGAGCCAATGGGCGGCGCTGTGTCACAACAGAATGAGTGGAAATTAATTATCGTCCCGAGCGTAGCGTAGTGTAAGTGAATGTATCGGCCTTTCGTGGCCCCCGTGAGGATGTACCCTTATGGTAATGTCAGTATCGTGTTATCAGTTAGGGAGAAGATGTTTCGAGAAGGATTTTGAACTCAGCTGACCATGGCCAGTCGTTACCTTTTTTCAACCGTCCTAAACATATTTCCACAAGTTTCATTTCAGATTATTAGCAAATGTAAGCATGCGTTATTTAGTTTAATGAAAACGAAACAAATAACACAAATGTTTTAAAGTTAATATTAACTCCTATGTTGATAATCCTACGTATATAACTGCCTTCGTATTTTTATTAATGATACAAATAGGACATCACAAATAAAATACAAACTTTTTTTCGAGAAATCTATAAAGTTTTGGTCTCATGTTGCATCGACTGTTTCTGTAGACCGTTCCGACAACTGTGAAAAAGACAGCACTCCTAATAACGGATTTCTGTGTTTTACCATTTATTTAGTTTCATTGATGTTTATTTCCAGCTTCAGTTTATTCGGGTAGAATGTGCGCGTTGTTATTAGTGTCTCCGCAGCCAGGCCTAATAATAGATCATCATCAGCATAATCTCGCAGCATATTAATACTATCGTATTGTATGAAATCTTTATCCTCAACTCATTTGAAGGTATGCTATAATGCAATACTGAATATATAGAAAAGATAGTACAACCCCTTGCTTTAATTATTGACAAGTTCAAAAGTACAGTATATGAAAAATACTTTTACCTACCAGAACCCTACTCTTCGTGCTATTTCGACACATTTGAATAAGTAACTTTTTCAGGAATTCATGAGTGTACTATAACATTTCTACCTTTTAATTAAATCGTATACCTTTTTGAAGTGTGCATACTGTTAATGCATACAATGCAAATATTTTCCTTCATTTTTTAAAACCTGTCTTATACTTAAAAATTATGAGCTATTGTCTTTTTTTTAATCCACATTGATGATCTTCTATTATTTATACTTCTATTATTTTTTCGTTCACACCTTTGAGGTTACAATTATTTAAATTATAAAACTTTTTTATACTTTGTTACACCGTCGTCCTCAACTACAATATTTCATGTCACAATATTCGTTATATAATTAAATTTATAAACTTTTCGAAGTCTTGGCTTCAATATCATGAAGAGTCTTCATGAATCCAAGATTTCGAAAAGCTTAGATATTTAATGATATAACGAATATTGTGACATGAACTATTGCAGTTGAGGAAGATGATGTAAAAAAAAGTATAAATAAGTTTTATAATTAAAAGATCTACTATTATGTCGTGAATATATATATATATATATATATATATAGAGAGAGAGAGAGAGAGAGAGAGAGAGAGAGAGAGAGAGAGAGAGAGAGAGAGAGAGAGAGAAGGCGTGTATACTAATTATTTTTTAGAACTTTGTAGGAAAATGAAAGTAATACGATGCCCCTGTAGCAGTTGCAATCAGTTTTATCATCTTTGTTATAGAATGATCATTCTTTTCGTTTGGAAGAGTCTCTTTTCACCAAATTATACCAAGTAACCAATGTACCTTATTCCTCATTTTTTCCATCTGATTTTATCAGTTGTCTTGGGATTCCATCTGCTTTAGACATCTGTATTTTTTCAGTCGCTATTCAAACTCTAATGCGCTTGTTTCTGTAACTCTTATTTCTGCCTATGTAAATTTTACTTTTCAATTTCCAGTTCGACATGTACATTTAATAGCCAATTAAAGTAATTTTTCCATCCATTTCATATAGTTCAGGGATTTGAAGTCATGTTTCCATTTTCATTCCTAAAGATATTAGGCCAAGTCTGAAACCCTTTTCTTTCTATCCTAATTCCCTCACAAAATTCTGTTGTTCCTATTTTTTGTATTTAGTGAATGATCATTAATATTTTTTTCTCAAATAATATATCTTTTTAAAGGGTCCCTTTAACACCTAGTGTTTCCCATCTGATTTTACTCAATTTATAAAATTTACTTTATATTAGCTATCAAATCATTATTTCCTTCTATTTTAAATAACACATTAAGATGCTGACAGTTTAGTAGTATTCTCTATTAGTAACAGTTTGTTTTTCACACTGTGCCAGGTATTTGAGAAAGTGGATTGTGAATTACTAGTTCTCTGGTTTATCTTAACCACACCCTAGGTGTAGTGGTCCTCTTTAAATTGCATTTATTCAAGTAAGTGCAGGGGTTCAACAAATCAGAACATCCTCATATAACAGTGGGAATGTTATAAATGTTTAAAACTAAATGGTGCTTTTATTTTTTGCACAAATATATCAGTTTTTAGATAATTTTACAAACATTTAAAAGAGGACTGTATTTAATATTCTTTGTATAAAGATATAAACTATTTATTCATTACATAAAACACGAGTCATAAATTTAAAAGAAATTGAAGGCGTTACATGATAAACAAATGAGTAAGCATAACAATGGATGAGATCTCCTGAGGATATACGCCTGGTCACGAGAAACAACATGGTGAGACTAGAATCACAGAAATGTGATTTACGAATACCTCAACTTTAGGCATATGGACGAACATTAGCCTAAATAAACTTACGAATGTTAGCTATTTAAATGCGTATGCCGAGTGAAATAATTATGAACACATCAGTTGGTATTGGAATGTTGTCTCCCTTTCTTTCCTCTCCCTTATTATGCAGTATGGGATATGCACAAGTTCTCGTACCTTTCCCCTTGTATGGTATGGAATACGCAAAACCTGTTTGGCTAACGTGAACACTGTCCTTTATAGTTCTCTACAGTACCATCACGCAATACCATATATTGTGTTTCTACATTCAGAGTTCTGATATGGATTGAGTCGTCATCCAGGTTCGATGCTTATAATGTGGCCTCAAACAATGAATATAAAGAAATTATGAAAGCACTACATCCTGGATATTCTGGTGCAGATTTAAGTGGAAAATTGTTAGACGAAGCATCTTCAGAAGTTAATGATTTAATTAAAAAAGAAATACAAAGCAATGTTAATACTATTAGTCATTCAAAATATCTCTGCAGGTAGAAGAATTAAGAAGCTCTGTTTGTTGCTACATGTGACGTCATATAAAGCAGTGTACACTGTCAGCGTCCCATGTCCCATTCACCTCTGCACTCATAGATAGCAGTGTCACGTGTTCTAATCCTGCATAAACATGACTGCAATGCCCTCCATCAACAACTGTGCTTACTCTTTAAATGGGTAATAATAATTTACTTTGTTGATAGATGGGTGGACAAATGTTAAAAATGAAGCAGTTATTGCTACATCTGTTTACACAGAATACACTTATTTTTTTCTAAATGCTACAGATTGTGAAAGCAACAAGAAAACAGCTACATAGTGTGCACAAATTGCTACAGAAGGTATAGATTATTGTCAGAAGAAGTTTGGAATTAATATTTTTGCTGTATGCACTGATGAGAACAAAAATGGTAAAAATGAGAGACATTTTACAACAAAGACATGAAATAATAACATATGGATGTTCTGCCATTACATCAAATTGCTGGTAAATGAAATTTCAAATAAGACAATCCTTGGATATGTTATTGAAGTTAATAAGATTTTTCACAACCACCAACAAAGACGGTTTATTGCCACAGATCCCAAATGCTACATGCTGGAATTCCTACCTTGACTGTTCAAACACATTTGTTAAAAATTATCCTAAATATGTAGAAATACATGAAGACAAACATTCTCAAATCCAGAAAATATTACCCGAATTTTGGAAAATGCACTTATTTACAAATATGTTTCGCATATGTAGAAACAGCTGATATTTATTGGAAAAAATATTTGGTCGTATGCAAGCTGAAATAAACTAATATTTCTGATTCTGTAGAAATTTGGATAGACTTAATAGAATGAGCTGATCTTCAAATGCATAAAGACAGTATTCAACATAGGATGAGTGAAGCTGTTTTGCAAATATGATGAATCCTAAATATGTATGAAAATGCTTATCATCTGATCAAGAAAATCAGGCTGAGTCTTGGTTGACAAGCAAACACCCTGAATGGCTTGTACCATGTTTAGCCTTTAACCTTCTGTCGGGTGCAATATTCTGACTTTCGAGTTTGGGCACAATGTGCCTGATCAGCATATGCTTAAAAAAATTTTAATTAACACACTGCTTGCCAATCTGAACAACGTGAATTCGAAGAAATGTTATTGTTAGGGATGCCCGAAGGATAAGATATTCCTAATTTGCTCCTACAAAACAAATTTTAAGAAAATTTGTGACAAGCCTTCAAACAACATGATATAGCAGTAAGAACAAGTTAGTATCAGTTCAAATACGTATATTTGACAAAGTTCACATTATTAACATTTAGCCTATATTTTTAGCAAAATTATTCAAGAATATAACAATATTTGGTCTAAATAAATTTAATGAATAATTTTCTTTTGCAAATATTTTCAAAATACACATATTTAATAATGTAACGACTTCAGGTGCAATGAGCTTTTCTGAACAAAATATTTACAACCTCCCCTGGTAACGGTCTAGAGCAAACTGAGTGGGTCGGTTGTTTAGAGCAGGTAAAATCAAACAGTTACTTGAATGCCCAGTCGTCAACGCCGTCTGATGGCAGTGGAATGGGACAAAATTGACATCCTGTGCCTCTCAGATCAGATGTGCCCAACAGGAGGTTAAAATTAAAGATAAATAAATATATCCACCATCAATGTTTGTGGATGATGTAATAGAGAGCTTTAGTTCTGCTCAGTGGTGGAGTATTTTGGAGAAACATTTTACAAATGAGAACATTAAAGCTTTCTGTAACTTTTTGAATGTACTCACTAGTTGCCCATCTCATTTAGCATCAATAGAACAAGTGTTTTCAACCTTTTGATTAATATGGTAAAAAGTATTATGGGTTGGGTTGTGAAAAAGTTAAAAAATCAGTAAAAGTGCACAGATATCTTAATAATAAGGACGAGTTAAAAGAATATGATGTTGAAGAGTGTGATTCTGATTTAGAAATTTAAGTATTTGTTATTACTTATAATAACAGTTGTATATTGTGAATTAAATATACTGGTTGAAAGAATAATTTATCCTTATTATTTGGTTGGTCTATTTATTTATTTATTTTTTTAGTATCTTGAGTAATAATTATTTTTACAGTATTAAAAGCAATGTAAGTTCAGAAGTGGGTTCTTTTTTTTTTGTAGGAGGGTGGATTTTATAAGTGGGCTTTTTTTTAAAAACTCACTCTTTTTTTTTTTTGGTTAGGTGAGTGGGTAGTAAACCTTGGTCATAGGACACGCAGGTCTTTGAAGGAAAGAGAGAGCTATCTTGCTAAAATAGTCGCCAGTTACAAAACTTCTACAGATTACACCTCTATACCTTTAACACGAAGCAAGCAGTTATTAAAAGAATACTACGAAACAATCTGAAATTCACTTTACACCAAATCCAATGATACCTCCCATACCAAAATGTTCATCCTCAACATACCTCACTGACTATACCTTCTTTCTCTATGGCCTAAGTACATAACCACACAATTTCTCACCAACTATGTAAGATTTAAATTTTACCTACACGGAATGAACAAAACTGCTTCACATTATTGTAATTGCCCAGAAAAATCACTACAGACTGCCCACCATGTGATGACTGAATGTAACATGTTCTCCAGAGATCAACCCATTATACTACAAATTGCTACTCCACCAATTATTTTGAATTTTAATTTCAGCATTAGTGGATAAACGCTGGCACAGTAGCATCATTGATGTTAGATCAGTTAGAGGGAGAGACTGCAATTCGGATCATCACCTGGTCAGAGTGAAAATCAGACAACGGCTATCGCTTATGAGAGGAACAAACGTTAAAGACGATTCTGTAAAATATGAATTAAAAAACATGAAAAATGATGAAGTGCGGCAAGAATACCAAATCAAAATTGCTAATAGATTTGAAGTACTAGAATCTTCAGATGACAATGTGGCAAGTGAAGAAGAAACTGATATAAATAAAGAATGGGAGGCTATAAGAGATACTATTAAATTGTCAGCATCAGAAAGCATTGATTGTTTAAAAAAGAGGCAAAACAAGAAATTGTTTGATGAGGAATGTGCCGACATTGTAAAGAAAAGAAAGCTAGCCAAAATGAAATGGTTACACGAGCCAAATGAAGTAAATTTAGAGCAATTGGGTAGCGTTAGATGGGAAACCACCAAGTTACTAAAGGGTAAAAAGAGGGAATATTTGAGAGAGAAGATTAATGATCTTGAAATCAATGCAAAAAATAGGAACATTATAGAATTATATCAGGGAATTAGTATAGAGAAGAAAGGGTTTCAGGCTAGAACAAACATAATTCGGAATGAAAATGGGGATATGATTGCAGATTCCAGGAGTATATTAAATAGATGGAAAAGTAACTTTAATCAGCTATTAAATGTACATACAGAACAGGACATTGAGTGCATTAGAGGTTGAAATAGCGATTGAAAAATTGAAGATGTATAAAGCATCAGGTTCAGATGAGATCCCAGCAGAACTGATAAAATCAGGGGGAGACAAATTGATGGAGAAGATACGCTGGTTGCTTAGTATGATTTGGGAAAAAGAAGTTCTTCCAGATGAATGGAAAGAATCAATTATCGTACCAATTTATAAGAAAGGAGTTAAAACTGATTGCAACAACTACAGGGGCATCTCATTACTTTCAACTTCGTACAAAATTCTAACAAATATGTTAGTAAGCAGACTTACTCCCTATATTGATGACATTCTAGGAGATCATCAATGTGCATTTAGAAGAAACAGGTCTACAACAGATCAGATTGTTAGTATAAGACAGGTTTTAGAAAAGAAATGGGAATATAATGGTACTGTACATCAACTATACGTAGACTTCAAAAAAGCATATGATTCAATTAAGAGGGAGAAGTTATATAGTATCCTGCTGGAGTTCGGAATTCCTAAAAAGTTAGTTAGACTTATACGAATGTGTCTAAATGGCACAAATAGTAGGGTGCGTGTAGGCAAACAGTTTTTGGACACTTTTGAAATCCAGAATGGGTTTGAAGCAAGGAGATGCACTATCTCCTCTACTATTTAATTTTGTTTTAGAGCATGCCATTAACTCTTTAGAGAATGAGGAAGGCTTACAACTGAATGGTATTAATAAGCTGTTAATTTATGCTGATGATGTAGTACTACTGGCCGATAGCGAGGAGATACTAAAGGCCAACTCGCACACACTATTGAGTAACACTAAGAAATTGGGACTGGAAGTAAATATCAGTAAAACTAAATATATGGTCACACGTAGAAATTCAGTATATAATGGGAATGGAGAGCTAATGACAAATGAGGGAAATTTTGAGGAAGTGGCTGAATTCAAATACCTAGGAACAATGATCACAAATAGGAATGAGATGCACAACGAAATTAAACATAGGTTCAATTCTGGAAATGCGTGTTATTATGCATTGCAGAGACTCTTGATGTCCCAACTCCTTTCAAAAAACATTAACTCAAAATATATAAAACTATTATTCTACCAGTTATACTATATGGGTGCAAAACATGGACTCTTACTTTAAGGGAGGAAAGGAGATTAGAAGTATTTGAGAATAAAGTACTTAGGAAAATTTTTGGACCAAAGAGAGATGAACAGTCATGTGAATGGAGAAGAGTACATAACAATGAACTACATGGTCTTTATAGAAAGCCAGATATACTAAGAACAGTTAAGTCTCGTATACTGCGTTGGTCAGGACATGTTGCACATATGGGGAATGAAAGACTTGCATGGAAGCTTCTTGTAGGAAAGCCAGAGGGAAAACGCCCAGTTGGTAGACCAAGAATGAGGTGGGAGAATAACATTAACTATGATTTGAGGGAAGTAGATTATACAGTGGATGATTGGAAAACATTAGCTCAGGATAGGGATGTATGGAGAGCTTATGTCCGCGCGTCCATGAACCTACAGGTTCGAAAGTGCGAGTGAGTAAGTAAGTAATTTCAGCAGTCATCTTAGGGAGCTGGTCAACTTGAGAGGAGGAACTTGTGGTTTGGAGGAATGACTATGTATCTGCCTGCAATTCTACAAGTGGACAACTGTCTCAGGATGACTAATTAGTGATTGTTTTAAAATAACTTTTTAGTGATGTATTTTAATTGCAATTTAATGTTATAAAAGTATTTATGGCATATTTTCTTTTAATAATTATAGTTGACATGTTGACAATTTTTAGCTGTTAAGTTTCAAATGACAATGAGTATTTATTTCGCTCTATATGTTACATTATTGTTTATGTACAAATGGTAATTTTGGCAGACCTATCACTGGACTAGGCCTTCTTATTCTTGGCTAGCAAACAATTGTAAAGAAAGTAAGTTGCTTACAAGTTTCTAAACAATATAAGCCAAATTCGCATTCATCGTCAGATTTTGAATTATCATCCCCCAGGAGATCTATGGAAAGATCACTCAAAAGATGGCAAGAGACAGTAACGGGCAATCAGGCCTAATACATCGAAAGAACATGATGATGATTGAAATTGTAGACAAGTCCTAAAACATCTGTGATGTTCTAATGGATAAAAAATAAATGTTACAGAATTTCTCAAGAGTATCTTCCATGAACTACAACAATAACAAAAATTGTACAACCAAGAACGGTAAATATCCCGTGATATAACCCTTTGTGAATTACCGGCTGTAGCATTTGTTATTAAAGAAATAAAGGAGGCCGTGAACAGGTTTAAGGATTAGGTGTGCAGTGAAACCGTGAGTTTCTTGAATTGATAAACTAATTTTAATAGGTATTTATTTACTTGTCGACGAGTTTTCCGTTCAAATTAACAATGAAAGCCGAACAATTAGTTCATAGTAACTATAGTATAAATAATAATAGAGGATATACTTATGTGTCATTTTAAAATTTTATTTCATATCAATACGAACGGTGTTCTAAGGAATAACTTTTTTGCATTGTCCCATAGAGTTTGGGTCAAATTCTTTCGGGTTCAATCCATTTTTTAAGATCAAAAGTTCAAACTACAAAATCTGTAGGAGACAGTTAAATTGTCGGTCTGATTCTGAAGATTTTCAGTTTCGGAAAGAAGTTTAGGACTAAATTAGAACATGTGAGTAAAATTTAATCAATCTTTCCCATTCTCATAATACCTGTGCCTACTATGTGTCTCTTTGAACTGATAAGCTAATTACTTATCTTTCGCTGATATATGGGGTGTGGTCGGTTTTAAGCCTCTCACAATTCTACACTTACATTCTTATGCCACTGATGCACTAAACACGTTTTGTACTGTATTAAACATTTTCCAATGATCTTCAAGCTTTCTTTAAAACTTTTTATATTTATATATTTACGTAAAACATGATCGTGGAAAAATTACTTACTTCCTACTTTCCCATGTTGTTCCAATGTTGCCACCATCTATGTATTGAAATTAGCATAACTAAGTTAGCATGATTAAGAAACTCCTACAAGGGAACATTATTACTCCATATGGAAATGTACAGTTATAAGCAGACCACTTTTTCCACAGTAAGGAGTTATAGTTGAGTCTTACTTGACATTTATACAAATTGGTCTTAAACTTGGTAGCTATGTAACCATAATAACTCACAATAATCTCATAGTTATCCTTTTTTTCTTGTGCAGGTGGTATAGCCTATACAGGGTGAGTCAGGAGGACAGGTACATGCTTTGAGGGGTGATAGTACTGGTGATTCTGAACAAAAAACTTCTTTTCTTAACCTTTTCAGGTTAATTTAATGAAAACAATGAGGAACCGAAAAAAGTGCAGGTGAGAGTAAATCAAGATACTGTTTATCTTAAGTTTTGTTTAATTGTGTGCGTTTCCTCACCAAAGATGTTCAAACACTCCACTGCCAACTTCAATGCTGCCCTTGTAGATAGCTGAGATACTCGTACAACCTAAGCGACATTAGGTTAAGTAGCGTCTTTACTAATCATTTCAATACGCATTCACTTGCACATGGTACAGTTCTTTATCTCAAGTCTCATTCCAGCAGTGCTTGTCTTAGTGTACAGTACTACAGTGTTACCAAAAACTTGGAGAATATCCCTCTGGCAATACAAGCTCGTAAGTACTTTCAATATGACGGAGCTCCTGCATATTCCATACGGCCAGTGAAACGACACCTCAATAAAACGTATTTTGGGCATTGGATCGATCGTAGTTGAAACATTGCTTGGCCACTGAGATCACCCGGTCTTATCACATTAGATTAATGTTTGTTGGGTTGGCTTAAGAGCACAGTCTACAAGCAGAGAGTGGACACAAGAGAAGGAACTTCTCACTCGTATGTTACATGCTTATGCTCAAGTAAATGGATATACAAATGAGCTCAGATCAGAAACACAACAGCTGTCTACAAGGGCAGCAAATGTATTGAAGTTCGTGGTGGAATGTTTGAACATCTTTTGTGAGGAAATGTACACAAACAAAACTTACGATAATTGTATATTGATATACTGTCACCTGCACTTTTCCACAGTTCCTTGTTGTTTTCATTAATTATGCTGAAACGGATGAGAAAAGACTATATGTATATTAAAAATTTTTTGTTCAGGATCACCAGTACCATCACCCCTGAAAGCATGTACCGTTCCTCCTGATTCACCCTGTATGTTCAATCTTGTTCTGAATAGGTTCTTTGTGGAATGTGTAGCACACAATTTTCCACTTCTGACATGTAAACAGTAAGATTTCATTTTACATCACATATACTAACATTGGCTTTTAATTAAAAAAAAACTAAAATTGCTCAATCTAACTGTACATATATATATATATCTTTTTTTCTAGCATAAGTTATTATATGCGTAGAATTTCAGTCAGAAGCTTTTGGGATGCCTGCAATTATTAAAATTTGATGTTGCTCATAACAATGAGTGATTTCATTAGAATTATGTAAATAATTTTACATTGGATTAAGGAGATTTGTATAATACTTTAGTTAAAACATGTTCTTTCAAAATCTTCATAATTTGTACAATAATGAATCATAAAACTTGATGATAATTCTCAAGAAATAGTAGAATGTGGAATTCTGTGCCACCATGTCATGGAACATGTGTTATCACATTGGCCAACATTTTCTCCGATCGAATATTCACAGGTGGCACAGTGACATAGACTAGTCATAGTAAGGTAAAGATAGAAAATATTAATATTTTTGATTTTCACTTCAATTGAATCTTTTGTTCATTTGTTCTATTCAGATTAATCAAACTTTTGCTTGACAATAAGTGATTTATTACCAATTCATTTTCATCTTGTTCTCATTTCAATGCATTGATGTTACATACATGTGCACAATTTGCTCATGATTATCTTATTGATATCATGAACTGATACAAACATTAGAATAAAAGTAATGACTTCAGTAATGTTTATCAATCTAACACAATAAATCAGCAACTTGGACCTGCACAAAGTAGAGATTAATAACTTAAAGCAGTTTGAAGTAGATTAAGACAGATATCCTGGTAATTAGCGGTGTACTGGAAATCATGACTGGTAGACATTACTTTAAATCTCTGAAATATATTAATATTATTATATAACTTGATTAACATGGGAACTATAGATTATGTAACTTCCTTAATCAATTAATTGTTTAATGTATTCTGCATGTTTAAACTATATAATAAATTAAAAGTAGAAAAAATAACCTGGAATCCCTGGATTGGAATGGCAGAAATTGATTCTTGTATGAAGATGTTGTATTAGTTCTTTACCCCTGAAACATTGTAACTAGTAATATGGTTTTATAATATGATAGGAAGTAATGTTAAGAGGTTTATTTAATAATTCAGATATTTGGTCTGAATATTCTTACCTCCTATGGTTGTTTTTGTTGAACATATATTTCAAGTGATGAAAGTTAAAAAATTAAATTGTACCTGTTGGTAGGTGCCGTCATCCTCAACTTTGTTAAAATATTGTATATAAATTAACTGGACCGCTTTCGGAAATTATCTTCCATCTTCTGCAGGTTGTACAGTGATGTATACTCCAACTGTTTGTAGCTGCTACAAACAGTTGGAGTATACATCACTGTACACAACAACGAGTAGCAGAAGCTCAACCTGCAGAAGATGGAAGGTAATTTCCGAAAGCGGTCCAGTTAATTTATATACAATATTTTAACAAAGTTGAGGATGACTGCACCTACCAACAGGTACAATTTAATTTTTTTAACTTTCATCATATGACTTCACCTCAATGGAATTTGATATGAATTTTACTAGTATTGAAATATTTTAAGACTTCTGAGCCCCATCGTCAGTGATTACAGACAGATTTTTCTCAAGTTGTCGGTCCTGATTCTTGAGAAAAATCAATCTGCAATAACTGACGATGAAGCTCAGAAGCTTTGAAACATATGTTCAACAAGAAAACAACTATAGGAGGTAAGAATATACAGACCAAATATCTTAATTAGTATTATGGTCTTTTGATTGAGTAGTGTGTTTTAAATATCTAAATAAGTTTATGTTTTAAAGGTTTTTTTATCAAGAATAATTTGTGGAAAAGTTTAGTACAATGAACTAACTCTTTAAATGATTCTGCATGTGGTATTTAAAACAGTTTGTAATGTTTTTTGTTTCCGTTTTTTTTTTCTTTACTGTGTGCTCTCCTTATACTTTATCATCATTCCATCTCTCTCTCTCTCTCTCTCTCTTTTGTTCTCTACTCTGTTCTAACATTACTTCAATTCTTCTTCTAGTATCTCATTTTATGGATTTCAAACTACATTACTACTTCATCAGATACAGCTTCAATTTGGGTTTCAGTGAGATTGAAACCTAAAACCTTCTGATGGAGATACAATATTTTTGTTAGCCTTATATCCTTGTATAATTATTTATGGTCGAGTTTTTGGAAAGACTAAGATGGGCTGTCTCTAGTCCATTTTATTATTTATATTAACAAAATTATGAAACATTGTGAAAAAATGCTTCAGTATGGAATAAAAATTTCAAACAACAGTGAACTCCAATTGATGTTGTATGCAGACAATTTGATTATCTTAGCCATATCAGAAGATTATTTCAGAATGGATCTTCCAATTAAACTCTATCCTGAAACGTAATGTGAAAATTTCCATAGGCAAAGCTTGTATGGAAAATATTTTTAAAATAGTTAACTCAGAATTGGAAGAAAAAATGATTGAACAAGTTTTTGAGTTTTCTTATCCAGGCAATTTTTTTATATGAATATTGGCATGGACGAAAATTACAAAAATGTAACAGCACATAATGTAGTTATTTAATGTGTTTAGGAAAATAAAGTCATTGAATACAAAATTACAGTTACATAATACAACAGTAAAAGTAGCTTTAAAAATATAGCAATGGAAACTGGATTTTATACTCGGAAGTATAAATTCCAACAACAAGCATCCAAATGTGATTTTTTACATGTCCTATTAAGTTTATCTAGACTAGATAAAAAGAAAAAAAACAGGTATAAAGTGATCATTAAAGGTAACAAATATTAATGAAGACATTTGCATTATCAGATTAAGTGGCAGGTTTATTTGCAGTGAATAGACCCAAACCTACTATCAAACTAGCTCACTGTACAAACCTAAAAGATTCAGAAGCATAGGAAGATGAAAAAAATGAATGGTCTGTGAAGGTCATCTTGAGTATTATGAAATAGTTCGTAAAAACAACCTAAATCTAGTATGCTAATTATGATGATAAAAGTTTTGGAAAATTGGAGGCGAGATCCAAGATATATATATTTTTTTCTTTCATGCAAATTAATTCTCGCATTGATTTAAACTAAATAAAATACTTTTCCCAAAGAGGCACAACATGCAAAATAACATTTGTGATGTAACCGTGACATCATTTCCATTGTTAGTCCTTAACATTTATGTCATATATTTTATTATTGCTGAGCAACCTTATTCATTATTCTGTTAAAATCAAAATTAATAAAATAATGCCTAAAATACAATTTAAAGTAACAGTTTAGCCTTATATGTAATGGTGGAAAATTTTAAGTTATAAAGCATAATTGTTGATACCAACATAAAAAAAAGACACAAAAATAATATTTTTATGTTTAAGACAGGTACTGTTCATTTCGAATCCAAAATATCACCTCATTTATTACCACATTCAAAATTATTTAAACCAACAGAACCATTGTTGCTGAAATTATATAATATTCTAATGATGTTTTTATTATTGATTTAACATTTCTCAATTAAAGATAAATTTAATTTGAAGAGAAAAATTTTTCGCCTAGACCGGGACTCGAACCCGGGACCTTTGGCTTTCCGGGCCAAGTGCTCTAACAACTGAGCTACCGAGGCGAGTTACGATCTAGACGCATAACGTATATAAGAGAAAAATTTGCGTCTAGATCGTAACTCGCCTCGGTAGCTCAGTTGGTAGAGCACTTGGCCCGGAAAGCCAAAGGTCCCGGGTTCGAGTCCCGGTCTAGGCGAAAATTTTTCTCTTCAAATTAAATTTATCTTATATAATATTGTTGAAGTGTTCAATTAAGTGAACCAGCAATTCACTGGTGTGTTTTTGATTATAACCATATTTAAAGTATGATTTTGTTTTTAGTTATTGCATTTTTCTAACCATAACAATGAATTTATTTATTATGTTTTGATGTAGTTTTATAACATAATACAATTTGAATCTGTAAATCTGTAATTTTTTCCCCCTTAGCAAATATTTAGTCTTTTTTATTATGGTACAGTTGGCATGATTATTCAGATATAATTGTGATTAGTTATGGGAGATAAGTAGTTTCAGTATTCTTGTGAACAACCTTAGAAACCCATTACACAAGCATGTTAAAGCTGCAGATGGGATATTTATTAGGAAACATGACAAAATAAATCATCATCTGCAGAAAAGTTAGGTCACAATTATCTTAAAAGTTACGGGATTGTCTTGTCTGATTAAATACAGTGTAATCATGTGCACATAGGTGCTGTTTTCGGAATTTGTAGAAGATATTACTAATATTTGTAATCTCCTGATTACTTTGAAAATTCTACAGTTGCTGTATATAAACAATCAGCTGAAATATGCCTTGACTGTTTGGGAAATTTGAGATGTGATCTAGAAAGAAGTGCTTAATATCACATTTCACTGTTTACTCTCTAAAAAATTTGTTAATGTGCTTAATAGACAGTCCTATGTGGAGTAACGTGGATGAATTTACAATATTGTAATGGCATTTTCAGATACTCCATAATGGATTCAGAGTTTGCTATTAAACATGAGGATGAAATGTCAAATACAGAAACTGGACCTCAAGTAAGTTAATGTACAAGTTTAATTTAGTTTTCTGTTAACATTAGAAGCTTATGTTTGATATGATATTTTCTTGTTTTCCTTTTATAGATCATGGAATGGGAAATTAAAACAGAAGGAGCAGAACAAATTGGCAATATTGATATTAAATATGAGCCATTTCCCTCTATTGATCCAAATGGTTGTGTGGAAACTAAGCTTGAGGTAATGTTTTGTAAATGTTTTATACATTTTAAGTACCGGGTATAATGTTAAAACTTAAGGCAATTAAACCGTTGGCATCAAATTTACATTTGCCAATCAAAGTGGTGGATTATTACAGATGTGTTGTTGTAGTAGCATGTAGTCAGAGTGTTGTATCATTTTCCCATTTCAGTTTTTCTGAAACTAAACTTCCTACTTATCCTACCAATAAAAATATTAAGCACTAACAAAATTCTGTCAGATATGTTTACTCCCTTGAGGAACATCACCCACCTGCAATGCCATATCTCTTCACTGAAGCAGACTACTTTCGATGTCTTGATGCTGGATATGGTGCAAATTTTTACATTTATTGTATTTATTAATTTTATAGTCCATAGTATCCATCCATAGTAATTTTGCCCGTGGGTCACTGCAATCATGGCATTTTCATGCTATACTTTGCAGATTTACTAGGGAATTATAGGTGTGGTAGCTTCCCGTTGTTTTCCACACTGGTGAAAGATGATTATGATAATGATAAGGATGATGATGATGGCCAGATGATTTTCGGGGACTGTTGGGCCCTAAGCTTCGTGATATTTGTCTTACAAGTGAGGAAAAACCCCAAAAAATACCTAACTCAGGAGCCTGTCCCGACCCTGAATCGAACCTGGGCCCGCTGCATGACTAGGCAGCACGCTATCTCGAGACCATAGCAGTAAGAAAAAAATACAAAATTTTTATATTTAAATTAACATTGGGAAGTAAACATTATGAGGTTATATCGTTAATAGTGAGTGGAGAACATATTTTTAACGACTCACCTCATATAATTTCAAATTTCTTTGATACTGGCATGTTTCAGACCGTATCTTGTCCCTTTTCAGTTATGGCTTCCACTGATGTCCTTAGAGAAATCAACAACCAGGGAATTTCATCAGTGGAAGCCATGACTGAAGAGGGACAAGATATTGTCTAAACAGCTGGTATCATTGAAATTTGAAAATATATGAGGTGAGTCTTTAAAATATGTTCACCACTCACTATTTACAAAATTTTTGTTCGAGTATTATCATTCATGGAAACAGGTTGTTAGAGGAGTGTAAGATTGATCTATGCAGAAGGAAGATAAGGCTTGAATAATGTTAGGGGTAGTATGAAAACAAAATTAACAATATCAGTGTTAGTATCATATACGTTATAACATTTTTAGAAAGTACAAAATATTTGGGATGTATGAAGGCAATATGAAATTAAAGAAATAGTACAATCCCATATTTTTATAATGAAAATAATGGTACCTTTTCACAGATACAGATAGCATCCTAAATTGTAAACTATATTGTAATGAACTACTAAATGTATGTAGAGATAGTTTTTTTAATAGACATTGATATTACAAATAGCTAAACCAGATATTCAGGTATCTAGTGTGATGCAAATGTATAATAGTATATAGTTCTAAATAACATAAGTCTCTTGACAGTTGTTATAAGAAAGGGTGAAGTATTGTAGTGTGGGATTCATAAATTGTTCTATTAATTTGGAAGAATAAGTTGGCACAAAAATGGAAAGAATTGAGTATGTTTAAAATCATTTCAAGAAAGATCGCAAAACTGATAGTATTAAATATTGTGAAATTTATTTCTTTATTGATATATTATAAAATTCAGTTTTTGAATGGTTAACTAATTATAGGTGGGAATAACTTATTATATCAACTATTTAAGAACTTCAGGAAAGATTTTTTATTCTTTTGAAGAGTACTCTTCATTCTTCATTACATGTTTCCAGCCGTAGCCGATGAAATGATTCCATTGCATAGTTACACTACTTTCAGAATTTATTGGTGATTTTTCCAATGTAAACTATGTACAAGCTGTGCAATAGTCCATAACGTAGGTGTGGATGAAAGAGATACTCTATACTAAAATTAACTTGAAATTCCGTATATCATTGATGTTAGTTTAATAAAGTTGGATACAAACCTGATTTTCTTGTAGCAAATCAACCAAGATTTCTATCTTCAATGGATTGACATAAAAGTGAGCATTATCACGATTCTTTTTCAGTTTCACTTTACAATATGCATTTATACAAATTAAGTTGAACCACCTATGCTTTGTAAACTGGTTTATTTTTGGCTCCGAATATTGCAAAGACTAATGTTATTGTGATTTTAATCACTGTATTATGTTAGTTTTTATTATTCTTGTTATTATCATTTACTATTATTTTGATCTTTTTTATTTATATGCTCTTAATTAGGATTGAGTCTAGGAAAAGTCTCCATCTGTTTCACACATCCCATAATTTCTTGTATTCTGTCTTAACTTGTTTCTTGTAAGTGTATCTTGGCTAGTTCCTTGGTCTCTTTCCTCGTATGCAGTGGTCTAGTGCTCTCTTAGTAACGTGCCAATGACAATCATTTTAACAATCGCCATACCATTTGATTCTCTTGTGTTAAAATTAATACTTTACTATGTCATGCTGCAATATGATGCTTAAATAGCTATGTTCCAGTTTTTATCACTCAAATTTTTTCCAAACATCCATTTTTCAACTTTTAATTTCTTAACTTCTTTTATTATTCTCAAATCTTTCTTTGTTGTTGTCTGAGTCTCAGTTCCATATAATAGCTGAAAGTCATGTTAGACTTAAGTGATATAAAGCAATACAACAATGAGTGAGTATCAAGTGATAGCATTTGGTGCTTTTTTTTATTTTGTGCTCACTTCTATTTGTATTTTGGCTCAGTTTGGGGTCAATTTTGCATCCCATCTTTATTTATTGAAAATAGTTACTCCATGAGTATTTACATCTTAATAATCTGATTAGTTGTATAATTTGTATAAGAAAACTCATTATACTGTGTAAACTGTAAAATACTGAATGGAGAATATGGATGTCTTAATTTGGCTGTGAACTACCTACACATTTCCTTATTATAAATTATTTTCAGATTATATTCAAATCTCTGAAGTCTGAAAACATATCATTGTGTCAGATATTTTGTCAGCAATTGCACTGTATCAGTTAGGCCTGCTAATTTTTGTGGAGTAGAAATCATGATAACAGATAATTTACAATGCCACTTTAATGTTTCTGTCTTTAACAGAGAAAACATTTTAGTTTATTTGTGAATCACTTTCCTCATTAGATAGGTCAATATTATCACTAGTGCTTGAGTAGTTGCATTTTATCAGAAAGTCCTCCTTTTAGTTAGAATTCATCACCTGAACTGGAATCAACCACTTTTTTTTCTCTCTGTCACTGACAGATTTTTCTTCTTGCAACACTTTGCAATCTTCTGCTATAGTTATTTATTTCCAATACACTATGAGAAGAAGAGCTTTAAGATGATGTATTGAATACAACTATATTTACAATAGTCAAAATTCAAACTGAAATAAAAATTAATTATATTAATCATTCAATATAGCTACTGTAGATTTTGAAAATTTTAGACATGAAGATGATTTATGTTTAACAGTTAAATATCATCATCTTCTTCACGTATTGAACTGTAAAAAGTTTGTTCTGGTCTCGTGCAGAAAACTGAGCTCTCATCGTAATATTAGCCTTCCCACGCATCTGTATCCCTCTGGCTTATATGTGAATTACTGTTTTCTTATACATTCTTGATCCATTCTTTGGATGTGAATGCACCAATTTTAATTGCATTATTTGACTCGGTCTGTTAAGCTTAAAATATAAAGTTCATTCATAGTATGTGTGTTACATTTTTATTTTGCAATGCATGTCTCAGGAAACTCATTCTACAGATTCTATTTTTCTAATTGGTTTATGTCAAAGCTCAGTTTCTGTGGCCATGAGACAACACAGGAGCAAATGTAACTTTATAAAATTTTAATTATGTTTCTTTCCTCGTGTATTATTTTAAAACCAAAAATTATATTTTATGGTCCGTTACAGAATATTTATAAATTTAAAACAAGGGGGAAAAGATCTATAAGCAGTGTGTTACTTAACATGAGATGAGGATGTAATATAAGAATTTGTGGAATTTTAATTTTCTATGAGTAATAACTTGAACTGAAAATAGGACATTGCAGCACAAAATGGACCTGAGTGGTTTTGTGCTGGTTAAATTTTAGTTTCTGTTTTTGTGTTCTTTTTATTACTAAAACCTTTTGCTTAACATCACTTCTTCATGTGTATCATCCAATTCAAATTTTTTTGAAATTACATCTTATTTGTGCTTCATATTTCAATATCATATGCAAAACCTTGTTTTTTCATATCTGTTAATATACTTCCTCCCATGGCTTTATTATTGATTTCATCCATGATTACATTTAACACACTTAGTGTCAAGCTACAGAGATCTCTGTTTAAATGTCCAGTGCCAGCTGACTGACCATGGAGATTTCTGATTTCATATAGAGTTTAATTTTCTGTCTCTTTACTTTTGAAAGTGGCATGATATTTTTTTTTTTTTTCCCACACAACATAAATTTCTAGTTGTCTTTGTGCCTTGCTCTTTCCTCTAAAATGTTCAACTTGCCAGAAAAAGTAGTTTAAATATAATTATGTTTTTATTATTGATTTAACATTTCTCACTGAATGATAAACTATATTTGAAGAGAAAAAAATTTCGCCTAGACCGAGACTCGAACCCGGGACCTTTGGCTTGCCGGGTCAAATGCTCTACCAACTGTACTACCGAGGCGAGTTACGATCTAAACGCAAATGTTTCTCTTATATACGTTGTGTCTAGATCGTAACTCGCCTCGGTAGCTCAGTTGGTAGAGCATTTGGCCCGGGTTCGAGTCTCGGTCTAGGCGAAAATTTTTCTCTTCAAATATAGTTTAAATATAATTGTTTAATATTATAAACAAGGACTGGATTTTCATGCATTTGCTTATTCTTTACCAGGATTTAAATCTATAAACCTATGCTTATTCATTATCTATACTGATTAACATATTTTGTGTTTGCTAAATATGGTTATGAATTGCATATATTTAACTAAATAATTGGCTAGCACTATCGAAATTGGAGGTTGATAGGTTAGCAGACATAAGCTCCCCATACATCCCTATACACTGTTAATGTTTTCCAATCTTTCCCTGTATAATTTATCTCCATCAATTTGTTGAAGAATAGAAGAAGAAACAATATTTTTCTCTTCTGGAGCAGAATTATCTGTGGCATCTTGTCTACTAGGACAATTATGATAATAGTGTGGTAATAGCCGTACTTTTGTTTGAAATAAATTTAAAAGTTTGTGGAAGAATAAGGAGTAATAGGAAGCTTAAAAAATTAATTGTGGAAGCAGAAAATAAACTCATAGCAGGAGACAGTGTTTTTTGTAGAAAGAGGGCAGTTTTGATACAAAAATTAAATACAAAAGGGAAGTAAGAATCGACAAATAGCTCTAGAAATGGATTATTTACACAGAAGTGCCAAAATTAGAACATGTCACAAATAAGGAAATTATAAACATAATGGAAACAGAAGAAAGCATAATTGAAAGAATTGAGGAGAAGGAATTAAAATGGTTAGGACATATTTTAAGAATGGAAGATAAGTGATGGCCGAAACTACTATATCAATGGGAACCGAATAGAAAGAAGAAAAGAGGGAGACCAAAGTTAACATGGAAGGTAAGCATGAAGAAAGTAATACAAGCAAGAGGGCTAAGCATTGAAGATGTCCAAGATCATAGGCTTTGGAGGTTTGGCACAAGAAGATGGCAGCAGCTGTAAAAACTGGAAAATAGATAGAAGTAAGAATGGTCAGCATGTCACAACAGCCAACAGTAAAAAATCATGAGTGTGAGAGCAATAAAGTTGTAATGTAACCCTCGTGCAGACTTCAATGTATCAAATACATGAAGGGCATTTATAGAGGTAGCCAGTACCTGTCTTGTTACTCCATCCTCAGATAAACAAGGAAATGGAGCAAGTAATTTTATTGTAGCTGCTAAATTGTACTCTCTTCAAAGGGATTTTGGATTTATAAATTTCAGAACCCCAAGAAAAAAGTTTCATACAAATTTTTTTTTGTTTGAAACAATGTCTTGTGTTACATCCATGAAATTAGGAACATAAGATGAGGAAGAGAAAGTAATAGTGTGAAGAAAGAAAACCATCCTCAGGTCACCATATCAAAACCCAGAAGAAATGCATGTTCAGGAGACATGAGGCAAAATAAATTGTCAGCTATTGTGACTGGAAACGAAAAATATCCTTCTGAATCCTGCCATGTTTACAGCAAAAGCATAGATGAGGAAGGAAACACACTACATATGCTCATTTTGCTCTGTGCCTTTACATAAAGGAAAATGTTTTGAATGTTATCACACCTTTGCATTCAACTAGAAGTTCAAATCAATACTCTAATAAAATATTACATAAAGAATATAATTAATGTTGTACTTGGTAGAGCAATTGCCACACTGTGATCTGTTGAGACTCGGCCTGTGGCTCGCTGGTTTGTTATAGTAGGTAGGGCCATAGGGAATCTCATAAATCCATTCATGCATGTCACCAATTAGATGATGAGGCTACCTTATGAAAGTAGTAGTAGTAATATATATATATATATATATATATACACATTGCTATTAAATGTAGAAATATTTATTTAATCTGTGTTGGCATGGTTTAAAATTTAAGAGACCACCGTACCCATGAAATGTTTGGTCTAGGGGGAATTAGTATTATGCACAGTTGTGTTAAGGAAGTAAGTGACAAAGCACTGTCTTGGCATATTTCTCTTTTCAATTGAAATATTCCATTATTTCATAACATGTTATCACATACTTTTCTATATTTAGGTTTATATTTATTTTCATTTCAAGTATGTTAAATGGTACTTCTAATTTTTTAAGTGCTAATCTAATTTTTCTCTAGAAACTTAATCACTTGTATTTTTGAAGAATTAAGATATTAATATATCTTTACCCAAATTCCCAATTTATTCTATAAATAATTTGTTGGATAGAAAAGTCTGTTTCAATCTCACAAGTTGTGGGGGGGGGGGAGACATGGAAGACAGCTAAATCCATAAATGGAGGTATTCTTGCTAGACTATTCTTAACTGCTCAAAGGTAAATCTAAAGAATAAGTAAACCTGCTGAATGAGCTGCACTGTTAGGCCTAGCAAGACTCTGAGAGTGTTTTCAATAATAAGGATATTAATCAATTGAGTTGGTGTTTACTTGATGAAAATCCATATTTATTAATTAAATAAAACATAGTTTTATTTGATTTTCATATTTATTATATAATTCAGTGACAGCTGTTTCGGTACACTGTACCTTCTTCAGAAATGTTAACAAATTATAATATAATACTTAATTTTAGGAAGTTATATTTTGAGGTTATTTTAATTATATTATTTTTCGTCTGGACATCTTACCTCAAATATTGGATCACCAACCTACAAAATTTCGAAATGGCTGAATAATCAATTTAAAAGAATTAATAATTTTGAAAGTCTGCAGATTGAAAATTCATTGGAATTAGTTAAGAAATAAGAAAAAGTGGAAATTGAACCCACAGATAGGTTGGTTTCGTTTGATGTAGTTTCACTATTCACAAATGTACCGAAACAAAAACTTTGGAGATATTGAACAATTGGTTAAGAAAAAACAACATAGACAGAGAGATCAAAGAAGATTATTTGAAATTAACTGAGTTATGCATTGACCAAATGTTTTTTACATTCAATGGGAGTTTCTATAGACAAAAATCAGGGCTCTCAATGGGAAACCCATTATCACCTTTCCTGGCAAATTTATTTATGAGCGATTTTGAATGTAAAATCACTAAAGCACATCCCACTATGTTTAAATTTTGGAGTAGATATGTTGATGATATAATTTGTATTGTTAAAGAAAAACATGTAGAAGATTCCCTAAAACTATTAAATTTACAGAGTACAAACATTAAATTCACCAAAGAAATAGAAGACAATAAACAAATACCTTTTTTGGATTTTAAATTGGTCAGAAACGAAGAAAAAAAAAGAAAAATTGAATTCAGGATTCATAGGAAAGAAACTCATACGGAAAATTTTATAAAATCAACAGGGTTCAATCCAATTGGACATAAATTAGCAGCATTTAATAGTTTAACTCATAGATTGGTAAACTTACCCTTAAACGAAGAAGATTTCAAACATGAGAAAAAAAACACATAATCAAAGTAGCAAGAGAAAATGGGTTTGATGAAAAAATGGTACATAAAAGGATAGAAAAGTATATAAAACAAAAAATGATAAACAGAAGTAATCTTGAAAAAGAAGAACCACCTATGAAAAAAAATATAAGAAATTCACATATCACCCTGGGTACATAATAAATTTCAAAATATATTTGAGAAGTTTAATATTAAATTAGCACCAAAAAATAACTACAGTTTAAATAAACTAATAAAAACCAACAAAAATGTAAAAAACTGATAAAAATAAAAAGTCAGGAATATATCAAATTGAATGCATGGGTTGTGAAAAGATATATATAGGGAAAACAAAAAGAAACCTAAAAATTAGAACCAAAGAACACATAAGAAATATTAAAAATGGAGAAATTGAAAAATCTGCAGTTGCTGCTCATGTTTGGTGTGAAAAACATGATATAAATTCAGACACTAAATTATTAAAACAGTTAGAAAATACAAAAGAGCTGACTATTTGGGAAAAAATTTATATTCAGAAGAACAGAAACAGAGTTATGAATTTTGATATTCCGATGGAGGGTGACCTTGTTTGGAGGTTCTTTGGCTAACCACAGGATGGAGCTGACATCGACATCCAGGTGGTGCAACATAATGCAACATAAATAAAACCAGTCTGGGAAAGCTGACGATAAAACAGAATTGTTTTGAAACATGTCCAAGAACAAATCAACATTAATATTGAGGTAAGATGTCCAGACCAAAAATAATATAATTAATATAAATTATAGTATAATAATAAATATGAAAATCAAATAAAACTACGTTTTATTTTTATTTAATTAATAAGAATATTACTTTATCTTTAACATCCATCCATACATAGTAATTCTGCCCGAGGGCAGGTATTTCACTACATTTTCATGCTATGCTTTGCAGCTTTATTAGGGAATTATAGGTGTTTTAGCTTCCTGTTGCTTTCCACACTGGTGAAAGATGATGATAATAAGGATGATGATGATGACTGGATGATTTTCGGCGACCGTTGGGCCCTAAGCTTCCTGACATTTATGTCTTACATGTGAGGAAAAAACCTCACCCAGGAGCCTGTCTTGACCGAAATCGAACCCGGGCCCACTGCGTGACAAGGCAGCACATACATCTTTAACATAATGTTTTATATTTTTTTGTTATTAATATTACATGCATTAAATGTGGAATTCTGTTCATGAATACAAATTATAATTATATATCACTTGCAATTGCCTTTGCTTAAATAATTATTGTTCCATATAATATCATGTTTAACACATAAATATTCCTTACCTCTAGATAATTATATGTACTCAGAATGTAGTCACCTCCTCTACATTCTTTTGAAGCTTTTGTGGCTATTTCAAGATAAAATAAGAATAATATTGTAATACATTGCTCTAAAAAAATTTTGCATATTACAACATTTTATATTTCTGGATGAAATGTAAGAAATTACGTATCTTACAAAAGTGTGAAGTTAAAACAAATAAATGAGCACTGAATTTTAGATATAACACATGATTTAATGGGTAAAAAATATATATTCTGTCTTAACTGTCAAATTTCATTGATTCCTTAAACCATAATTAAAGTTCATTCCCTATGCAGTCAGTAATGTGTGTGGCCTCCATGAACCCTGCGACAAGTTTGGAGGCAGTGTGGCATGCTTGACATCTGGTTTTCAAGTATATCTTGAGGAATTTTGTCCTATTTCTCTATGGCAGCTGACATGAGGTCCTGTTGAGTTTGTGGGTGATGAGGACAATTAGCAGTTAACTGTTTTCTTTAATCTCCATGCATGCTGCACACAATTCAGATCTGACGATGGTCTGGTCATTCTCTGAATGCCAAGTCTTTTCAAAACCCTATTCACAGAGTTGACATAATGACCATTAGCATTATAATCCATTAAAGTGAAAACTCCTCCGATGAGTTTTCTAACTCCAAGAACAAATGGTTTAATAATGTTTTCCTACCATTGTGCATTCATGTTGCTCTAGCTGTAGGTTATTGGTATGTGAGCCACCCCAGGAGAGTACTGAACCACCACTTTGCTGTTAGCGTTCAACAATGAGTGAGCCACCCCAGAAGAGTACTGAACCACCGGTAGCGTTCAACAATGAGTGAGCCACCCCAGAAAAGTACTGAACCACCGGTAGCATTCAACAATGAGTGAGCCACCCCAGAAGAGTACTGAACCACCAGTAGCATTCAACAATGAGTGAGCCACCCCAGAAGAGTACTGAACCACCACTTTACTGGTAGCATTCAACAATGAGTGAGCCACCCCAGAAGAGTACTGAACCACCACTTTGCTGGTAGCGTTCAACAATAAGTGAGCCACCCCAGAAGAATACTGAACCACCACTTTGCTGGTAGCGTTCAACAATGATAGCTTCATTGAAATGCTGGCCACTTGCCCACCATACTTGAATGCTTTTGTAATCTCGATGCAAAGAAGTGTGTACTTCATCTGTGAAAAATGTTTGAGCCCATTAATCCAGTATCCAGTTTTTATACGTTCTTGTCCATTGCAGATGTACTCTGTGTTGATATTCGAGGTAGGGACCACTAAATGGACTGCACGAATGTAGTCCTAAATCATGAAGTTGATTTCTTACAATTTGTTAAGAATACATTGTCACTTGTAGCCTCTCCGAGCTCTCACAGTGACAGTAGGTTTACTCTGAACAGTAATATGGATGTATTAGTCTTGTACAGCGGTTGTTTTGTGAATGACCTCTCTGAGACCTATCGGTTATATTCTGTGTACATTGGAACTTCCACCAAACTCGCGAAATGTCACTTTGACTGCATCACACCATTAGACCTACCTCAACTTGTGTTAAATAACCATGTTGCATTAAATATAACTATTGCTGCTGAAAGTGTCTGCCATGACATTGCCATAAGTAAGGAGCACATAAAAACAGTTTCTGTACTCGTTATTCACTTTTCCTCACAAAATCTCACCCTCTCAACTTAAGAGTATCTCTACCTGCTAGCGAATGAATGAATGAATGAGTGCATAAAAAAACAAAACAAATGCAGCGGATTTAAAAGATCATAGCAAAACTAAGAACTACAACTTTGTTTACCCGGCAAGCCCGTAATTCAATGTTTTAGATTTATGCAAAACTTCTTTTGACAAGTGTATATACATATTCCAACAAACATTTATTCTTCTTGTTATGAATGTGTAATAATATATTTTCAATACAGAGTCATTCCACATGAAATCAGACATATAACTGACTACCTAACTAACAGATATAAATTTAAAATTAAAACTCACCGGCAGTATCGAATCCATAGGTTCATGGCTGCGCAGACATAGAGTTATCATACCCTATTGTCAGTTAATATTTTTCAGTAATTCCCTGTATAATTTACTCCCTCAAATCATGGTTTATTTTATTCTCCCACTTCATTCTTCGCCTATGTACTAGGAGCTTTCCCTGGTTTTTCTGCAGGTAGTTTTCATGCCCCACTTCCATTACCCATTTGTACCATATGCCCAGCCTATATCACTCTACAAGACTTAACTGTTTTTGTTATCTCTGGTTTTCCATAGAGATCTTGTAAATCACTGTTATGAAGTCTTCTCCGTTATCTTGTCTGTTCTTCTCTCTTTGTCCAAAAATGTTCCTAAGGACTTTATCCTCAAATAATTTCCGCTTTCCTTAAAATAAGAATCCATATTTTGCATTCATATTAGTGGGAGAATAACAGTGTTTTATATTTTCAGTTTCACTTTTTTTAGAGACGTTGAGAGAAGATTTGGTGCATCTCCTTCCTTTAACCCATTTAGAATTCAAAAGTGTGTAAAAACTCTTTGCCTACCTGCATCCTACTCTTTGTGCCATTTAGACACATTGGAATAAATCTAACTTTTTAGGAGTTCTGAAGTCCAGTACGATTCTGTACATCTTCTCCCTTATAATTGAATATATACTTTTTTTGAAGTTTACATATAGCTGAAGTACACTGCCATTATTTTCCAATTTCTTTTCTAAAATCTGTTTTGTTCTTAATATTTTGTCTATTGAACATTAACTTCTTCTAAACCCACTTTGGTGATCATCTATTGCAGCGTCAAAATAGGAAAAAATATGTGATCAAATTTTGTGTAAAGTGGAAAGTAATGGGATCATCTTTAGTTGATATTCTGTTTTACATATATTCTTGTAGAATGTTACAATAATAATCAATTTGCTCAATTTATTTGGAGCAGCGGGGCACGCCGTAGCATACTGGTTAAGCCACTGAGCTACAAGCCGGAGGGTCGAGGATTCAAGTCCCGTTGGGGTCAGGATTTTTAAACTGACCCAAACCCTCTGGCGGCACTATGGCCCTGGGGTCGACTCAGCCTCTAACGGAATTGAGTACCAGACGCTTGTTGTGGGGGTAAAGGCGGCCGTCACGCAGGGCTGACAACCCGGCTGACATAAAGTGTCGATTGTCTAGAAAAAGTGGGAGGCTTAACCTCCTACTACCCCAAGGGCCTCCGGGCCTGTTGTGGGATCACTTTACTTTTATTTGGAGCAGCCTCTTGTTCCCTATGCAACTGATGTATCATATTCATAAATTTTTCTGCACCTGATTTTATTGTTCTGCTGGGATCCCATTTGAAAATGATGCTTTATACATCTTTAAATGATATATCATCTGTTCTAACTCTAATGCACATGACTCTTTCACTAATATTTCTGCTGTCTACAAATCACCCTCTAAATGTCATATTTTTCTAGTACATTTAATAGCTGATCAGTTTAATTTTTCCATTTATTTAATATACTCTGGGAATCCAGTCATGTCCCCAATTTCTTTCTTAATTTTTTTTTCCATTCCTGAAACCCTTTCTTTTTATCCTAATTTGCTGATATATTTCTGGAACTTCCTATACTTTTCGATTAATTTCAAAATAATTAATCTTCTTACTTACTTACTCACTAGCACTATCGATCCCGTAGGTTCATGGCCGCGCGAACATAAGGTCCCCATACATCCCTATCCTGAACCAATGTTTTCCAATCATCCCCTGTATAATCTACTTCGCTCAAATCATAGTTAATGTTATTCTCCCACCTCATTCGTGGTCTACCAACTGGGCGTTTTCCCTCTGGTTTTCCTACAAGAAGCTTCCATGCAAGTCTTTCATTCCCCATTCGTACCACAAGTCCTGCCCATCGCAGTCTACGAGACTTAACTGTTCTTATTATATCTGGCTTCCTATAAAGACCACGTAGCTCATTGTTATGAAGTCTTCTCGATTCACCTGTCTGTTCATCTCTCTTTGGTCCAAAAATCTTCCTAAGTACTTTATTCTCAAATACTTGTAATCTCCTTTCCTCCCTTAAAGTAAGTGTCCAATGTTTTGCACCCATATAATATAACTGGTAGAATAACAGTTTTATATATTTTCAGTTTAACGTTTTTTGAAAGGAATTGAGACATCAAGAGTCTCTGCAATGCATAATAGCACAAATAATTAATCTTCTCTCTAAAAAATTCCCTATTTTTATTCTTTAAAAACCTAATGGTTTCACATCTGATGTAGCAGAATTGTTCTAAATTTACTTAAATTGGTTTGTGTAACTAATTAATTTTTGTATTAGAAGTTTCTCCCTCAATTAAGGAGTGCATCTTCAGTGGTGAGTTCTTCTAGGTAATGTTCGTGGTCGCAGAGCCTCTGACCAGGGTACACCACCTAGAAGAACTTGCCACTGAAGATTGCCCTCCATATTCGAGGGAGAAGTGTCTGGAAGAAACACTAGTTATGGACCAAGTCTCTATAGCCAGGAATCTTATAATGTTATAATACAATGACTACTGTCTTTGAAAGCCTGCAGTCAACAATTCATTTTTTGCTGATTTTGTTTTCTTTACAATGTCGACACTTTCTTCATCAAACCATTTCTTATTTTGCATTTTTTTAAAAGAATCTCATTTCCTGATGCTGAGAATTTAATATCCTGTAGATTATTGATATCTGTTTTTTCTTCGGTTGCCACATTTTCATCCAAATATTCTAGTATTTCAAATCTATTAGTAATTTTGATCTGATAATCTTACGAGAGTTCAACATTTCTCAAGTTAGTTGAATGCAGGCTTTTACGGCCTCTGAACAGGAAACAACACCTAGAAGTACTCGCCACTGAAGATGCCTCTGCAACTGGGGGAGGAACACCAGTAATGGACCATGGCCACAAAGCCCGGAATCACTCAACATTATTTCTCAAGTTATATAATTCTAATAATTCTGGATCATCTCTGTTGTTTGTTCCCTCATAAGTGATAACTGTTTTCTAATTTTCACATTGATCAGAAGATGGTCTGAGTTGCAGTCTGTTCTTCTAACTGTTATAATTCTCATGATGCTAGTAGGATAGCATGTATTGCTCAATCTATCAGGTTTGTGTTTCGATATCTGGAGGTGTCCATGTGTATTTATAAATATCTCTTTGCTGGAATGTTTTGCTTTTAGCAGTAAGTACTTTATTTTGCCTATTCTAGGTAGGAATACATGTTCCCATCACACTTTTGCATTAAAATCTCCTACTACAATTCGCTTATGATATAATGTGAGCCTATCATCAAATATGATACATATATATCATCATCCGGTATCATTGCAACTGCTGCCGTATTCCGGAAACCAAACGCCATTTCTCTCTATCCATCCATTCATCTTCCTCCATTCCTCTAATATTCATAGCTGCTTCTACCCCTTCTATCCAAGTTTTCTTCAGCCTTCCTCTCTTCCTCCTTTCCATTGGGATCCATTCCATAACAATATTCGGCAATTTTTGTTCTGACATTCTTTTGACATGGCCATACCACTGCCTAATGTTTCATTTCCTGTGCCTTTCTTCTTTGTTTCTGCTAATATTGCTAAATATTGTTACATTGCTTCTACTGCTTTAATTACTTCCTCCATTTTATTTCTGCACTATTGAATATTCCATGTGCCAATTTTCAAAGCCCTTTTTCTTAGCTTTAATCGTCCTAGAGTGTTTTTCCGAGCCATGATGTTTGGTTTTTTTAGCATATTTTTCTTTTTATGATGAACGAGGTTCTGGCCTGATGAATGAACCCCCAACCTGGGGGACAGGTAATTTTTGTTCAAGGTTTTCTTCCTCTAGCCTTTGATAGTCCAGTATCTTACTACTGCAAGGCAGCAGCACTAGTTTTGATCCGCCCTGGGTATTTTATTTCCGCAGTACCCACCATTTCTGGTGAGCGTTCCCCTATCTGCCAACTGGGGAGGTGCCCGATGGGAGACTGGCAACTCCACATGGAATATATATATATATATATATATATAGAGAGAGAGAGAGAGAGAGAGAGAGAGACTTTCATATCTATGATTTACAAAAGTTAAATTTTACGGTTTTTTAAGAAAAAAATTGTTTACTTATTAATAAATAGAGTTAGATATAACACTTTATCTCATAATTATGGATTTCTGGAAGTTATTGTTTATATATATATCATCATCCTCATCCTAAGGCACGACAACTTCAAAAGTGAAATTTTGGCCTTCTCAACAATCCTCCTTCATGCCAGTCTGTCTCTTGCCTTATTCAAATTAGTCACTTCATTTTCTTTAGATCGTTCATTGTGTCATACTCCCAGCTTCTGTCTTGCACTGCTCTGCCTCCTATAGGTTTTGATTTATAGTTTTTGTGAACAGTCTCTAATCATCCATTCATATCAAATGTCCTAACCAATTCTGAGAGATCTTATATGGTTTGCTATATTCTGATTTGTTATTATTTTCTTTAGTTCATTATTTGTTTTGATTCTCCAACAGTTATCATTTCCTCTATTTGGTCCTAATATTCTTCTTTAAACTTTTCTTTTTATATCTTTTTAACTTTTATGTTGATTATTTTAGTACAAATGTATTACCAATGATTCTGAAGTAGTGTCCACACCATTACAATTTACATGATCATCACTATTATTAAACACAGAAACTTGCTCTTTTACTTAATTTGGAATGACAGCACATACTTTATTTCCTTAGAATAAAATAAAAATATATAATTTATACATTTTTTAACTTTAATATACAAATATATAACTACCAACAACTTGAATTAAAATTACAGAAAATATCCAAAAATGATTCAAAGTTATTTCAGTCATCCTAAATGAATATGTATTACCCTGCATCACCAAGCCACTGGCTGTCTCAGTACTGATACAGGTTGATGTGTTGATGCAGCGCTGGACCATTGAGAGAAGAGAGCCTTGTTACTCTGTTTCTAAGTCAGAATAGGGCTCATTTAAATAATCTGTATAGCACAATTCTGTACTTAATTTTTAAATCTACATTTCCATTACTTATAACTTTTCTTTACATAACATTACATTTTAATATAAATAGATCTGTGAGCAGTTATATTTAAATATTCAAATTCTTTAATCTCATTTGTAATTAACAAATAGTTCTTCATTGTAGCGTAATATGTTGTCAGTGGAACAAAATAATGAAGTTCTAGGGTTCAACATACCACTTTTTTTTTTTGTTACTTCAAGTAGAATATAATCACTGTTACTGATTTCACTAGTTGTAAAAAGTTTGAATATATTGTTAAATGTGTCTTTCACATTACAGTTATAGAGTTGCCTGGGTGTTACAATAGGACTTCACCATCTTAATAACAGGTCATTTAATGATATCACCAGGGCCATCACATGTTCATTTTCCATCAAATCCAGGAAAAAAAAAAATTGCCACTCAGCGTGAGCCTTAAACTTATATTTACGGGAACATGCATTGAAAAATTTGGTTTTTCTATTGAGCACTCTATCAAAATTATATTTTGTTTGAAAATTCCAATAGTATGGTTAGAAAAACATGTTTCAATCTGGTCTGAAAGATGATGTTAATGGGAATCATGTTGGAGTTTTCTGAATTGTCAAAAAATTATTATGTTTAATTTAATTATTCTCTTTATAGTACGCAAAAAAAAAAGGAATTCTGGTGTGATTACTTTTGAGATATACTCCTTGTACTGAATTTTGGACAATAAGAGGATAATTTTCTTTAAAATCACATATCACTCTCCACTCTCCAGAGTGGGTTTGTAAATTTATTCCATCCACTCTGATTCTTATCAACAATAATTTTTTTCTACCTTCAGTTTATCAAAAAGTTCCCATAAATTCTGTTATATATTTTAAGTTCCTGGTACAAGCATGATATTTTATTAAGTAAAAATAGTATAATGGAGGGTTGCAGGTTGTTTAAAACAAAGTTTCTTTGTAATTGGTGAGAGTTGTTTCAATTTACATTGAGATGAGAAAATTTGATTCCATCTATCATTAATTTCACATTTTTCACAATAAGAACACTCACAAACAGCAAGTGTGCCAGTTGTTGTTATGGCAAGTATGCATTCCTTTATTCTGAGTTTACAAAATTTTGAAACCCTGTTTTTTTGTTATGTTGACATAAGATTACACAGTTTTTATATTTCCTCTTATTAAATCTTTATCCACGTTCTTTAATTTAAACACAATTATTTCTTTAACAGGAGCAGCCTTTCTCATATCATCAGAATTATAAAATATATGAAATTCCCAACTCCAGATGGTCTAAAACTCTTTTTCAATTTAGGATTAGAGAAAGAAAAATGCCATTTTTTCTAGCTATCTGTTCAGAAGTTTGTATTGTGTGAATGGTGGTATTGAAATAATGTTTGTATTTCTGTCATACAAACATTCATATATCTGTGTTTTCATATTTTTGTTGCCTTGTTTCATGAAAACAATCTACCAGCTTCTGTATTATATCGGAATTTGAATCCCATCTTAAGTAGAATTGTCTTTTATATGAAACACTATCTGTAAATTTGTTGCTGAAACAATCTGTATTTTTTAGTTTCAGATACCTTTTTGAGTCAATTTCCTCTTATTTTTTGGTGATCACTAAGCTCTTGTTTAATTTGTGTACTTCTACATGACTAACTGAACTACCAGAGGACATATGAACATCTCATCACTTTACTGTGTTCCTTATATTTACATTGCAACTCTTTTACATATTTTCAGATCAGGTAATAAGTTTATGCCTTTGCTAGTATCCCAGACATCACTTGTCTTATTTATCAATCAGTGATTTAGCAATTACGGTAACTGTAACTCTGCTCTAATACAATAGTCATAATTTTTTCGTGAAACAGGATCCAACATTAGTGTTCTTTATTTCTAGCTCAAGTGAATGGTTTGTTTTTATAGTAACTTGTTAGAGTATGCCTTCCAAGACAATATTCTTCCATATTATCCCTCATATTTGTTCAGAATGATTTGTATCTTGTCACCCAATAAACTAGTATGTGGCATGCTATGAACACAACTCCAATGTTTATTCTTATTTGATGAACAGTCTGAAACTAATCAAGGTCTTTGTATAATAAATATTAGATTATACATATAATTCTTTTTAGCAATTTTAAAATAATTTATTATTATCAACAATATATTTTTGAAAGTAGGATCCATCTAGAAGTGCCCTGTTTTATATTATATCATATAATTTAAAAATACATAAATAGCTTATTTCAAATGACTCCAACACTCAAAGTCTATAAGCATAGAACCTTCCTCACTAATGAGCATTTTAATACCTACACGTCAGTGTTCATGAATTTATCATATAATAAAATTAGGAGAAGGTAAATAGTAAAATATTTGTACAAGATCTCAGAAGGACTTTTACTTTGATTGCAGATGATATTTTATAAGATTTAAGCAAGTACAGAATGGTCATATATTTTCCATACTTTATCTGACTTGGAATGACTATTTCATGTAGCATTGGAATTAATGAAATTCACTATTATGAATGTATACAATATGAAACAGGAATTGTATATACATTCTTAAATTCTTCTTTGGAATTATAAATCATTAATGTTTACTTATGCAAACGGAGAAAGAGTTATTACAAATGCAGAGTTATTATTATTATTATTTTATCATCATTTTGTCGTCATCTTCGAATCATGTCATTTTTTATGGTCTCTCACAATCTTTTATTTGGACTGCTCATTGACCTTTTCAAATTGTGCACTCTATCATGGATAGCTTTTTGGATTCTTTCTCTGCTAATTCTATTCATATAATATTTAATCAATTGAGTTGGTGTTTACTTGATGAAAATCCATATCTATTAATTAAATAAAAATAAAACCTAGTTTATTTTGATTTTCATATTTATTAATAAATATGAAAATCAAATAAAACTATGTTTTATTTATATTTAACTAATCTTCATCATCATAGCACATTCACGAATTTAGGCCATTTGTTGACCTGTTTCGGCCTCAAGAGAAGCACCATCCAAAAGTCTTTTGAGTGGACGTCCTGGTCTTCTTCTTCCTGCAGGTTGATATCTTAACATTTGTTTGGGTATTCTGTGATCTTCCATTCGATGAACATGTTGCATCCACCTTGACTTATAATCAGAAATTTTGTTTTCTAAAGGTTCCATGTGTAATTCTTCTAATTTGTCTTCATTTTTTTTTGTGATCTAGTAGTATGTATCCTGCAGTCCTCCGAAGGTATCTCATTTCAGCAGATCTAAGTCTCTGTATATCCTTCTGTTTCAATGTCCATACTTCGCTACCATACAAAAGAGTTAGAAGAGCCAGTGTTTTATACACTTTTAGTCTTGAATGTTTTTGGACTAACTGTGGCTTGAAGATAGAAGTTATTAACCCTAAAATTCTTAAAAATTTAGATATTTTTGCATTTACATCCTTTTCTTCTTCATATGAGATAATGCATCCTAGATAAGTAAAATTATTCACCTGCTCCAAAATGTTATTGCCCATTACAATTTTACTTCTGACAGGATCTAACCTTGAAATGTCATACTTTTTGTTTCTTCTGTAGATATCTTTAATCCATATTCTTCTGTAATTTAGGTAAGTTCATACAGATTTTTCTGTAGATTATCTTCTGAATTTGCTATTATTATTTGGTCATCTGCAAACAATAGGCTGTTTAATTTTCTATGTTCTGATATTCTTATTCCAAATTTATATTTCTTGTTCCAGCAACATATTACTGCATTGATATAAATTGCAAAGAGTGTTGTGGATAGGGGGCAGCCTTGTCTCACACCACAATTTATAATTTCTTCTTCTTATTTAATTAATACATGTATTATTTGAATATACTAATTTCATTTGTAAATGTTTAAAATTCCTGTGTGGCCCTTATTCTCCAACTTTCTGAATCAATCTCCAGACCTCATGAATCTAATTTAAATAACAGTCGGTTAAGCCTCGTGCTGTTTCCTGATGCTTTAGAGTCAGATGGGAAGATTGGTCAGGACAATATTCTGGTAATTTTTTATTCTTGCATTTATTTGAGCCAATCATGGTTTCAGTATTTAAAAACTGGTTTCCATTGATTAATAAATTTACTTCTTTTCTTTGTAATGCCATGAATGAAAACAAATTTCATATATAGAGAAATTTAATCTTTCCAATGAAACCTAATTTAAGCAAATTTTGTTTGGGGTAGCATCTTTTACACTTAAAGCATGGATTTTATTTTTTACAGAAACATTTTCCAACTTTATATTAATTTATATTAAATGAAATCTGTATATCATCTTTTGACTTTTTCAGTTCAGGTAGGGATTTCACTGTTCATTTAATATATGAAGAATTATTTTGTTACAAATTAGAAATGTTGAAAATTATACACTCTAGTATTCTATCATTATTCAGAATATGAAGCATTTTTTCTGATAACTTTAAGATAAGCTTTACTATAATCCACAGATCTTATATATGGGAACTGTTAAATTCACAGTATATCTACCTCCTCATAGTGCACGCTGAAAAACACTTTGTGGATAAATGATCTACAAACATAGTTCATTGATATACAAAATTAATTTTATTTTTTAATGAAAATTTGAAGTGGGAGCAGTCCTTGTGCAAAAGATTTTCTCATTTTAAATCCATTCTTCTCTTCTCCCATGATATAAAATTTATATTTGGTAAAATATTATTAATTACTCCAACAAATGTTTTATAATCAGTATTTATTGTGCATGTGCCACAGTCACTATGATTACATTTCCTTTCAATTGATCAACTACCATATTGTATCCTGTCACAAGGTAGTGCATTTGACTTCATTTAATGTAGCATTCACAAAGGTTAGATATCTTAAAAGAAAATTGCTCCCTGAATGTATGAAAGGCTCTAAATTCAATTTATCTTGCTCTGTAACATTTATTCATTGTGTGGCTAAGGATGTATTTAATTATTAAAAGTATCATTATTATTACCATTTTTATAATTATTATTGCTATGATACAATACCATACCCATTTATATTATTGTTATTGTGATTATTATCTTCTTCTTCCTTCCAAGTATTAGGCCAAGGCCTTGTTATGATCCAATAGAAAATTTTCCTCCAGTGTTTCATATGACGACCCAGAGATCTTCGTCCTCTTGGTATATAATTATAAACAGTTTTGGGTATCCGATTTGAACTCATTCTTTCAAGATGGTGTTTCCAATTTAGTTGGTAGTGTTTAATATATTCCAAAATTGGCGTAGTCTTCAATTCTTTTAAGATATCGGTGTTCCTTTTCCGATCCGATCCAGTGTAACCCACTGTTCTGCGCATGAATCTCATTTGACAAGCCATTATTCTGCTTTCATGTTGTCTTTTTAGTGTCCATGCTTCACTACCATAGGTCAACACTGGTCTAGCCGAACTGTTATATAAACGTAATCTGGTGTTTTTTTGTACAAGGGATGGTTTCATAACTTGATTAATAATTCCCAAACTTTTATTATAACTAGTAATTTTTTCAGGGATATCCTTTTCATCCCAGATAGAGAGATAATATGCAAGATATTTAAATTGATTAGATATCTATAAAATTTTATTCTGGAGACAGATTTTACTTTTTATGGGAACCTTCCCATGAAATGCCATATTTTAGTTTTGTTATTTGATATTTCCATATTACATTTTTACTACCTAATCTCTCTTGGTTAACTCTTGTTTTTTTTTACCCCGACGCTATTACGGCATCTGAGGGCTAGGAAGTCTTTCCTTTCTTCCATTTCTTCTTTCCGTTGTTTTCTTTGTGGGGTTGTTGTGAGCTGACTTCATTTCATGAATGATCAGATTGTTGTTGTGATTACGTATACCCTGTACTCATGTCTCCGTCAGAACCTAATTTGTCTGACCCTCTATCAGAAATGTCTTTTTAATTAGTATTTCAATAAACTGATGTTTACATACATGAGGTTTAGAGGTAATGACAATGTGTTTACCTCCTCCTTTTTTCACATTAAGCTTAAGGGTCACACCATATTGGCCACTTACTTGGCGTTTGTCTTGTTCAGTTCTAGTTTCGTGTGTCAATATAAGTTTCGGGTTCTTCTATAGGTTTCATGCAATGCTCAGAGCAAGTTTCGAGCTGTGTGTCCGCTGGAAGGGGAATGCTGAATTAATATATTTATGTCAACATGTACACACTGTGACAAAAAGAATGGGCTGACAATAATAATAATTATAAAAATAAAGTTTTAGCATTGTATTATTGAAATGTGACACAAAGAACAGCAAAAAATAAATTATAATGGATATAGTAAAAATAATACTTATAGTAATAATAATAATAATAATAGCAGAAATAAGTATTGGACTACTACTGCTACTAATAATAATAATATAAAATTTTGTTGTATGGCATCACTGCAATGGAACACACAGAATGCTAAAAATAAATTAATAACAGCAATATTAACAATACTTATACTTATAATAATGATTCAACGATTATAGTATTAATAATAAAAATAATAATAATAATCACTCATATATGACTTGAAAAGCATAATAATAGTCCCTTCAATTGGTTGCTGGCCAAAGGAAGGCAAGACCAGTGATGGGGCTGCCATCTTATAGCCTCTGGTCCGGCTTTTCTGGAGAAGAAAAGAAATACAACAAATATGTTTGGCAAAGAATATATTTGACTAAACTTTATAAAATGTTTGCGGTTGTATCTCACATTTTTTTATTGACATGTGATTTGCTTTTTTCTAATAGAAGGGTACTTAGATCTGACCTCAAATATATCACATTTTATTTATTGTAGTGTTGATTTTCTAGGTGGACCATGATGAAGAAAGTTTGAATAAATTACTAGAAAGTGAGCAAATAAATGAAACAGAACTTGAATCAAATATGGTTAATGTAGAGGAAGACAAATGTAGAAGTTATGTAAAGAATTTTGCTCAAATGCACCAAACTAATCAGTCTTTACAAGTAGGAGAAAAACGCACTAAATGTAGTATTTGTAATAGTTTTATTGGTGAGGAAGGAATTTGTCATGTGTGTAAACCTTTCAAATGTTCTCTTTGTAACAAGTCATTTGGGCAAAAGTGCAATCTCGGTACTCACTTACTCTCTCATAGTAGTGATAAACCATTCAAATGTATTATTTGTAATAAGTCATTTTCTCAGAAAATCAATCTTAATACACATTCGCGTATTCATAATAATGAAAAACCGTTCAAGTGTACAATTTGTAACAAATCATTTGGACGCAAATCTGTTCTTAATGAGCATGTATACATTCACAGTAATGAGAAACAATTTAAGTGTACTGTTTGTAGTAAGTCATTTACACAGAAATCTGTTCTTACTGAACATTTATATGTTCATAGCATTGAGAAACCATTCAAATGTTCTCTATGCAATAAATCTTTTAATCGTAAATCTGTTCTTACTGAACATTTGTATGTTCACAATGATGAAAAACCATTTAAATGTTCTCTTTGTGATAAAACATTTGTTCGGAAATCTCATCTTACTCAACACTTACATGTCCACACTAAGGACAAACCTTTCAAATGTCCTGTTTGTGATAGGTCGTTTGCTCTGAAATATAATATGAATGCACATTTGCGCTTACATAATAACGAGAAACCATTTCAATGTATTATATGTAGTAAGTCATTTGCTCGAAAATCCAAACTTTCTAATCATTTATATATACATCGTGGAGAAAAAGTTTTAAAATCGGATTAGTCATTTTCATAGAATTCATTTGTATATTTTTTACATTTTAAGTATCTACAGTAGTGATAAATATTTTAAATAGATTATTGACTTAATTTTGTATATAATTTTAAAAGAATATCATGTATTGTCAATAAAGTGTAGCCTTTGACATGAACTATTTTATTTATATAAATTGCCTTTGAAATGTACCTTCTGTAATAATTTAGCTGTTCATAAATGTTTATGAATTAACAATATCGGAACATGTTTCTGATGACTTCTTAATCTATTACACCTATGAGATAGATGTGGATCTTTTTTGAGTTATATATCAGTTAAGAACAGATATAGAATTTAGTAGAATGTAACATTGTTATTGAATATTTTTATGTATTTATTTTCTGGAGTGAGTTTTGAAATATAGCTTAGTTGTTAACTGGTAATAATATTTTTACAGTGTAGCCCTGCAGAAGTTAGGCTTCATTTTGAAACCCTTCTTGCAAAACCAATGATGTGAATCTTCACATTTAATCACACCAGTTTTTTAAATGGATTATGTTTGTTATAAACACATTATATATTCTGAAAATGTATGAAAATTATGTTTAACATAAAAATTCAACCTCACACTCACAACTTTTTTAACATGCAGAAGATGTATCAACAGTTTTTCATTAACTGTAATGAAATAAGTATATTAATGTACAGTGTAATACAATTATATTTATTACTTTGTAAGAATCAAACTCTGATTTTGGTACCTGTAGTTTCTGTGATCATTCACAAAGTGCCATGTGGATCGATCCCAGCGGCATTGATATAGTCCTCTTCCCTAAATAGAACGTAGATTTTTAATTAAGAAGTGTAATTTAATATTTACAAACTTAGTTGAAAAAATACAACAAATATGTTTGACAAAGACTATAACTTTTATAAATTGTTTGGGGTTGTGAGCTGACTTCATTTCATGAATGATCAGATTGTTGTTGTGATTACGTATACCCTGTACTCATGTCTCTGTCAGAACCTAATTTGTCTGACCGTCTATCAGAAATGTCTTTTTAATTAGTATTTCAATAGACTGATGTTTACATACATGAGATTTAGAGATAATGACAATGTGTTTACCTCCTCCTTTTTTCACATTAAACTTGAGGGTCACACCATATTGGCCACTTACTTGGCGTTTGTCTTCTTCAGTTCTAGTTTCGTGTGTCAATATAAGTTTCTGGTTCTTCTATAGGTTTTGTGCAATGCTCAGAGCAAGTTTTAAGCTGTGTGTACACTGGAAGGGGAATGCTGAATTAACATATTTATGTCAACATGTACACACGGCGACAAAAAGAATGGGCCAACTCTTAATCTTGAATATTTTAAGTTCTAACGCGCTATTCACATGAGTAAACTAATTGCACAAGTAGAGCTACAATACGTTTCCCTTCTTCCCTTGAAGAGTATTCTTTCTAAACGCAACAAGGCAGCGAAAGCGTAGCTCAGGGCTTAGTGGGATCGATTTGTATACAAGATGTCGCAGGTTCGATTCCCGGTGAGGTCATTTTTTTAATTGTTAAGGTGCTTTCTATTTTATTCTGTATATTTATTCTTAAAGACAAAACGTACTAACTATTTGGAAGTATTAATATTTATTTTATTAATATTATTATTTACTTATTTATAAACAGGTTTACAGTGTAATAAAACATCTTCCTATGCCCAAAGCTTTTTAAATTTTTATCTTCTTTCTCCATTCTTCTCTATCTTCTCATTCCAATTCTTCCAGACCGAGCTCCCCCATATCTCTTCTTACATCATCCATCCATTTAAATCTGGTCCACTTCTCTTTCCTTTTTCAGGTGGAATCCATTCCAAAGCTTGTCTGGGTAATGTTTTCTCTGGCATCCTACGTATATGACAATACCATTCTAGTTGTCTGTATCTCACAAAATCTAATATTGAATTTTGGACTTTCATTTGTTGTGTGATGATTGTATTTCTGATTTTTTTTCCAATTTAGAATGTCTAGTTGAGCGTCTGTAAGAATCCATTTCGGTAGACATAAGCTTTAAACTCAAATTTTTATTCAGATGCCAAGTTTCTGCACCGAATGTTAGCTTGCTCTTCGAATTATGGATTTATAAATTTCTAATTTGGTATCTATTCTTATGTTCTTATCCCACAAAACTCCGTTTAACAATGTTATTACCGATCTGCCTTTTTGAATTCTATATTTTATGTCATTTTCTTGGGGACATTTTGAGTTAATTTTGATCCCCAGGTAATTACATTCTTCACATCAATTGATACATCCCATTATTATTACTTATTATTATTATTATTATATTATGATAGATAATAATAATAATAATATTATTTTTTATTATTGTCCATCATCTATGAGCTATTATTATGATGGACTTGACATATATAAACTAAATATTTTAATTGAAGGTTGAAACTTTTTCCTCACTAATACATAATAAATAAATAAACACATAAATATATGAAGCTATATTATATTTTATTACATACATTTATAGCATTATTATTAAAACGTGGTACTACACGCACAGTTTAAATTTATACCGGTAGCTAAATAGTGTTACAGAGGCAGGAATATTACTTAAGATAGTGTAAAGTGAACGTAGATTACGTGGCAGGAATTAAATATTATAGGATGTATTTTGCGAAAATACAAATAAATAAAAAAAAATTGTTGGAGGATTTGAACCCTGGCTTTCACATACATTTCATCTTGTTGTAAGTAGTTTAAACCATCTACGCTATTCGAACATCTGATACTAGTTGCGCTGTTTACTTTTACACTATGAATGAGAGATGAACTTCATTTAAAATGTCGCATTTTGAGTAATATAGCATTTGTCCAACGCTCTTAAATATCTAGAAACATGTCTCCTTCACTGTTCTTTAACTATTTAAGACCATTAAAACCAAATACACCGCATTTAAAACATTTAACAGTGCGTTACCTCGTGACCCTCAGCTATGTCTTTTCGAGTATGAGCAGTGGGGCATTACAAGAACTCTGCTTTTTGAAGCAGCCCATTCTTTTTGTTGCTATGTGTACGTGTGTCACTGGAGTGAGTCGAGATGAGTTAAGTGATTTCTCCATATGGTAAAATCATAACCTAATATCAACATTTAAAATGGTCAATTTTCATACTAGTTTTAAAATTAATAATTTTTTTTAAATTTAACATTTACTAATTTAATGTGCACACTTCAATCTCACTTAACCTAATGAAAAACAATAAATCTTTGTTTTACTTTTGACATCTCATCACCGAGAATATCATGTTTGAATTGAGTAAGGGTTCATGGATTTAGGTATAAGCATAAGTTTACTGCTTTTATAGGTTTTACTATGCAATGTGATGATTTGACTTGGAAAAACAGGCAAGGGGGGAATTTATCGACTCACGGAATCTGACATGAGTAACAACCTGGCATCTTCTTTACAAGTACAGTATACATAAAGTATATTAGTTAGATAAAGAAACATACACTGTTAGCAGACCATATGAATCCTTTATTCATCCACAGTACATTAAAATAGTGTTACTTATGTTCTTAAAATGCTGTTCAATATGATTTGTATAATAATGTTCTTGGGAATATTTCTTCTTACCTGGTGATCATTTAACTTATTAAAATCAATTATTGACATTTCACTCTACAATGATACATATACTTTCTTACTAAATGCAAAATAAAATTGCTATGTGTAAGTGGTTTCTATATAAAAACTTGTTACAATATTAGTTGTTGTGTAACTGATCTTTTTGTTGGATTTGTGTTTCCTTTTTCTTTTTCATCTTGATAATTTGTTCTTTTGGTCCACTGGTCCACTTTTAGTTTGCTATGTTTATTCGTCATTCACATGGAGCTCATTCACTATTCACACAGTGATGTTTAAGGTTGTTTCCCTGTACGTGACATAGATTCTGCTATAAATGCTTTTCTCCTTAAAAATAGTGCTGTTAATATCAGTTTTAACAGGAAATATACCATGTTTTTCACTGAACTGTTCAGTTTCTTGATGTCTTGACTCAGCTTCTTCTAGATAATGTTTGAGTTGTTCTCGTCTCTCCCCACAAGTTACCATGCTCCTACTTTCTTATATATTCTTCCTATAAAAGTGTATTGTTAGTGTAATTTTTGACAGAAAACTGCAATAATCCCATGATGGTTGGCGCACCTCACAATTTTTGCACAGTTAGAAAACTTTGAGCTTGTTGACGTGGATTCTTCGTTTTCTAACCCAGTTCTGTCTCTTTCTATTGATTGCATAGCTGTTGAATCTACGATTCAGAGCATGTTTCGAGTGCCAATCTCATTTTAATTTTTTTTAACTTGTGGTGTTTCAGTGGATGGTAAGTGAATTTCTTGAATTTTATGTTCGCTTTTGTTTGTTTTATAAGTGTGCTTTCAGTGATTAATGTTTGTCTTTTAAACTTGTTCATTATCTTGGGAACCATATTTTTTTTTTCAAAACCGTTTTCTGTTGCTACATTAATTACGTATTATTTTTCTTTTTCATAATTTTTTTTTCCCATACGTATATTTACTAATTTGTGTGTCAAAATATTGAACACTGCCTCTTCGTGCGCAAAATAGGTTAATGAAGAAAGTTTAATACCGTTATCTATATGTGTATATTTCAAATTCTATCTTTTTTTGTTCATTTCTATAATCTAAAAATGGGATTTGTCTTTCAATTTCAGTTTACATGGTAAATAAATTAGTTATACATGATTTTGTTATAACTGCGGTCCGCAGACGAGAAATTAGTAGGGGTGTTGGTCGGGGATGCGAGGTTCTGCACCGAACTAAACTTTTTTAAAGCTGGAGCCTATCACTCATTTTAAAAGATTCAGATTACATTAAAAACAGCTGGCGAGTGCTTTATTCAGATTATCCGCTCTTAAGTTCGATATGGGTTATTATTTTAGGTTTTAATGTATTCCCGTAAGGCAGTCAGTCAGTGACTTGCCAATTTAAAGGTTAAAATGCAGTTAAAATACTCAAGATAAAATAGTTTTTAATTATCCGTAAGCCAGTCAACCAATGACTTGCCAATTTAAAGATTAAAATGCAGTTAAAATACTCGAGACAAAATAGTTTTTAATTTCAATATCCGAACCATGCATTTTTATAAAACATAAAATCATATTTAGTGATCATAAACATGAAAATAAGCCATTATGACACAATTATAAAATATTATAGAAATATTAGCTAATACCCGGGGTGCGTTGCTACGCCTGAATAAATACATTTTTTATAGCATTCGCTGAGACGAAACAAACATGGCGGTTGCTTAGTTTTTAATTTCGGATTTCAGGTAAACCTCTACTACTAAATTGTCGGATTTCACTCAACTTTGGATAATACCTACCTCGGTTTATTTTAATAGTATATTCTGAGTTTCGTTGTGAAACATCGAAAATTGTGATCATTAGAGCGATTTTTAAATTGTCACTTCAGGTGAATACCTGCTCCTAATGGTTTTAGAGGGTCCAATTGTAAATCTAAACCATCCAGGACCCACTCAAACACACACCAAAAAGTTTGATTAAAGTCGGTCCATTCGCTTACGCAGTTTCTAATTTGGGTTTCAAGTAAACCTCCACTTATAACACTGGGGAACAGTGATTTTGGTGCCTTAATGTTTTCACCTATTTATGGGTATATTTGGGTCACTGATTCCAAAGATGATTTCAGTTTCGTCCTATCAGCTCTAGTTTTTGAGATAGAGTTTATTCAAATTATATACCAGTTCAAAAATACTGGTCCACATATACAACTATATTACTCGCATACAATTAAATACAAAAGAACAAATACTTTCTTTTTCATGAAACAACTGTATCTATATAACTACCATAATTTATTTACACATTAGTCTCGTTAGAATCATTAATTTTCCTCCATCAGGTCGCAGAATCCCCGTTTCTGTGATTTCCTCCGATGCAATGATCTTGGACATTCTCGGTGGATGCTCCAACAGTAGTCCGCCATCATATGTATATCCCACCGTCCACGATACCTTTCTTCCATTGTACTTAATTCCTGGTGAAAACGCTCACCCTGTTCCTCACTTACATCTCCAAGATTGTCTGGAAATCGATCCAAATGACTGTGTAGGTAGTGTAATTTGATGCTCATGTTACAACCTAGTGCACAAAAAGCAGTGAGCATATTCTCCACTAGTTCATCACTATTAGGAGACTTATAGTTTCCAAGGAAATTCTTCACTACCATACAGAACGAAGACCATGCGGCTGCTTCAGTATCATTCATTGAGTCTTGAAATTGATGGTCATTAATAAGTTGGCGGATTTGTGGTCCATCCAATATACCTGCTTTTATTTTTCCTTACTCAGTGCAGGAAATTTTGTACATATGTAGCCAAAACATGTTCCATCTCTATTCAACGCCTTGATGAACTGTTTCATTAAACCAAGTTTAATATGCAGTGGTGGCAAGATGATGTTGTTTCTGTCAACCAAAGGTTCTGCAACGATGTTTTTTTCTCCAACGGTCATGCTTTCTCTAAGAGGCCAATGCCTTCTCACCCAATGTTGATCTTTGGCTCTAGAGTCCCATAAACATATAAAGCATGGGTATTTGGTGTACCCACCTTGTTGTCCTAGAAGAAAATTCACCATCTTGAGATCGACACACATTACCCATTGGTGATCACGGTAAGAGATCTTCTCTAGCACTGTAGCTATTGTATGTTGATTTTCACGCATAGAAACTGAGTGACCAATTGGGATTGACCTGTATATGTTCCCATTATGCAAAAGAACACATTTTAGGCTGCGTTTGGAGCTATCTATAAATAACCGCCATTCACTTGGTGTGTATTTTCTTACACCCAGCTTCATTAACAGTCCTTCAACATTCATACAAAAAACAAATTGATTTTCTACTGTGAAGAATGGCAGGAAGTCTGTTTCTCTTTTGCGATAGACTGTGACCTTTGTTCCCGGTAACAGACATTGTTTCTCTGCCAGCCTGGAAGCTAACAACTCAGATGACTTCTTTGGAAGACTTAGATCCCTTATGAGGTCGTTCAGTTCCGCTTGACTAAAACCGGATGAAACTGATGAAGGTCCTGGGAAATCGCTGTCATTTCCCTCAGAATAGCTTTCAGTTGAATCATCCTCTTCTTCTGGTGACTCTGGAAGACTGGTAAAAATTGGAACAGGTATCTCCTCTGAATGTGGAACAGGGCGTCTTGCGGAGCGTAGATTGGGATATACCCATCTATTCCGGTTTTTGCTATTGATGCCCTTTACATTGACTGAACAAAAATAGCAGTCATCACTATGGTTAATTTGTTCTCGCCAGATCATTGGTTCCCCAAATTTCAAGCATTTCCGTTTCCCATTTGTCCATTGTCGTAGATGCTCTGTGCACGTTTTACATACAATGTGAGGTGCCCAAGGCTTATCTTGATCTCCCAGTTGTACTTTGAAATAGGCCAAATAAGCTCTTCTTACAAAGTCAGTTATAGGTTTTCTTTGTTGAGTGAATGTGTACTCCCCACAGATGAAACAAAACACATCAGGATTATTCACACATTTTCTTCGTGTTGAAGCCATGTCAGTCTAGAAAAAGGATAAACAATTGTCAAATTAGTAAAATTACATATGCAAACGGCAACAACAACATGAATATAACTTGGATTAAATCAATTAGTATTATGCAAACAATCGATTTACAATGGTGGTACATAAGAGCAGTATCATCAATATCTTGCAAACTAGAGCTGCTGCAACAAAATGGATGACATTTTTGGAATCAGCAGTGCCGAAATACCCAGAATCAGGTGAAAAATTTCAGGCACCAAGAAAAAAATATTTTTTTGTTCCCCAGTGTAATTATTATTATATTTTGCTCATTTTTCTATACCTATCTGGGTTTATTTTAATAGGATATACGAACTAAATTTGGTTGTGAAACAACGAAAATGTGACCACTATAGTGATTTTTTAATTTTCACATAGGTGAATTTCGATACCTAATGGCTTTAGACGGTCCAATTGTGAATCTATAACCATCGGGGGACATAATCAGACACACACAAAAATGTTATAAAAAGCGTCCAGTCGTTCAGGAGGAGTTCAGTGACAAATACGCGTACAGAAAAATTAACATATATATATATATTATATATATATAAAGTACTTAGGGAAATGTTTGGACCAAAGAGAGATGAACAAACAGGTGAATGGAGAAGGCTGCATAACAATGAAATACATGGTCTTTATAAGAAGCCAGATATAATAAGAACAGTTAAGTCTCGCAGACTGCGATGGGCAGGACATGTTGCACGTATGGGGAATGAAAGACTTGCATGGAAGCTTCTTGTAGGAAAGCCAGAGGGAAAACGCCCAGCAGGTAGACCAAGAATGAGGTGGGAGAATAACATTAACTATGATTTGAGGGAAGTAGATTATACAGGGAATGATTGGAAAGCATTAGCTCTCCATACATCCTGCGGCCATGAACCTACGAGTTCGATAGTGCCAGTGAGTAAGTATTACTATTACTACTACTATTACTATTTCTACTGTTAGATTTTACTGTCCCTAATATGTTTCTCGTCTATTGAGCTCTAAAAATAAATTAGGAGAACACAAATTGTCTAATTGTAATGTGTAACCTTTGTCTACGAATGTATTTGCTAATTCTAGGACTACACTCTCATTTGCAATAAAATCTGAATTTTCTGGTGCATCTCTTTCAGTGTTTATTTGGATCATATCCCGAAGAGGTCTCGCACAATTTCTAATATTTTATTACAAATCGCGCCGTTTTATTCCGATTAGAGGTTTTGAACTGGGCGTAAGCCAGTCTACTTCGTAATTTCGTAAGAGATTTTTCAAGTGAATCACTTGGAACATACAAGGACAAAAATGTTGTAATCAATTACTACATATATATTTTTTTTACCGTAAAAAGTATCTAAAAAGTATATTATTCTATAAATTTTATCTATAACGAACTCTACAATATACTAGGCCTACATATATGCTTTATATAAACCTGCAACAGACGGCGAACAGAACATTTTAATCACTAAAGAGTGCCAACTTCTTATAGTGGTGGGTTTTAACACAATAACAAGTGTAGGTCGTGGTTGATCTGTTTGGACTTTCTACCTGCTCACGAGGGAGACTCGTTAAAAGTATCCAATGGGTTAATGTACATAATTGAATATCTCAAGAAACCTCTGCAGAAATCGGTCGGGGATGGGAGCTTCTACACGGAACATTGACTTTAAAGCTGGAGCCTGTCATTCATTAAAAAAAATAATTAAAAACAACTGGATAGTGCATTGTTCAGATTATCCTTTGTTATGTTCGATGTGGGTTATTATTTTAGTTCTTAGTGTATTCCCGTAAGCCAGTCAGACTGTGACTTGTCTATTGAAATGTTTAATTGCAACTAATATACTGAAGATGAATAATTTTCAAATTTCCGTAGGTCAGTCAGTCAGTGAGTGACTTGACAATTTAAAGGTTAAAATACAATTAAAATATTTGAGATAATTTTTTTCACATATTTAGGAATTAAAATAAATAAAAATGGGAGTTATGAAGAGGAAATAAGAAATAGAAATAATAAAGGAAAATTTGCAATTGCTTGCCTCAATGGAATATTGTGGGATAAAAATATAAGTAATAAAACTAAAATGAATATATATCATACAATTGTTAAAAGCATCATTACTTATGGAGCAGAACTTTGGCCATTAGCAAGAAAACAAATAAGTATCTTTTGGCAACGAAAATGGATTTTAAACGAAGGGCAGCAAGAATTTCAAGAAGAGTAGACATTATTATTATTAGTATTATTATTGTCCATCATCTATGAACTATTATTATGATGGACTTAACATAACTAACTCACTGGCACTATCGTACCCGTAGGTCCATGGCCGCGCGGACATAAGCTCTCCATACATCCCTATCCTGAGCTAATATTTTCCAATCATCGCCTGTACAATCTACTGCCCTCAAATCATAGTTAATATTATTCTCCCATCTCATTCTTGGTCTACCAATTGGTCGTTTTCCCTCTGGTTTTCGTACAAGAAGCTTCCATGCATGTATTTCATTCCCCATTCGTGCCACATGTCCTTCCCATCACAGTCTACGAGACTTAACTGTTCTTATTATATCTGGCTTCCTATAAAGAGCATGTAATTCACTGTTATGCAGTCTTCTCTAATCACCTGTCCATCTCTCTTTGTTCCAAAAATTTTCTTAAGAACTTTATTCTCAAATAATCGTAATCTCCTTTCCTCCCTTAACATAAGTGTCCATGTTTCGCATCCATATAATATAACTGGTAGAATAATAATTTTATATATTTTCAATGATGGACCTGACATATATAAATTAAATATTTTAACTGAAGGTTGAAACTTTTTCCTCATTAATACGTAATAAATAAATAAACACATAAATATATTAAGTTATATTCTATTTTATTACATAAATCTGCGGTATTAATATTAAAACGTGGTACTGCCCGCACAATTAAATTTATACCGGTAGCTAAATAGTGTTACAGAGTTTACGGAGGCAGGGATATTATTTATGATAGTGTAAAGTGGACGTAGATAATGTGGCAGGAATTAAATATTATAGGATGTATTTTGAGTAAATACAAATAAATAAAAAAATTTTCGGAGGATTTGAACCCTGGCTTTCACATACATTTCATCTTGTTGTTAGTTTAACGATCTACGCTATTCGAACGTCTAATATTAGTTGTCTTGTTTTCTTTTACACTATGAACGAGAGTTGAACTTTATTTAAAATATCGCAATTTGAGTAATATTGCATTTGTCAAACACTCTAGAATATCTAAAAACACGCCTCCTTCGCTGTTCTTTAACTATTTAAGGCGATAAAAATCAAATACAGCATATTTAAAACATTTAACAACGCGTTACCTCGTGAACCTCAGCAATGGCTTTTCGATCATGCGCAGTGGGCCATAACAGGAACTCTGCTTTTCCAAGCGGCTCATTCTTTTTGTCGCTAAGTGTACACCCTTAGACAAAAAAAATGAGTCATCTCTTGATTCTATCAACCGATCGGAAAACTTAGTGAGCACTCGCAGAAGCCTTATTCACATTAACACGTTTTCAGTCATTGTATTGTGGTGTTTGCTAGTTAACGTAGTGCACACTCAAGTAACATAAAAGAGAGAGTTTGCCTTTGTGTGTTTCCGTGGTCGAGCTGTTTAACACACAACATCTGCGTTCGTAACCTGACGGGTTCGATTCCCGTTCTACTTCTTCTTTTTTTCTGAATGTTAGGATAGCATTTCGCCTGTAATATAGTTTCATATTTAATTTTATATTTGAGTTTTATGGCTTTAATGCAAACACAAAAACACATAAATGAAAACCTTCTAATAATTAAATGAAGAAAGAAAATAATATCTACTAAAATGAAACTTTAACAAAAACAAAATCACTATCGGTTGTATGAATCCCCAGCATCTATTGCCGCCCTCAATCTGCGGGACATTGATGCAATAAAATTTCTACAGGCACGTGGACGATCGGCTAGAGCATCCCAGGCGTCTTGAATTTGTGCCCATAAGCCATCTTTCGTTTTTCGTGCATCTGCAGGCCAATTAGAGTTCATCTCTATTTTCATCTTAGCCCATACATTTAACGATTGAATTCAACCTGGTGAACAGAGAAATTTGATTTGGCTTCTCCTTTAACAATGAAATCAAATTTCGCTAAACTTATTTCAGAAAGCGGCCACAGTTTCAACAATATCGATAATACAGTGTAAATTATACACATAGAAAACAACAGACACAAAATTAACATTTTACAAGAAATCGAAATTATCAAGAAGGCCAAGAATACAAACAATCTCAACGAAAATGTGCCTAATAAACAAAACCCTCTATTAGACATACAGTTAATTCAATACTACTACAACGACTCCAGAAGATGAAGCATGCATCGAAGGGACTAGAGTGAAATCAACGAAAATTTTAGATAGTTGAGGAAGACGGTGGTATACAAGGTAAAAATAACTAGTAGTTTAAACAAACTAAAACAACACGCATTATTAGAAAACCGAACCAAAAATGAAAAATAATTTTATTTTCCAAAACGCTTGGGAAAAAATTAAAGTGGTCAACAAAAAAATAATCTCCACCACATCTAGAATAAAACTGGGGTTATCTACAAAAACAATAATTTTAATCTCAAAAGCGTGGGGTGATCTATATCAATTAATACTTATATTTGATATTAAACAGATATTGGCAAACGTAAAGTCTCTAAGAAGAAAACGTAAAAACCATAAAAAACACCCAACGCATTTGATGGTAAAATTATTTTTTGTATATAATTTTAGTTTTATTCTAGATGTGTTAGAGATGATTTTTTTGTTGACCACTTTAATTTTTTCCCCCAAGCATGTTGGAAATTAAATGTATTTTTTTATTTTTTAGTTCGGTTTTCTAATAAAGCGTGTTGTTTTAGTTTTTTAAACTATTATTTATTATTTTATTTTTTAGTTTGGTTATCTAATAAAGCGTGTTGTTTCAGTTTTTTAACTATTTTTTTAAATTTTTAGTTTAATTGATGTCATAAACCGGAATCCCATGAAAATTTAATTGCTTAATACTTTTCTATAAAAAACTCCGGCCCGGATTTGAACCAGCGACCTATTGATTGCTGAAATTATATACCACTAGGGTCCACAGCTCTACTAACTGAGCTCTTACAACGATTGACTAAAAAGTCGATAATTCCGTAGCCTGTTACACAGGTTTTTATTTTTTTGATTTTCCGATGATTCTGGTCAAGATTTTAGAAAAAAATTATGAAATTATTGTATTGTCATGGGTTCTTTACAAGTATACAAAGCTTCAAGTCCATCCAATGTTTTTAAGTGGATGAAAATGGTGTTCAAAGATTCCGTTATCTAGATACAGGTTCGTTACATAGACAGATACAGGCCAAGCTAATATAAAGCGTGTAAAAATATATAATTTAACATTGTTTTAACCTCAACGGTATAAAAAAGATTATGAACTTAATAAGTATAGATTAATTCAAATGTAGAAATAAAATGTATTTAATTCATAAAACGTTTTAATACAAATATCACGAAAAAAAACTGTGTAATTGAAGACGCGAACCTGCGATCTACATTAACATAACCAGCGACCGCGTGCTTTACCGCTGAGCTATCGGGACACGTAGAAGAGTCTTCAGTTCATGCCACATAACACAGTAGCTCAGGGACTGCACAATTATGACTAGTAACTAACTAACTAACTAACTCACTGGCACTATCGAACCCGAAGGTTCATGGCCGCGCGGACATAAGCTCTCCATACATCCCTATCCTGAGCTAATGCTTTCCAATCATTCCCTGTATAATCTACTTCCCTCAAATCATAGTTAATGTTGTTCTCCCACCTCATTCTTGGTCTACCAACTGGGCGTTTTCCCTCTGGCTTTCCTACAAGAAGTTTCCATGCACGTCTTTCATTCCCCATACGCGCAACATGTCCTGCCCATCGCAGTCTACGAGACTTAACTGTTCTTATTATATCTGGCTTCCTATAAAGACCATGTAGTTCATTGTTATGTAGTCTTCTCCATTCACCTGTCTGTTCATCTCTCTTTGATCCAAAAATTTTCCTAAGAACTTTATTCTCAAATACTCGTAATCTCCTTTCCTCCCTTAAAGTAAGAGTCCAGGTTTCGCATCCATATAATATAACTGGTAGAATAATAGTTTTTATATATTTTCAGCTTAACGTTTTTTGAAAGGAGTTGGGACATCAAAAGTCTCTGCAATGCATAATAGCATGCATTTCCAGAATTGAGCCTATGTTTAATTTCTTTTTGCATCTCATTCCTATTTGTGATTATTGTTCCTAGGTATTTGAATTCAGCCACTTCCTCAAAATTTCCCTCATTTGTCATTAGCTGTCCACTTCCATTATATACTGAATTTCTACGTGTGACCATATATTTAGTTTTACTGATATTTATTTCCAGTCCTAATTTCTTAGTGTTACTCAATAGTGTGTGCGTGTTGGCCTTTAGTATCTCCTCGCTATCGGCCAGTAGTACTACATCATCAGCATAAACTAACAGCTTATTAATACCATTGAGTTGTAAGCCTTCCTCATTCTCTAAAGATTTAATGGCATGCTCTAGTACAAAATTAAATAGTAAAGGAGATAGTGCATCTCCTTGCTTCAACCCATTCTGGATTTCAAAAGTGTCTGAAAACTGTTTGCCTACACGCACCCTACTCTTTGAGCCATTTAGACACATTCGTATAAGTCTAACTAACTTTTTAGGAATTCCGAACTCCAGCAGGATACTATATAACTTCTCCCTCTTAATTGAATCATATGCTTTTTTGAAGTCTACATATAGTTGATGTACAGTACCATTATATTCCCATTTCTTCTCTAAAATCTGTCTTAAACTGAAAATCTGATCTGTTGTAGACCTGTTTCTTCTAAATGCACATTGATGATCTCCTAGAATGTCATCAATATAGGGAGTAAGTCTGCTTACTAATATATTTGTTAGAATTTTGTACGAAGTTGAAAGTAATGAGATGCCCCTGTAGTTGTTGCAATCTGTTTTATCTCCTTTCTTATAAATTGGTATGATAATTGATTCCTTCCATTCATCTGGAAGAGCTTCTTTTTCCCAAATCTTACTAAGCAACCAGCGTATCTTGTCCATCAATTTTTCTCCCCCTGATTTTATCAGTTCTGCTGGGATCTCATCTGAACCTGATGCTTTATACATCTTCAATTTTTCAATCGCCATTTCAACCTCTAATGCACTTGGCTCTGCGACTAGCATTTCTGCTGTCTGTAAATTATCCTCCTCAATGTCCTGTTCTGTATGTACATTTAATAGCTGATTAAAGTAACCTTTCCATCTATTTAATATACTCCTAGAATCTGCAATCATATCCCCATTTTCATTCCGAATTATGTTTGTTCTAGCCTGAAACCCTTTCTTCTCTATACTAATTCCCTGATATAATTCTCTAATGTTCCTATTTTTTGCATTCATTTCAAGATCATTAATCTTCTCTCTCAAATATTCCCTCTTTTTACTCTTTAGTAACTTGGTGGTTTCCCGTCTAACACTACCCAATTGCTCTAAATTTACCTCATTTGGCTCGTGTAACCATTTCATTTTTGCTAGCTTTCTTTTCTTTACAATGTCGACACATTCCTCATCAAACCATTTCTTGTTTTGCCTCTTTTTTAAAACAACCAATGCTTTCTGATGCTGACAATTTAATAGTATCTCTTATAGCCTCCCATTCTTTATTTATATCAGTTTCTTCTTCGTTTGCCACATTGTCATCTGAAGATTCCAGTACTTCAAATCTATTAGCAATTTTGATTTGGTATTCTTGTCGCATTTCATCATTTTTCAAGTTTTTTAATTCATATTTTACAGAATCATCATTAGCGTTCGTTCCTCTCATAAGCGATAGCCGTTGTCTGATTTTCACTCTGACCAGATGATGATCCGAATTGCAGTCTGTCCCTCTAACTGATCTAACATCAATGATGCTACTGTGCCAGCGTTTATCCACTAATACATGATCTATCTGGTTCCAAGTTTCTCCATCTGGGGACGTCCAGGTGTATTTATGAATATCCTTATGCTGAAATGTTGTGCTCTTAACAATGAGATTCTTCGATGTGGCAAATGTGACTAATCTAACGCCATTGTCGTTACTATCTTCATGAAGACTGAATTTGCCTATTGTTGGTTTGAATATATCTTCCCGCCCCACTTTTGCATTAAAATCTCCTAAGACAATTTTCATATGATATCGTGAAAGGCTATCAAATAAGCATTCTAATTCTTCATAGAACTCATCCTTGATCTTGTCATCTTTATCTTCTGTGGGGGCATGTACATTTACAATTATAAAATCATGTCGTTTACCCTTTAGAATTATGTATGATATCCTATCACTAACAAACTTAATATCTCGGATAGCGGATAGGATCCTCCTTCTGACTAAAAAACCCGTTCCAAATGCAGGTCTTTCTGCCACCCCCGTAGTATAACGCAAAGCTTCCTGATTCCTGACTACCTTCTCCTGGCCACCTAACTTCCTGTAAAGCGACTATATCCAAGGGCGATTTATCCAATTCCCGCGTTAATATCTCTAGTGCCCCGCTATTGTATAAAGTCCTAACATTCCATGTTCCTAGGAACATGTCCCTGTGTTTGAGCCTTTGGCATGGGTTCCCTGAAGTAGTCCCCGCCCGGAGAACCGAATGGGGGACTATTTGACCTCCGGAAAATTTTACCCCAGATGAACCCATGTCCGCATTTCTTGACTGTTGTATTTTTACGGTGAAAGATCGTCAGTCTTTCGCCCAAGGTACTTTTTTCGTCTGGCTTATCACCTTCGACCAGTCCGGCATGGGTAACCCTATCGGCAGCAATGCTACCGCCGGCATAGCTCTCAGGATCATTTAAGCACGCAAGCCACTCCACCACGACAAGGTAAAGATACCATGGAGGGGTGCCGAGTATGACTTAGAAGAAATGTGCGTTCAAGAGATGACTCCTTTTTTTTGTCGAAGGGTGTACGTAGCAGCACGTGAAATACTGTGCTGCTGTGGTTTTTAACATCGTACTTTAGGCTTAGTGACAATAAGGTTTGTTTTTCCTTGTCCATTTGGTTTGAATCGCTCTTTATAAAAGTTGCCTTGGCACGTGTCTGCAGTGAAACACTTGCCGATGCGTTAAAAAGGACGCTAAATCCTTCTAATATACCGAATGGATCCGCGAATAAAGAAATTTGTAGCCGCGTATAAGAAGCTTTTACAGTATTTAAATAAAACAGAACCAATAACTAGAAATCCAATATTTGTAATCTTGACATGAATAGGTAATTTTAAAAATTGCCCTAGATTCCAGTGGTGAGAAAATGGGATAGTTAGTTTATACCGGATTATTCTAAAGTTTATGGATGTAATTTATTTGGTTAGGTTAGAATTGACTGTCATCCTATACTGACATCGCCCAAAAATTCATAACGTTCCTCTAAACTGCCATGGTGAATCAAATGACTATTATGTTTGAAGATTCATGTGACCCTGGAGAAATTACAGAGACCGTATGATCGTAAGTGCAGTGAAGTAGTGCATCATTAATCTTTTATTTTATTTATATCTTATTTTAATATAAATATTATAATTGTCACGTAAGCTGTGGCAGACTTTATTTCGGTAAGTTTATTAAATAAATAAATATTTTAAACGGTAGATGCCATTTGATTAAATGCGATATTAATCCTTATTTAATTCATAGGCATAGATATACCGTTAAACATGATTGTATTATGAAATATCAACTGAAATACCAAAACCGTTAATGCTTTTGATACATTAGATTATTAAAGTAAACTTTTCGGATGAAAACCCTTAAAATATCTTTGAAATGGTAGTAAATGTTACAAAAAATGATTCCTTGTGAGTAAAGTAAAATAGAATCTGTGTAAGGTATTTTTAAATATTTCTGTATTCTCGATCATTCTAGCTTAATAAACTATATATTTTTTAATTAGCAAAAAGGAGAGAAGAAGAACCAGAAAGAATTCCAAGATGTGACATCGAGAAAATAATTTTTCATAATTAGCAATGGACAAATCACTAAAACTCAGGATCACTAAACTATTCTTATAGGTACGGTTTGGGGAAATATATTAACCTACGTATTTTTACATGTAAAATAGAAATATGGAAGAACATTTTTGGGAATTGTGTGTGATCTTGCCACCAACATAAATTCAAGTAAAAAAAAAAAGAACAGAAAAACAATTTATCATTGCAGTACGTGAATAATTACCCGAGAGAAATATATATATAATATACATATATTATTTTTCCAAAAAAATGTGAAATTGCCTTACAATAAAGTAAGAAATCGAGCTCAAAGTAATCTAAAGTCAGCATATTTGCAATGTAAAATATGTATTAGTTATTGCTTAGATATTATTGCCAACTTATCGTGAAATCCTGCTAACAAACTAGTGAACACTAAACTAATCTGGTGTACTATCTAGCCTATTTTCTCCAAACTAACACAAACTAGCCCATTTTCTTAACCTAACTTGTCCACTAATATAGGTGGACTCTTGAGATAGAATCCACTTTTATGTGAGCAAGTGTGTTGGCAACGATCCGTAGTGGGAACATGTATTATCAGATTGACCAATAGAGGACTTGTTCTTCGATTGAATATTCACTGGCCACACGGTGGCATAGAATAGTCAAATTTCTTTTTACATGATATAATAAAACAAATGTATTTAAATTTGTTAAATAAAACATTAAAAAATTCATTTTTAGGTTGTATTTGTATACTACAATATTAAATGAAAATTACATTGGATGTAGTTCCACATACTTCATACATTATCAGTAATTTTCTACATTAATTTTAAATATCATATAATTATCTTAATGAGTCATTAAAATTTAATTGATTTTTAGAAGTTAAAAATCATATTCTTATTTTTAGTTAATTGTGTTTTGTCATATACAACATAATGTAAATATACATTTATTCAGCTATATAAGACTCGTTAGATTTACCACGTCCACTGCTGTGGTCTTGAGGTAGCATGCTGCCTTGTCACGCAGCAGGCCCGGGTTCGATTCCCGGTCAAGACAGGCTCCTGGGTGAGGTTTTTTCCTCACCTGTAAGACAAATATCAGGAAGCCTAGGGCCCAAGTGTCCCCGAAAATCTTCCGACCATCATCATTATCATCCTTACCATTATCATAATTTCACCTGTGTGGAAAGCAATGGAAAGCTACCACACCTATAATTCCCTCGTAAAGCTGCAAAGCATAGCATGAAAATGCTATGATTGCAGTGAAAGACCTGTCTCTGCGCAGAACACTATAGAATAGATTTACCAGATAATTTTATAATGAATTAATAATTAGTGCTAATGAGTGCTTAGGAAAGAATATAGTTATTGAGGCACTTATACTCTTTACTCTCTTTTATTGTTTATTTACCTTCACATTTTGAGTGAATAAGTTATATTCTGATTAGCAGGCTGTGTCATGCAAATAAGAAATTGCGCTCTTTGCAAATATGTGTTACATTATAGAAATAAGATACCATTCAAACTGCAGTATTCTACTTCTGTGAATTAAAAAACAGTTAAGAAATAGAAATTTACAAACCAAATCACATTACTGGCAATATGTAATTAAACAACACACGATCTCACATTTTAAGCAACTAATAAAGATTCACCAGTATTTTGATTTTCCAAATGAAAGGTGATTCCTATTAGCACAATGGATGAAAAACCAGGTACAAAATGTTCTGTCCAGTTGAGAGAACGAAGCTGAAATATTAAGTAAATTATTAGCTAAGTTTGCAAGTTGTGTTTCTGTCCAAAAATTCTAATGATTATTGGGGATTTAACACCCTTGTTTAATAGCTCAACATACATCCATGTGTTTTCACAATACTGCTAAAAAGTAGCAACCCTATCTACATCCAAAGTTTCCGTTACAAATCCTTCCACTTGGTTATGATGTTTATATTGAAGATTCTGACATAATATTGTGGGTGAAGTACATTTCCTACCCTACTGTATGTACTTATATATTGTTTTCTCCGTACCTCAATAAGACGCTGCTTGTCATCATTGCATCAGGTAATTTCAGGTTAATCCATAACTGTACTGCATTGGCAACACTGCTTTCCAATTTTTAACATGTGTGATAAAATTTGAAGTTTTAATAGTTCAAGTATTGATGAGTTCACAGAAGAGATTTGGGGGCATGATTGTTTTACTTTGTTAACAATTACATTTATTTATTCCAAATAAAAATGATTTCACTGATGTTGTAATTTTGTAACTTCCATCATTAGCAATCAATGTATGCATTTATTTTATGTTGTTTTTCAGAGAGAGGCATGCATCTCGTTGAGGGCATCATTCAAATATCTGCAGCAAAACAACTTTAGATCCAGCATTCAACACAATTGCTGCTGCTCATCTGGATATTTGAATACATTAAAGACTGGATTTACTTTCGTTGATATTTGTTGGTAAATGATCCTTAGCCAGAAGATTTGCACTATGTGAACGACAGTCAGAATGCCATAATTCTTTCCTATGCTCATTTTCATCTTGTTGCTGGTAGTAAATTTTTGCATTATTTCACGTTTTTGCTATTTCAAATGCATCCTTGACAATTTTACATAATTTATTTCCTATATCTGACTTTTGTTCTTCCTGAACTTGTAATTACATTTTGTACCATTGTAACTGAATTCGTAGTATTATTGGATTCCTCTCACCATATATCAGTTTATAAAACTGAGTCAGGATCAACATATGTTTGTTAAGATTATTTTTCATGTACTTCACTGAGTAGCCTGTTCAAAATAACTTTTATTTTCAACTTATGTAGGAATAAGTCACTATGAGGTGTAATTTAAAAAAAAATCAAATGTTTGATACCTATCTTCATATTAATCTTCTAAGTAGATCGCGATTTTAAGACCAATGCGGTCCCATTCTCAGTACCATCTTGACGACTGATGTTATGTCGATTGGAAAAACCACTTTTTCTTCCCTCTGTTGGTGGATGGATAAACCTCTCGATCAGGTCACGATTCGCAGGAATTTTGAAGTTCGTAAGTTTTTCTTTGTTTTTCTGAATGTGGATTTTTTTCCAAACCATGAGTTCCTTTTGTTTATCTATTTGTTTGATTAGACTAGCTTTTGATTGAATTAGATGTTTTTAGCACCAAGCATGAGCAGCTACTGCTGACTATTTCACGCCTCCATTTTATACATTTTTAAGATGTTCTTTCGCCCTTGTTTTCAAAATTATTTTTATTTTCCTATATAAATTTTGTCACAATTCCTGCATTTGATCTGATAAAGACCTGATTTGTTTTCTTCTTCAATTTTATTAATTTTTATTGGTTTTAATTACCCTATTAAGGCTGCATTCATTTGTTGATGCCAATCTTATATAAAAGTTTTTGAAAATTGTTTTGAAACTTGTGGTGTTTCAATGGATGGATGGTATGTGAATTTCTTGAATTTTATTTTTTCTGTTTGTTTTATAAGTGTGCTTTCATTAATTGATTATTGTCTTGTAAATTTATTTATTTTCTTGTGTATCACATTTTCTTCATAACCGTTATCTGTTGCAACTTTAATTATATATTCTTTTTCTTTTTCATAATTTTCTTGCACATATGTATGTTTACCAATCTGTGTGTCAAACTATTGAACACTGACTCTTTGTGAGCAAAATGGTTGAATCCCGAAGCTATAATATAGCTATCTATATGTGTATTCTTTCTGTATATTCAAAATTCTATCGTGTTTTCTTTATTTCTTGTTAAATTAAGATCTAAAAATGGGATTTGTCTTTCAATTTGTTTCCATGGTTAACTTTATAGTTCTACTCTGAAAGTTCAAAAGCTTTAAAGCACCCTTTATTTGTTTGTGATTCACAATAGTGATTACATTGTCAACGTATCTACTCCAAAATTTGAAAATCAAAGGGTGTCGACTTTTTATTTTCTGCTCAAAACTTCCCATAAATAAATTGGCCAAAAAGGGATAGAGGATTTCCCATAGAAAGTCCAGAATTTTGTTTGTAAAATTCTCCATTATATGTAAAAAACATTTGTTCAATGCGTAATTTGGTTAGAATTATAAACTCCTTTATGTTTTCTTTTTCTAATTTGAAAAATGGTTAAACAAAAACAAAAAAGAACACACCGAGGAGTTTATAATTCTAACCAAATTATGCACTCAACAAAAGAAAATTTTACAAACAAAATTCTGGACTTTCTATGCGAAACCCTCTTTCACCATTTTTGGTCAATTTATTTATGGGAAGTTTTGAGCAGAAAATAAAAAGTAGACACCCTTTGATTTTCAAATTTTGGAGTAGATACATTGACAATGTAATCGCTATTGTGAATCACAAACAAATAAAGGGTGCTTTAAAGCTTTTGAACTTTCAGAGTAGAACTATAAAGTTAACCATGGAAACAAATTGAAAGACAAATCCCATTTTTAGATCTTAATTTAACAAGAAATAAAGAAAACACGATAGAATTTGGAAACACAGAAAGAATACACATATAGATAGCTATATTATAGCTTTGGGATTCAACCATTTTGCTCACAAAGAGTCAGTGTTCAATAGTTTGACACACAGATTAGTAAACATACATATGAGCAAAGAAAATTATGAAAAAGAAAAAGAATATATAATTAAAGTTGCAACAGATAACAGTTATGAAGAAAATGTGATACACAGGAAAATAAATAAATGAAAGACAAAAATCAATTAATGAAAGCATACTTAAAAAACAAACAGAAAAAATAAAATTCAAGAAATTCACTTACATTGAAACACCACAAGTTTCAAAAAATTTTCAAAAACTTTTATATACGATTGGCACCAAAGAATGAATGCAGTCTTAATAAGTTAATTAAAACCAATAAAAATTAATAAAATTGAAGAAGAAAACAAATCGGGACTTTGTCAGATCAAATGCAGGGATTGTGATAAAATTTATATAGGAAAAACGAAAAGAAATTTTAAAGACGGGTGAAAGAACATCTTAGAAATGTGAAAAAAGGAGAAGTGGAAAAGTCAGCAGTAGCTGCTCATGCTTGGTCCGAAAAACATGTAATTGAATCAAAAGCTAGTCTAATTAAACAAGTAGATAAACAAAAGGAACTCACTTTTTCTGAAAAATTCCACATTCAGTAAAACTTACAAACTTCAAAATTCTCACAAATCCTGACCTGTTCCAGAGGTTTATCTGTCCACCAACAGAAGGAAGAAGAAATGGTTCTTCCGATCAACATAACATCAGTCGTCAAGATGGTACCGCAATGGTCTTAAAATCGCGATGTACTTAGAAGATTAATATGAGGAGATATATGAAACATTTAATTTTTTTTGCAAAGGAGACTGATAATAGGAGCACAATTTCTGTGTCATGTCTTTAAAATTCGTGCTATCCACATAGGTAAATGGAATGTTGGAATAAAAAAAACAAAAATAAGTATAGTAAGTGGTAATTCTATTTTATTTTTTCTTAAGCTTTAATCTTGTTATTAAAATTTATTGATGCACATCCAAGTTTAGAACTGAAAGGCATTTTGCAGGTTGGCTAGCAGTGGAATCCATATTAGTGCATGATTTTGAACTGCAAGTATTGATTTCCAGATCTGCTTATTCAAAAGGTAATCCATATTTTTTTTAAATCACATGTAAGTTTGTGAATGTCAAGATTCTGAAATAATAGTTCTTGGGATGTTTTGCAGATTCTTCTATGGGGTTTAAGGCAGTCCTTTGCTGCATTCTGTAATAGTAGCTTTATAGAAACAGAATTTAGTATATTTCCTATTGCTAACTCTCACATGAACAAAATAAAGTTTTCCATATACATTATGAAAAAGTTTGTCAGCAGAATTAATTAATATTCATGTAAAGTTTTTGTCTCACCAATGACAGATGAATATTTGGTTTTCTTATGATCTGCTATAACATTGAATATATTGATAAATACTGTAAGTTTATATAAATACAGTTCTCAGAAAGAAGGTTCTAGTCCAGTGATGGACAAAATGAGTGGATCAAATGTAATGTACATCTTACTCATCCTAAATGTACCACAGCAAGGTCAGGCTAATTTTTTTTTTTCCGAGTTTGATTGCCCATAAATGAGACCAAATCTGTGCAGTGGCATATTCCAGTAACAACATAAAGTTGTACTCTTAATCTCTTAGTTTATAGAGTGCTGATAAGTGTTAATAGAAAGCAACAACCACTTACAATTTAGTAATCAACATGTATTTATATAAATGTAATGAAAATAATAATATTGTGTTACATCATTTGGTAAACAGATCGAAAGCGTAATGAACAAAGTAAATGTAGTTCTATTGTTTATTTTTTATCATTTCACTCACCTCATACTTCATAATTTATAGCAGACCCAGGGTTTCTTCACGTAATTCGTGACATTGTCAATGCTGCGTCATGTTCACAACTGACGTCCAACGACCTTCTATCCTGCAGACTGACCTCCGCGCCATCTGGTGGCCGACCGAAGAATTTCCAAATCAGGCCTCTTTCTTTATAACCGGGTATTTCAAAATTCATAGTTGTATTTTCATTCTTGCATATGTAAAGATTGTGAAAAGATATACATAGGAAAAACAAAAAGGAATCTAAATACAAGATTAAAAGAACACCTCAGAAATGTTAAAAATGGAGAAACCGAAAAATCTGCAATAGCTGCACATGCCTGGTCAGAAAAACATAGAATAGAAACCAAAACAAAATTACTTAAACAATTGGAAAAACCGAAGGAACTCACAATTTGGAAAAAAAATTTACATATGCAAGAATGAAAATACAACTGTGAATTTTGAAATACCCGGTTATAAAGAAAGAGGCCTGATTTGGAAATTCTTCGGCCGGCCACCAGATGGCGCGGAGGTCAGTCTGCAGGATAGAAGGCCGTTGGACGTCAGTTGTGAACATGACGCAGCATTGACAATGTCACGAATTACGTGAAGAAACCCTGGGTCTGCTATAAATTATGAAGTATGAGGTGAGTGAAATGATAAAAAATAAACAATATTAAAGAACCTCATAGTGTTATTTCCTATCTACATAACTTAATAAATGTAGTTCAATTACTCTCTGATTCTAAGGCAGCAATATATGCAATAAATTCACACAAAATGAAGTCAATACAAATTAAAGAGTGCTACAAAATGATTCAACAACTCCAAAAACTACAGAAAAGAATTCAATTGCAATGAATACCTGCACATTGTGGAATTGCTGGAAATGACACTGCTGATTTTCTTGCCAAAAAAGGCTCCAATTTAATTCAGAATACTACTAAAAGCTTACCTTTCACATCCATAAAAAGAATAGTTAAAAACAAATATAAAATCAAACAAAACCAAGACCTATGTAATAAAGCCAAAGACAAAAAATGGAATATTTTAGTAAAGAAGCCAGATATTATTCCAGAATTTCCACGTAAAACTACAGTAGCAACATTTAGACTGCTTACAGAACATGACTATTTGGCCAAACATTTATATAAAATAGGAATCTACACGAATCCAAATTGTCCTCTATGCAATAAAGACGAAGAAATGAATGAAGAACACCTACAAACCTGTGAAGTATTACCTGTTGGATCCACAATAGAGAAATATTGGAGAGCAAGAACGCTAATGGCTTCGGTGCCAAGGCCCAGCATTTGAAAACAACAACAACATGTAGTTTAATAAAAAAGGTTTTTTTTTTTTTTGGACAGTGGGAGGAGTTCATCTATGATTGAAAGGAAGGATACACACTGCGGTACTTTTCTCCGATGATGTTTTATACTGTAACAACATGAATTTAATTTCTACATGCTTGTCTAAGCTTCTAGACTTGATGGATTATAGCATTAAAGTGTTAGATTAGAATGTTTTATGATTTGACTCTAGTTTATTTCTCAAGAGGAAGGAGTAATTGGTCAAAATGTGAGTGTCATTAATATTAATTTGTGATTAAGCAGTTTCTGAATGGACAGTTCTCATGTGAACTCCTAAACTATAAATATTACAGCTTCATATTCAAAGATATGACCTTATATTTTGAATTTGGAATTCTATTTCAATATGATGGAGTTCAATTCTTTGAATTGCTATAAAAGTTTTTCTCATGAAATTATTTTTATACACTTTTACAGATCTTGAGTGCTCTTAACTAGTCGACACAGAAAATTACCTTTACCAAATTTATATGCAGATATGTATTTGCATGTTCCCATTAACACTCTAGCGGGTGCTGTAGAGTAATTAATTAAGAAGTAAGGTTGAGATCGTTAAGCAGCAAAATCAGACCATTAGATGTAAGAGTTCACCTGAAACGAAAATATTAAAATTGCTCTGTGCTCACAATGTCGAGTGAAAGACAATGAAACTCATATGTTTTTAACACTAACTGGGGAAAGTATTCTTTGAAAATCAGCGCAATCTGACTATTAGAAGTGGAGGTTTGGTAGAAACGTGAAATTAAAAATTCACTTTGGCAACTGCCACATCTGGTTCATTGCAATATGTATCACACAATTTAATTAACCCTTTGAATGGGCAATGTGTCCTTAAGATACATCTGTTTGATTAGTATAATATATTTAATAAACTATTTGAAAAATGTATCAGTAGTTATTTATATTGGATTCAAATTATACAACAATATGAAAATAGAGTTAATAAATCACGGATATGGATTATTTGTCTTCACTGAAATCACGTATTGTAGCCAAGGTTTAAGACATCATTCATTGGTGCAGATCTATGGAACTTGTGCTGGTTCACATCACCATGGATGAGTCATTTTCTGATGGAATTTCAGACAGTATGGAATTGGTGCCCATGCAGGATCATGAGGAATTTGGGTAGCCAGAATAAGTAGTGGCTCCAGGTTGAATTATCAGCTATAATGGCTAGGGGACATGACATGATGCCTATGTTCCATCCCTGGCTGGATGATTGTCTGTAATTATCACATTAGGATTGAGGCCAGTAGACAGGCTGTGGGCCTTTGAGGCCTGTCATACTATAGCATTTGGTGAGTTTTCATTGCAGCGCAAAACTTTTAAATAAGCTGGCATCACAAATTTAATTTCTCCACTTTAAAAATAGAAATAAATGTTCCATAAACCAGCAACATAGGACCATAAATTGGAATTGAGGTATTTTCCTAGTTTATGCAGTTCCTGCATGATGAATTTCTTAAAATTAAGAGTATTTATAGTTTGAGTATAGGGGTGACATATGGTCACCATGTCAAGTCCTCTACTTGTTATATCAGTTGGTTTTCTCAACCTGAAACCACTAATTACACTAGACAACAAATTTCAAACTTTTTTTTAGCACTCAAATGAAAATAGGTGATTATATATATATATATATATATACATATTTAACCTATGCTGAATTCAGATCTGTAATCCAAATTTTCTGTCACATACCATTTTTTTCAGGAAACGTGATTGAAAATTTCCATACAAATCCAAAAAGAAAATGACCAAACATTTATCATTTCAGTATTCTGGTAATTCCTTATGTTATTTTTGAAGATGCAATGATTATTAAGAAGGAACTGTGTAGATTATATAACTTTCGGGAAGACTTAGTCACAGATTTTCTGATTTATCATGCAGAAAGGTATAGAAAATAGAAAATAAAAGTATGATTTTACCCACATTCTAAAAAGATTTTCTGAAACAATTTTTTTGCTTATGGACAACATCAAGAACATCACTAATTAGCTAACAAGAGTAGTCGTTGAACATGCTGGGTGACCATTGCCCTCTGTATCTTCTTTCCATGACAGATATGTCTTAATGAAAAAGTTCTCCATGTTCATCGCTGACGGCCCCCAGGTTGGGGGAAAAAGTCCTGGTGGGAATGTAGGAAATGTATTTTCAATGACATATTACACTCCAAGTTTTTATATGTGTTTTGCATGTTCTTAATAATTTCTTGGTAGTTTTTGGTCCTTACATTTCCCAGAAAATTAGCACACACTCTCTTGATTCCCACCCATGCTGCATTCTCTTACTGTCCTCTAGCACGTCATCAAACTTCTTGTCTTGCATCACTTCACAAATTTGTTGATCAATAAAAATGCCTTCCTTCCTTCACTAATTCTTGGAATTTTTTCTTTCTAATACAGAAAACGTTTACCATTTTTGTTTAGAGGCTTAACAAAATGTTTCATTAAGCCTGTCTTAATGTGAAGGGATGGCAGCAATATGTTTTGCTTCTTAATTAATGGTGTTTAATAATCTTGTCCCCTTGTAGCAATGCATCCCTTAGAGGCCACTCTCTAACTTCATGATGTGTTTGTTTAGATTGACTGTCCCACTCGCATAAAAAACAACAAAACTTGAGGAAACTACTCTCCATTCCAAGGCATAAGATCTCCACATATTTTCCATTCATATTTTGTATAGTTAACAGTTTTTAAAAGCATATTCATATTTTTGTACATTTCCTTCATATGAATAGTATGAGCATTAGGTATAGGCACAGAATGGTAAACATTATAATTATGTAACAACACGGTCTTTAAACATAACTTGGAAGAATTAATAACAAGACGCCATTCTGATGGATTGCAAATTTTACTGCTCAATTGTTCCATTAGCCCATCAACATTATTACAATAGAATAATCCATACAAAGAGTGTTCACGTTTCCTATAAGTTGTTATTTTGACATTGGACTCAAACAAATACCAGTTCTATAACAGAGACCCTAATAATTCCGTCTGACTTTCATTAAATTGAGATCCCTTAGAAGATAAAATATATTTTTAAATTACTGCTTTTGCACTCTGCTTCAACAATACAAATGGGGAGATTAAGAGACTGTAATTAAATAACTTGTGTAAACATATAATCTGCTACAGTATGCAATCGGTCATGCCATTTATAGAGCTCATAAGTTGAAAGAGACCATCCAATAGGCCGGAAATGCTTCTTTCCCAGTAACAAAGTAATAATGTGTTGTCATATGACCCTTCATGAACAAGGTTTCAATAGATTATGTATACAATAGCCCTCTACTTTGTGCTCAATCGGGCCAATAGTATAATCATAAATCGGCGATTACTTAAAAACCATAGGTGATAACGGAAAACAGATTTCAGTTTAGGAATCAGGGCATAAAAATATGTTAGAACATATAATTTTTGTCAGATGCAAATTTGATTGTTGTCCAGTGTTATTGTATTTACTGGATTTCCTTGTGTTACTAGCTAGACACTGTTTCCATACAGGTCAAAATTTCTTACTTCATGCATACTTGAGATGGCGCAAGTTCCAGTTGCCTACACCAAGACATGATACCTTAAACTACTCACTTACGAGGCAGGACAAATTATATATATACATATATATATATATATATATATATATATATATATGTGATTTATCTTGATTTAATCTATGTTTTACCAAGGGGAGTGATTCTATGGTGGGATGTGCACTGCACAAGCTAGCAATTCAATTTGGCTTAAAAATCTACAGTTTACATTTATTATCTCTTTCTTTGTAAAATTTAAAAAAAAAAATGTATTTTCTGTCTTCAGTTTTCAGCATTGCCCAAACATCTGGCTACTTATGCAATGAATTATACATCATATTACATCAGTTCTTTTACTTGTTTAAGATGTACAAGTGTATAGACAAACCTCTAGCAAAGGACAGCAACTGACCACTGTAATACTGGGTGAGTTTTAATTACACCGACAAACTGCAGGGACTGATTCCTGACTGTAAATGGAGGAAAAAAGTCCTATGAATGTGTCCATAAATGCATCGTTACCATGGTAGATGGCACTGGCGAATAGCATTATTCTCTCAGCATGGTTGCATGGCATGCTAGATCATCAGACTTATAACCCTGGCATTTTTACCTCTGAGGGCATCTGAAAAGTGTTGTGTATGCTGAACCGGTTCCTGATGTGCATACCATTCAACAGCGTATTCATGTCACCTGTGATGCTATTCGGAGAGAGGCCAGAACTTGCGAAAGAGTGAGGTAATCCATGATTTGAAGTGTGAATGCGTGTATTTCATCCCATGGAGGCCACGTTGAACATGTGTTGTGACGTGGATGCAGTTATGCTATATACTGTGTGCTGGGACGATTTGTTGTTGCATGCACAGCGTTCATTTCTGTACACATGTTTATAGGACATTTTTCATTCATTTCCAGAAGGAATCAGCTCCCTGATGTTTGTCAGTGTAATAACTAGAGCGAGGAATTATATGAAGAAAATTATACTAAAATATGAAATCATAACAACAAAATATGAAAATTAGGACACAGAAATATTATGAAGCTACTATTTTTTCAACTTTTTACACATATTTATTTACACAAGCCCTGTATTATTTATGGGTATATACATACAAGCACACAAATGAGACAAGAAGACCTTTTTGTAGCTCAAGAAATCAAGAGTTCATTGTATTTCCATTTCAATTAATTTTTCAAATCTTCTGACTCAATATTAAATATCATTTAATAAATTTATTTTGGAATTTTTAACATTATGAGGTTTTATTGCAATAAAATATCATGTTCGTGATTTGAAGCAATTTTAATGGCTCAAATTGAAGTATATTGTGTGAGGAATCATGCTAACAAGCCGGAAGTTCCTGGGTTTGAGTCTCAATGGGGTCAGGTTTTTAGCTGGACCAAACGTTCTGGCGGCATCATAGCCCTAGAGTCTACTCAGCTCTTATTTTAAATGAGTACCAGACGCATATTCTGGGGCAAAGGGGGCCGTCACGCAGGACTGAAAACCCAGTGTACATCCCTTGGAGATTGTCTAGAAATGTGGAAGTCTCAACATCCATCTACCCCAAGTGCCTCCCAAGCCTGTAGTTTGACACCTTATTTCAATAAATTAATACTGGGTTTATATAAAATGCGATCAATTAATTTATCTAATGATATTTAATTACGAAATCCAAACATAAATAAAAAACAAAACATAGTAACCGTTGTAACTTGCTTCCATCGAATATACCACTGACAAAATTTAGAGTAGGTATAGTTTGGATGACTTCTATTTACCTTGCATAAAGATAATGAATTCCAGTATATATAAATGTCACAATAACATTAAATTGGATGAATCAGAACAGACGTAGACCATGTCCTAACTAACTAACTCACTGGCACAATCGAAACCCGTAGGGTCATGGCCGCGCGTGAATAAGCTCTCCATACATCCCTATCCTGAGCCAATGTTTTCCAATCATCCCCTCTATAATCTTTCCCTCAAATCATGGTTAATGATTTCTCCCACTTCATTCTTGGTCTACCATCTGGGCGTTTTCCCTCTGGTTTTCCTACAAGAAGCTTCCATGCACATCTTTCATTCCCCCATTCGTGCCACATGTCCAGCCCATCGCAGTAGACCAAGTACTATATGTCATATTTGGAGAAACAAGATATTAAAATAAATTAATCCACAAATAATTCTAGGGAGTATTTCAAAACTTTCTTCGCAATTACAATTATTTTTAATCCTATACATTACACGTATGAACATAGTGAAATCTAGTTAGAATTATTTTAACATTAATTTTTTTTATTAAATTTGCCCGAACACAGTATGTATGCATGTGCTTTGAATAATCAAATTATCAATTCTGTTCGTAATACACAGTTAGGAGTTTTTTATATATTTTTTAACGCCTGTCTGTCACAATTATTTTGTATGATCAAAAAGTATGCTCCACATTATATGATGTCATGGGAGCAATCATGTACTGCACTACATATGATAGTTTGATGTAAGTGAGAATAATATTTGCCGTACCTACAAGAAGTTTACAAATTTCATAAATTGTGGAGCAAGACCTTATTTCACAGCACAGCTTCAAGTTTAGCAGCAGCAGTCATACCTACATTTAAATACTGTAATCCATTCATAAAATAAGGACTGTCCTTGGGTAGCAAAAGAAATAGGTTCCTACCTGAGAAAAAAGAGTGGGTGGTTATTATTCTAACATTATTGTTCTACTTATTCGTGTTCTTGTCACAGACTAGGAAATCCCTGTTCTTTTTCTGTAGTTTTGGACAAAATCCTCCACTTGGTCATTCCATCTCACCTTTTTCAATCATTTTCTTTTATCAAATCTATTTATCTTGTTCCAGATGGGATACTTAGGAATTTTCACTGTCTACCATATTACATTGTCAAAAAATTTCAAAACTACAGTCACTCCAAAAATGTTTCTAACGAATTAGTAGAAATTTTATTTAAAAAAAATTAAAACTTGAAAAATATGAAGGAATATTAATTTTTTACAGAAATATGAACATTTCACCAAAATATTATGAAATATGTTGGTCTTATTTGATTCTACATATCATAAAATGTCTCAGCACTCTCTGACTAATTGTTTAAAACATGAAATTTCATAAAAATCCTCGCACTAGTAATAACCATTCACCCTGTATATATACAAGTAACGTGGAATAAAAGCAGTATGCCAACAATGAATTGTATTTCATTCGGTATATTTGTGGCAAAAATGTTCATACTTCAGAAAAGTCTTTGTTCTTTGTAGGGAAAAATTTGTTTAAATAGTATTTGGTAATACTGTGTTTGATGAAAATTACTACAAAACCATTTGATATACATTGTTAATTTCTAATGATAAATACAAATCTATAATACAGCTTTAACACTTCCATGTAATTATTTTCCAATATCATTCTCTCAGAATGGTGAAGAGTTCCACATGTATGTTTTACAACAGAGTGTCAGATATGGCTTATCCACATGAGACTCTTGTTGTTGTGAAGTGAAGTTGGCAACTTAAAGGATATCACAGTGTGTTTGTGTGTGTACACACACATTAAGAACATATTAATCATATATTTTTCAAAGGAAATGTAACAATTTAATTATTGTATGATAATCACATTTGGTTCTTCACATGATTATATGTAATAAAGTCCAAACTATGCTGAAAGTAAACTCTTAGGGCTAATAATATTTTTTTATCTAGTTATAAAAATGTTATGTGCAGAAGAAAGCATCAACTTATTTTCATAATTTTATAATTTATAAAATTTTGGATATAACGAATTTCAAGTTTCCTAATCAATTAAGAGATTTTCTTAAAAATACTAAACAGCTGTAGAAATGTTTATCTCTCTGTCATCATTAGAATCATAGTTTACCATGATGATACAGTATGGTTTTGATTTTTCAGGACATGAATGTGGAAATAAAATCAGAAGGTGAAGAACAAATTGACAGTGTTGACGTTAAATATAATATATATACAGCTGTTCATCTACATGCGTCTGAGGAAATAAAACTTGAGGTAATTATTTTTACTGATTCAATTAGTGTAATATTGAAAGTGCAGGTTTTTATGCTCCTAAATGCCACAGCTTATTAACTGTATGTTGACCCAGCAGACAATTAATCAGCTGATTTAGTGGTTATTTAGTTGTTGAGCCGTTATATCTCTAGCTACAAACTATCTACGTAATTGCAAACAGGTATGATGTGCAGAAATTAATTAACATAGACTCAATTCTGTAAACATAAATTATACTTTACATGGACTTTTGTGTTCCCAAATCTCTCTAAAAACTCTGAAATGATAATATTAAAAAAAAAACTTATGTTCTCTTAGTTATATGGTAGCAAAATAGAGGAGAAAAGATTATGGGTATTTGAGAATAAATTTCTAGGAAAACTTTTAGACCGAAGAGAAACAAACAGACAGGTGAATGGACTAGACTGCATACAGTGAGCTACATGATCTTCATGGGAAACTAGATATAATAAAAGTATATTTGAAGAGAAAAATTTTCGCCTAGACCGGGACTCGAACCCGGGACCCGAACCCGGGACCCGAACCCGGGACCCGAACCCGGGACCCGAACCCGGGACCCTTGGCTTTCCGGGCCAAGTGCTCTACCAACTGAGCTACCGAGGCGAGTTACGATCTAGAAGCAAATTTTTCTCTTATGTATGTTGTAATTCCCTCGCGCCAAATGCTAGGCGAAAATTTTTCTCTTCAAATATAATTTATCCTTCTATGAGAAGTGTTAAATTAATAATAAAAATCGTCAATAGAAGCCCTACTGGCTATAAAGTAGTGTTAAATTCCCAATAAATGTCTTCTTAACTAAGAAGCCGCCATTTGCAAAGATAGAAGCTATGGTTTCAAGCATTTAGCGCGAGGGAATTACAAAGTACATAAGAGAAAAATTTGCGTCTAGATCGTAACTCGCCTCGGTAGCTCAGTTGGTAGAGCACTTGGCCCGGAAAGCCAAGGGTCCCGGGTTCGAGTCCCGGTCTAGGCGAAAATTTTTCTCTTCAAATATAATTTATCCTTCTATGAGAAGTGTTAAATTAATAATAAAAATCGTCGATAATAAAAGTAGTTAAGTCTTATAGACTGCAATGGGCAAGACATGTGGCAAAAATGAGGAATGAAAGATGGGCATGGAAACACTGTAGGAAATTGAGAGAGAAAGCACCCACTAGTAGGCTAAGAATGGGATAAGGAGAATAACATTATCCACGATTTAAGAGAAGTAAATTATACAGGGGATGATTGGAAAACATTAGCTCAGGAATTGAGATGTATCGAGAGGTTTTACACATGTGGCCACGAACCCACAGTTTTAATAGTACCAGTGAGTTAGTTAATATGTAGTTTAAAAAAAAACTCCAAGCACGACAGCCCTAGAAGGCTCTTGGCCTACTATCCGGCTGCTGACCTCACATCCACATATGTTAATCACAGAAGTAGACGATCATCCAGCCAGTGTAGCAGTGACATGTGATCAGTGTGTCGGGTCCCCCAGCCATTATACGTGGTCTTTTCAACCTGGAGTCACTACTTATTGTATCTATCCAAATGCCTCATGATGCTGGGTGGGCACTGGTCCCATACTGGCCGAAATTCCATGAGAAAATTTCTTCCCCCATGGGGACTCAACCAGCGCAAGTCCCGTAGCTCTGCACCAAGGCTTCTTGCCTTAACCACTCGACTATGGCACAGGACTGATTTGTTGTTCGTTAATAGAATTTAAAACCTCAAACATAAAATTTAAAACATTACTAGATCTTCATTAATATTTAAAGGAAATAACATTAAGGGATTTATTTTAATTACTAATGGAGATAGAATTTTTCACCTCACCTCATAATTGTAGATTTCTCAAAAACTAGTTTTCATACTTCTTAGACCTGAAGATGGTACACGGAAGTATTGAAACTAGTCTTCTAGCAATCTATAATTATGAGGCGAGGTGTTAAATTCTAGCTCTATTATTAATTACTAGATCATCTCTATTATATTTATGGACATTCCAAATGGTAATACCTTAATTTTTCATTATACATATACCTTATTAAAAATCCATATTTAATTGAATTCAAATCTAATCCACTAATATTCAGACTAATAAATATCTCTTTTTTTCCTCCCAATATATTTAATAAACAGTAACTTATACATATATATATATATATATGTGTGTGTGTGTAACATAAAGAAACTATTGCTTGAACCGGGATTTGAACCCAGGACCTCTGAATTCATACTTCAGTGCATTACCACTTATGCTATCCAGGCATCCAAGCACCATCCACCCATCTATAGTAATTCTGCCTGTGGGCAGGTTTTTCACTGCAATCGTAGCATTTTCATGCTATGCTTTGCAGCTTTACAAGGGAATTATAGGTGTGGTGGCTTCCCGTTGCTTTCCACACTGGTGATGGATGATGATAATAATGATAAGGATGTTGATGGCCGGATGATTTTCGGGGATAATTGGGCTCTGAGGTTCCTGACATTTGTCTTACAGGTGAGGAAAAACCCCGAAAAAAAACTCACCCAGGAGCCTGTCTTGACTGGAAATCAAACCCGGGCCCACTGTGTGTCAAGCTGACATGCTACCTCAAGACCACTGCGGTGGATCCTAGCACAAACATTTTTTATCACCTTATATCTATTATAGTCCACCGCTGTGGTCTCGAGGTAGCATGCTGCCTTGTCATGCATCGGGCCCTGGTTCGATCCCTGGTTGGGACAGTTTTTCTGGGTGAAGTTTTTATTGGGGTTTTTTCTCACCAGTAAGACAAATGTCAGGGAAACTTTAAGGCCCAAATGGTCCCCAAAATCACATGGCCATCATCATCACCCTTATCATTATCATCATCATCATCCTTCACCGGTGTGGAAAGCAATGGGAAGCTACCACACCCACAATTCCCTAGTAAAGCTTGCAAGCATAGCATGAAAATGCTATGATTGCAGTGAAAGACCTGCTCTCGGGCAGAATTACTATGGAGGAATGGATATCTATTCTCTATCAAGCGAGATAGCTGGAACTTGGTCTCACTTAACTCTAGTGGCTACTGTATGAAGTAAGAAAATCAAAGAGAATTTTTACTTCTTAGCAGTGACGCTTCTTTATTTTGATGTTATAGTTAAATTTTTACATTAAGCAATGCAGGCCTAATATGACATGAAAAGAATAATATATATATATATATATATATATATATATATGTTATATTGCAGATTTTCGTGGATATAAGTATGAATAAGAAATTAATATAAAATTATAGAATATTAACCTGAAAGGTCCATCTCCTCAACTTAATTAATCATTTAACTGTAGCGCTTTCGGGACTTGTCCCATCATCGGCAGGATTCAAAACTGGTGTTTTACTGAAGATCTGGTAGAGGGGGTTGCATGTATTGGGTTCGTTTTTGTTTATCAGGCTGTCGTTGTGAGCTGCTTTCATGATTTCCATCTCTTCGAGTACATTTATCTTCGCTGGATTATTTTCTCTGTGCATTACTGTTAGGGTGTTTTCAATATTTAACATGCGATGTCCTTCATGGATAACGTGTTCTTTGTAGCTTGATTTCCCTTCTGCATGAATGAAGTCTCGAAAATGTTCTTTGAATCCTATGTTATAACTCCTGTTTGTCCTTCCTATATAAAATTTCTTGCAGTCCTTACATGTCAGTTTATAAACTCTTTTGCTGTTGAAAATGTTATTTTCTTCAATGTTATTGTTTATTATGTTGTTTAATTTGTTATTGGTTCTGTATGCTATTTTTATCGGCTTTCTTTACTGCATTGGCTAATTTTGTCGTTTCTTTTCCTCTGTATGTAAGTGTTATCCATGTTTTCTTGTTGTTGTCAGATTCTTTTTCTAGTTTAGTTATGTTGGTTATGTTGTTCTTCCTTTTTTGTTTTTTTACGAGCTTATCTATGAATTCTTCATTATAGCCCTTGGTTTTTGCCATACCAGCAAACATAATAAAACAAAAAGTAACAGACAGTAAACTTGAAGATAACTATATCAATCAGTTAAACAAACTAATAACAACAACAATAAAGCAAAATTACTTCCAATTTAACAATGAACTATTTATTCAAGAAGACGGGATCCCGATGGGGAGTCCTACATCTGGAATAATGGCAGAAATCTTCCTACAAGAACTGGAAAATAAACACTTTGAGGAACTAATACACAAATTCAACATAACACTAATAACACGATATGTCGATGATGTACTAGTAATATATGAAAATGAAAACAGAAAAGAAAAAGAAATACTACAAGACTTAAAGAACATGCATGAAAAAATCACTTTCACTGAAGAAATAGAAGTTAATAACAGCATAAACTACTTAGATTTGTCTATAACCAAAAATCTACACAACAATAAACTAGTAATCGGTATCTACCGGAAACCCACAAACAATGCTCTGGCCATAAACAAAAATTCTACACACCCTTTTCAACAGAAAATTAATACATTTAATAGCTTAGTCAGTAGAATGTTGAAACTCCCATTAAGCAAAGACAATTATATCCAAGAACTCAACTACATTAACCCGTCAGCGCCGACATCCATACGTGGTATAGACCCTCTCTTCTTCACTTATTGCCGACATCTATACGTGGTATAGACCTATGCAGGTGTGTTTTCTTTTTGTTCTGCATCGCACATTTTTGAAGCTACAGATATGTAATTTATTTGTGTTTAACGTAGACATTATGAGCTTTCAGGACATATGAATAAAAATAATATTTGTTTAAAATTTAATTTCATATTATTTGTTTTAAAAATCAGATGAGATTGAAGTAATCGTAATTTTCTCTAAATGCGCGCGACCTTTTCATTTGTTTTTTTTACTGCTGTATATTCTTATATTTGCATACGAACAATATAGTGTTGAAGCCTAAGATCTTAGCTTTCTTTCTAAGTGTATGAATCAGCTGTGATCACATTTTGTGCATATGGCATTGAGGTTGAAGTAGTTTCTTACTTCAACACTCAATGGCACACAGACCTAGCTTTGTGCTGCTTTCTGCAGGGCTTCTAATAAACTTATACACAATCTAATTTTTCAGGTCGATAAAATGATATACAAGCTATCGATTGATATATAAATCGACCTGTTTAGGGGAATACCTGATTTATTTTGCCTCTTTCAAATAGATGTTACTTACAAGGAATCAGTCTGAGGCGGGGTGTCGTGCGTTATATACGTAATTATGGCCAGTCATAACCTAAAAGACACTTCATCAGAAAAATTACCCCTAAAAGTGATAAATTGAAACCTCAAAGGAGGGTGTGTTGTTTGTACTAAACATGGGAGAAGAAAGACATCTGTTTATTGCTGCCAGGAATGTGATGTAGGTCTGTGTATTGAAGAGTGTTTCGAGCTGTATCACACCAAGCTCAACTACTAAGGTGATGTGATTTTTTATTTCTAAAATTAATAGTACTAAAATAAGAGAAAATTATTTTTATGGTCTGTGTAGTTGTAAATAACTGCTGTAGAATTTTTATACGAATCCAAGCAATAATTCAGATTCTAAGTATAAACATTGCTATCGCTTTGACACAAGATTGAGCTTGAGTTCACTCTTCTAAATATTCATTCTGATTTTGGTTATGTCAGCTGCTTTTGTATATACAAGTTACAGATGAATCAGCACTATGCCACACAATATATTTAGTGTCTCACAGAAAGAAACAGGGGTGTCCAATGTGAGCAAATCAAATTATTTAGTAAAAATGTGTATCATGAGAGAGAAACTCAGATTTCAAAATTTTGTTTAATAGTTTATAAAGGCTACTGAACTCCATACGGTATGTATTCAATTTCTCATTTATTTCTGAGCTAACAAGTAAAAATTTTGTTCAAATCCATCAATATTTAAAAAAGTTATAATCGTTTATACAAATCAGTGTTCTAGGAATACTAAAATGTTAAAATGGCCTCCGTCCATGCAGTACGAAAGCAAGTAAAAGGGTGCGTCACTGACGGGTTAAGTATATGGCAAAAACCAATGGCTATAATGAAGAATTCATAGATAAGCTCGTAAAAAAACAAAAAAGGAAGAACAACATAACCAACATAACTAAACTAGAAAAAGAATCTGACAACAACAAGAAAACATGGATAACACTTACATACACAGGAAAAGAAATGACAAAATTAGCCAATGCACTAAAGAAAGCCGATAAAAACGTAAAAATAGCATACAGAACCAATAACAAATTAAACAACATAATAAACAATAACATTGAAGAAAATAACATTTTCAACAGCAAAGGAGTTTATAAACTGACATGTAAGGACTGCAACAAATTTTATATAGGAAGGACAAACAGGAGTTTTAACATCAGATTCAAAGAACATTTTCGAGACTTCATTCACACGGAAGGGAAATCAAGCTATGCAAAACACGTTATCCATGAAGTACATCGCATGTTAAAATATTGAAAACACCCTAACAGTAATGCACAGAGAAAATAATCCAGCGAAGATAAACGTACTCGAAGAGATGGAAATCATGAAAGCAGCTCACAACGACAGCCTGGTAAACGAAAACGAACCCAAATACATGCAACCCCCTCTACCAGATCTTCAGTGAAACACCAGTTTTGAATCCTGCCGATGATGGGACAAGTCCCGAAAGCGCTACAGTTAAATGATTAATTAAGTTATGGAGACAGACCTTTCAGGTGAATATTCTATAATTTTATATTAATTTTGAATAAACCTCAACGGAACACATCATGAATATTATAAAAGTTGATAATGCAGCCAGTCAGGCTAAAATTAAACACAAGTATTCTAACCTCAAAACGCAACTTCACAAATGATTGCGAACATACACTTCAATAAAGAATGCTTAAAACACAATATAATACCTAACTACGCTAAAATAAAAATAAAAAACAGAAATAATACAGCAACAAAAGTACAAAAACAGGCTGAAATTAATTGGATAAAAAACGAAATCAGATTCCTATTCATAAGGAAGCAAAACATCAACAACCAGCTATACTACTACACACAAGAAGCCGCTTTGCTATTTGGCAAATGTTGGACAATCATAGAAAACGAAATTCACGAAAACATTAATAATAACATGTACAATAAATATGAAACAATGAACAAGAAGCTAACTAAATTAAAGGCCATGCAACACAACACATATCTGGCGAGTGTACAACCAGAGTGAACTAAGCGCCATTTTTTAAAAATTGCCGATCTTCGCACCATATGTACATGATTTTAATGTACTGCAAACCATTGCATTGAATAAACAAATTATTGACTCATGGAACCGCTAGCGGTAAATTTCATTAAGTCAGACTACTATTAGAGATATCTGTGGTCAAGGAGAGTGAACCAAGTGCACGGGAAAGTCCCTTATTGTGTATGTAGTATCGTGTAAAAAAATGGATAGTGGTAAAGATATAAGCAGTCCGTCGGACTTTTCATCATTCTCTGATGAAGATTACTTTTCTGATGCTGAGGGGGGTAAGTAAAACACCATTTGTAAAGAAATATAATAGATTTTTAATAAATCAATTTTGATTATAGGTTATGTGAATTCATAAAATTGTGATCAAGCATAGTGAACTATGTCACATAGATTATTTTCCTTACCTCATACAAAGCTGTCATCTGTTAGCAGCAATATCAGCTATGCATTCCCTTCTTCGTATGTATCAGTGACTAAAAACTCTAACCCACCTTCTACATAGTTCTCTAGGGTCGAATTTAATGATGTTATATTCTAACCGAGAAATAGTGTATATTCGCACAAAATAGAAATTAATCGGGACTAATACTTGTTATTTAAAATAATTTATAGCAATAAATACATTAATAATTTATATTGTAATAATATTTCCACATTATACTAATATTCTAACAATATTTTTTTTAAATTTATATTCAGATTCGTCATCTGATAGCTACGATAGTAATTCATCTATCATAAAAAAACGTAGGAAAGCAAAGCCTGAAATATGGAAAAAGAACATTCGAAAAAAGAAGAAAAATTCAGGAAAAGCATATACGAATATCCGTGGATTAAAATTTCCTAAAAAAATTGTTTGCAAGGAATTTGACTGCAACTGTCGCTGGAAATGTGGAGACAAAATTACTTTTGAACAGCAGAAAAATAATTTTGATAAGTTCTTTAGCAATTCTTCCTGGGAAACACAAACAGCCATACTAGCAAAATCTGTTAAAGTAGTTTGCAATTAAACGTAAAAGAAAAGAGAAAGACAGTCGGAAAGTCTAATCAAGAGAATGTTATTTGCATGTCGGTTCTGAGGATATTCGTGTATGTAAAGCTATGTTTATGATACACTGGAAACAATATTACTAATAAAATATGTACAAACTATACTAGAAGATAACAAAATATGATGAAAAACATTTTTTTAAATTTTATTATTATTTATAGTGAATTTAGATTTATTGCATCCCTGATAATCACTAAAAGATCAGAGTGTGTTCAACTAAAGTGAACTATTATCAACGACATGCGGTACTTCATTCCGCCAAACTGAACTATGTGGTTGCTGTAGCAAAAGTAACCACTATTTTCATATATATCAAAGTGGAATATATTGGTCACGTATATTTTCTGTCATTCAGAAAACACAAAATATTTGCCTTTTAAAGTTTCAGGTCATTATCTTTTGCGGTTACGATGTGATGAGGTTTCAAACTTAATTATCTTCTACTGAAAAATTAACAATATGTCGCTTAGTTCACTCTGGTTGTACACTCGCCATCTAAAACATAACAAATCACACAATTTTGAAGACAAAAGAATTTCAAACCTTACAAAAATAAAATTCAACAAACAGGAAACAGACTTGCTAGAAAAGGGATACAAATTCAATTTCCCTACACACAACGCAAAAAGAACACAACAAAATTTAATTACTGAAACGGAAATTGCAATAAATAAACTTAACATTAATAACAAAAATCATATTAGATACGAAGCAGCTAAAGTCATAAAAGAAACTCCACCAACAATAAACATCAAAGATAAACAAACTCTCAAGAACATCTCTAAAATAAAAACAAAATTTAGGAACAACAATATAATACACACAAAAGCCGACAAGGGCAACACAATAGTTATTATGGAAAAGGAAGAATACATCAATAAAACCAAGCAATTTATAAAAGAAAACAATTTCAAAAAAATTGAAAAAGATCCCACAGGAAAGTATAGCAGACAAATAAAAGAAACACTAAAATCGTGCCCTCTAATCACCAACACAACCAATAATGAACATAATAAATACAAAAACGCCAAATGGGTAAATAATACTCCCTCACCACCAGTAATGAAAGCCCTTCCAAAAATCCATAAAGACAACATTCCCATAAGACCAGTTGTTAATTGCATGAATGCTCCTAACTATAAAATTTCCAAATTAGTCGCTCAGAAAATGAAAAAGGATGTCAAACTTGAAAATCATTACACAATTAAGAACTCATTTGAACTAGCAGACAAACTACAGCATTTAGAAATCAATAGGAATACTAAAATGACGTCATTCGACATAAAAAACCTCTACATCCCGATAAACGAAACAGCAAACATAATAAAACAAAAAACTAACGGACAGTAAACTTGAAGATAACTATATCAATCAGTTAAACAAACTAATAACAACAACAATAAAGCAAAATTACTTCCAATTTAACAATAAACTATTTATTCAAGAAGACGGGATCCCGATGGGGAGTCATACATCTGGAATAATGGCAGAAATCTTCCTACAAGAACTGGAAAATAAACACTTTGAGGAACTAATACACAAATTCAACATAACACTAATAACACGATATGTCGATGATGTACTAGTAATATATGAAAATGAAAACAGAAAAGAAAAAGAAATACTACAAGACTTAAACAACATGCATGAAAAAATCACTTTCACCGAAGAAATAGAAGTTAATAACAGCATAAACTACTTAGATTTGTCTATAACCAAAAATCTACACAACAATAAACTAGAAATCGGTATCTACCGGAAACCCACAAACAATGCTCTGGCCATAAACAAAAATTCTACACACTCTTTTCAACAGAAAATTAGTACATTTAATAGCTTAGTCAGTAGAATGTTGAAACTCCCATTAAGCAAAGACAATTATATCCAAGAACTCAACTACATTAAGTATATGGCAAAAACCAATGGCTATAATGAAGAATTCATAGATAAGCTCGTAAAAAAACAAAAAGGAAGAACAACATAACCAACATAACTAAACTAGAAAAAGAATCTGACAACAACAAGAAAACATGGATAACACTTACATACACAGGAAAAGAAACGACAAAATTAGCCAATGCACTAAAGAAAGCCGATAAAAACGTAAAAATAGCATACAGAACCAATAACAAATTAAACAACATAATAAACAATAACATTGAAGAAAATAACATTTTCAACAGCAAAGGAGTTTATAAACTGACATGTAAGGACTGCAACAAATTTTATATAGGAAGGACAAACAGGAGTTTTAACATCAGATTCAAAGAACATTTTCGAGACTTCATTCACGCAGAAGGGAAATCAAGCTATGCAAAACACGTTATCCATGAAGTACATCGCATGTTAAATATTGAAAACACCCTAACAGTAATGCACAGAGAAAATAATCCAGCGAAGATAAACGTACTCGAAGAGATGGAAATCATGAAAGCAGCTCACAACGACAGCCTGATAAACGAAAACGAACCCAATACATGCAACCCCCTCTACCAGATCTTCAGTGAAACACCAGTTTTGAATCCTGCCGATGATGGGACAAGTCCCGAAAGCGCTACAGTTAAATGATTAATTAAGTTATGGAGACGGACCTTTCAGGTGAATATTCTATAATTTTATATTAATTTTGAATAAACCTCAACGGAACACATCATGAATATTATAAAAGTTGATGAATAAGAAAGTTATCAAGGAATGATCATGGCATGTGGGATCATGCCAAAACGTTGGAATCAGTGGCGAGAGGCCGAACTTGAATCCAAGATGCGGAAAACCCAAGAAAACTTTCTTATTCATATATATGTGTATATATATATATATATAATATATATATATGACATGATTATTAATAGAAAAACACAGGGAGTTCAATGTAGAAACACATTTAGTTTTTGTGGACTTCATAAAAGTCTTCGACAAAATCAATACGAATAAACTGTTCGAAATTTTAGCTGACAACAATCTACCACAACAGCATATTTTAAATTTATACAATATCTATAAAACAAATTTGATTTCAGTTCCAATCAATAACACACAAACAGAATGGACCGAAATTAATAGGGGCATAAGACAAGGATGTGGCCTCGCGCCCTTGCTCTTTATCATATACATAGATAGAATACTCCAAGATTGGCGACAGATGAGACACGGTTCTATCCAAATTAATACAAATTATAAAATAGACTCCTTGCTTTTTGCAGATGATTTAGTATTAATAGCTCCAACAGAAACAAATTTACAGTATTCTATACACAATTTTAACACATTGGTGACGGGCCAAGGAGATCTCCATGTTTAAATGGCCAGCGCTAGACAACCGGTCACGGAGATTTCCGTATTTACGTTTTCTATGGCTTCCCTGCCTCTTCGCTTTTGAATGAGGCATTTAATTTGGTTTCTTCTCATTGTGAAATAAATTTTAGTTGTTTTTGTACCCCTCTCTTCCCTTTTATGAAATTGCCAACTTTACTGAAAGAGTTGTTTACAATTTTATGACAGACGGCTGGTGAAATATGGAATTTTAGTGCCGATAGTTAGGCGATTACGGGATACGTATGTAACCTGTAAATATATGTTGCAGAGCGGAAAAATTAAAAGAAACAACTCTATTTTGCCTTCTGGAGCCGAATTTTTATCTGTGACATCATGTCCATGAGGATAATTATTATAATAGTGTGGTTATAGCTGAAAATTTGCTCGAAAGAAAGACAAGAGTTTCTGAAGCAATAAAGATTAACACACGGCTTCCAAAATCATTTGTGGAAGCAGGAAATAAACTCAAACCAGGAGAAAGTGTTTTTGTAGTAAGGGGGACCTTTTTGCTACAAACATCGAAAGATAAAATGAGACATAAGAATGGTTAGCACATTGCATCAGGCAACATGAGAGTGGGAGGAGTAAATTTGTAAAAATGCCCTATTGAATACTTCAATATAACATGTAGACCTATGTGAAGGGTGTAGACAGGGCTGGCCAGTACGTATCATATTACTCCATTCTTAGAAAAATAGTGAAATGGAGCTAGAAAGTTGTATTGTAGCTTCTGAATTGTGCACTCTTTATGCTTTCAGGGTCTATAAATTTCAAAATCCTAACAGCAATATGTTAAACAGAAGTTTTTTGCTTGAAACAGTCTCTTGTTTGGCAGTCATGAAATTAGGAACAGATGACAGGGAAGACGAGGAAAGACAGAGAGAAAAGAAACCACTTCTAGGAGACCACCTCACGACCCACCAGGGAGGCTAAGACATTAAAAAAAATAAATTAACACCAACTGTGATTGGAAAGAAAAAAATACCCTCCAAACTTTGCCGCGTTTTTAGTGAACACAAGAAAAGAAACTCGCTACATATGCTCTTTTGCCCTGTGCCTTTACATAAAGGGAAATGTTTCCAACGCTATCAAACCCTCAATTTCTACTAGAATGTCTGGTGAGAACACTAATAAAGATTTACTTATGCATTATTGTTATTGACTGTAAATATATTGATGTAAAAGCCACACTGTGCTAGCGCGGTTTAAAATTTAAAAGTCCACCCTACTGACAGAAATGTCTGGTCCAGCAGCGGTGGGTGGAACGCAGAGCTGTCGGTCACCAATGTGTTAATATAATTTGCAAAAAGGTACAATATGGAAATCAATACTAAGAAAACTAAAGTGATGGCCTTTTGTAGGAAATACCCTATACCTAGCAAAATTGTTTTGGATGATGAAATTTTAGAATGAGTAAAGAAATTTAATTATTTGGGTTATAATTTAACATTTCAACATGAAGCTGATATATCAAAGAAAATCACAAATTTTACAAAAACAAAAGATATAATTAACAGTATAATGAAACCAACTTTAGTACAGAAGAATACAAGATATTGACTTTATAAGATTCTCGCAAGAGCAGTATTAAGATATAGTAGTGAAGCATGAACAATACAAAGAAGAGATGAAAGCCGAATAACAGCAAATGAGATGCAATTTATGCACCGTACAGCAGGCTACACAAAGTGGGACCATAGAAGATGAGGAAATTATGGAAGAGTTGGCTGTAGAACCCATTCTTCACCATATACAAAACTACCAGAACAGCTAGAAAGCCCATCTTCAATGAATGCCATCTCATAGAATTCCAAAAGCGATGCTTCGCTACTGCTCATTGTTAAGAGCACAACATTTCAGCATAAGGATATTCATAAATACACCTGGACGTCCCCAGATGGAGAAACTCGGAACCAGATAGATCATGTATTAGTGGATAAACGCTGGCACAGTAGCATCATTGATGTTAGATCAGTTAGAGGGACAGACTGCAATTCAGATCATCATCTGGTCAGGGTGAAAATCAGACAACGGCTATCGCTTATGAGAGGAACAAACGCTAAAGATGATTCTGTAAAATATGAATTAAAAAACTTGAAAAATGATGAAATGCAGCAAGAATACCAAATCAAAATTGCTAATAGATTTGAAATACTGGAATCTTCAGATGACAATGTGGCAAACGAAGAAGAAAATGATATAAATAAAGAATGGGAGGCTATGAGAGATACTATTAAATTGTCAGCATCAGAAAGCATTGGTTGTTTAAAAAAGAGGCAAAACAAGAAATGGTTTGATGAGGAATGTGCCGACATTGTAAAGAAAAGAAAGCTAGCAAAAATGAAATGGTTACACGAGCCAAATGGAGTAAATTTAGAGCAATTGGGTAGTGTTAGACGGGAAACCACCAAGTTACTAAAGAGTAAAAAGAGGGAATATTTGAGAGAGAAGATTAATGATCTTGAAATGAATGCAAAAAATAGGAACATTAGAGAATTATATCAGGGTATTAGTATAGAGAAGAAAGGATTTCAGGCTAGAACAAACATAATTCGGAATGAAAATGGGGATATGATTGCAGATTCCAAGAGTATATTAAATAGATGGAAAAGTTATTTTAATCAGCTATTAAATGTACATACAGAACAGGACATTGAGGAGGATAAGTTACAGACAGCAGAAATGCTAGTCTCAGAGCCAAGTGCATTAGAGGTTGAAATGGCAATTGAAAAATTGAAGATGTATAAAGCATCAGGTTCAGATGAGATCCCAGCAGAACTGATAAAATCAGGGGGAGAAAAATTGATGGACAAGATACGCTGTTTGCTTAGTATGATTTGGGAAGAAGAAGCTCTTCCAGATGAATGGAAGGAATCAATTATCATACCAATTTATAAGAAAGGAGATAAAACTGATTGCAACAACTATAGGGGCATCTCATTACTTTCAACTTCGTACAAAATTCTAACAAATATATTACTAAGCAGACTTACTCCTATATTGATGACATTCTAGGAGATCATCAATGTGCATTTAGAAGAAACAGGTCTACAACAGATCAGATTTTTAGTATAAGACAGATTTTAGAAAAGAAATGGGAATATAATGGTACTGTACATCAACTATACGTAGACTTCCAAAAAGCATATGATTCAATTAAGAGGGAGAAGTTATATAGTATCCTACTGGAGTTCGGAATTCCTAAAAAGTTAGTTAGACTTATACGAATGTGTCTAAATGGCTCAACGAGTAGGGTGCGTGTAGGCAAACAGTTTTCAGACACTTTTGAAATCCAGAATGGGTTGAAGCAAGGAGATGCACTATCTCCTCTACTATTTAATTTTGTACTAGAGCATGCCATTAAATCTTTAGAGAATGAGGAAGGCTTACAACTGAATGGTATTAATAAGCTGTTAGTTTATGCTGATGATGTAGTACTACTGGCCGATAGCGAGGAGATACTAAAGGCCAACACGCACACACTATTGAGTAACACTAAGAAATTAGGACTGGAAGTAAATATCAGTAAAACTAAATATATGGTCACACGTAGAAATACATTATATAATGGAAATGGACAGCTAATGACAAATGAGGGAAATTTTGAGGAATTGGCTGAATTCAAATACCTAGGAACAATAATCACAAATAGGAATGAGATGCACAAAGAAATTAAACATAGGCTCAATTCTGGAAATGCATGCTATTATGCATTGCAGAGACTTTTGATGTCCCAACTCCTTTCAAAAAACGTTAAGCTGAAAATATATAAAACTATTATTCTACCAGTTATATTATATGGGTGCGAAACATGGACTCTTACTTTAAGGGAGGAAAGGAGATTACGAGTATTTGAGAATAAAGTTCTTAGGAAAATTTTTGGACCAAAGAGAGATGAACAGTCAGGTGAATGGAGAAGACTACATAACAATGAACTACACGGTCTTTATAGGAAGCCAGATATAATAAGAACAGTTAAGTCCCGTAGACTGCGATGGGCAGGACATGTTGCGCGTATGGGGAATAAAAGACGTGCATGGAAACTTCTTGTAGGAAAGCCAGAAGGAAAACGCCCAGTTGGTAGACCAAAAATGAGGTGGGAGAACAACATTAACTATGATTTGAGGGAAGTAGATTATACAGGGAATGATTGGAAAGCATTAGCTCAGGATAGGGATATATGGAGAGCTTATGTCCGTGCGGCCATGAACCTACGGGTTCGATAGTGCCAGTGAGTAAGTGAGTAAGTAAGTATGCTTCGCTACTGCCCCCAAGTCAAAATATCGCTGGGACGTCCAAAAAAGCACTGGATGGAAAATTCCTCTTTGAGACCATAACAAGCTACGTGGCCTAATACTTTCATGGATGATGATGATGATGATGAAGTTTACAGGTATTCAGCCTGAATCAGTAGTAAATTTGGCATAATAAAAATTATAATTTTGAATAATTTCAGAAAAGAATTAAAGTTTTATCATAGATGATTGTCTTATAAAACATTTTCAAGTATAACAAATACCTGTAATTAAAATGTTTTATCCTTACAGCCCCAGATTTTAATTATGAATCATATTATGTCTAGGCTATTAGAAATCTTTGGAAATAAACTATTGTTAATTCACAGTGTGCAGCTGCTACTCCATCATCAACATCACATTCATCAACCTGGTACAATCAACACCGTGAAATCACTTATAACCCATCGTGATGATCATTACAATCACCTGCAAACACAAACACCACTGACACAAATTCATCATCACTATCACCATCACATCCATTGCACCATCACAATCACCTCCACCACAATTGTAAAATTATTTACAATACTCTTAATAAAGTATCCATGATGCTCTATTCAACACCTTTTACTATTATACAGCTCTATTTTGTTAATTTGTAGTAGAGAATTGCTACTTGGTATAACTCACATTGATGGAAAAATGAACCAATTCAGATTTATCACAATTCTAACAGATTAATTAAAGAAGCTTTACACTTGATAATGTATTTATATGATCTGTGTAATCTAGATTTGTGTCTTGACATGTCCTCAGGTTGCACAAAAGGATGTGGCCTTAAAATAAAAATACTAGTTATAAATGTATTGAATGAACATTGAGGACAAACAGCTGAGTGTGGCTCTCCAGTTATTGAGTTTGACGTAAAGGGTAACAGCTTGTTAAAATAACTTACCAGGAACATTAAGTAACGCCTCAGAATAGAATTTAGATTGATCTTAGATATTAGATGTTGGAGTCATATCATTGCTTGAGCTTAAGAATGCAAGCTGTAATCAGAATATTCCATAGGGCATACAGTGCTTGATTGAGGAAATTAGTAGGTGATTAATTTATTTAATGAACAAAACGATATGATTTTCATAAATATTTATTTTATTTAACATTCATAACAGATGTTTCAATACTTACTTACTTACTCACTGGCACTATTGAACCCGTAGGTTCATGGCCGCACGGACATAAGCTCTCCATACATCCCTATCCATGAGTTAATGCTTTCCAATCATTCCCTGTATAATCTACTTCCCTCAAATCATAGTTAATGTTGTTCTCCCACCTCATTCTTGGTCTACCAACTGGGCGTTTTCCTTCTGGCTTTCCTACAAGAAGTTTCCATGCACGTCTTTCATTCCCCATACGCGCAACATGTTCTGCCCATCGCAGTCTACGGGACCTAACTGTTCTTATTACATCTGGCTTCCTATAAAGACCATGTAGTTCACTGTTAAGTAGTCCTCTCCATTCACCTGTCTGTTCATCTCTCTTTGGTCCAAAAATTTTCCTAAGAACTTTATTCTCAAATACTCGTAATCTCCTTTCCTCCCTTAAAGTAAGAGTCCATGTTCCGCACACATATCATATAACTGGTAGAATAATAGTTTTATATATTTTCAGCTTAACGTTTTTTGAAAGGAGTTGGGACATCAAATGTCTCTGCAATGCATAATAGCATGCATTTCCAGAATTGAGCCTATGTTTAATTTCTTTGTGCATCTCATTCCTATTTGTGATTATTGTTCCTAGGTATTTGAATTCAGCCAATTCCTCAAAATTTCCCTCATTTGTCATTAGCTGTCCATTTCCATTATATAATGTATTTCTACGTGTGACCATATATTTAGTTTTACTGATATTTACTTCCAGTCCTAATTGATGTTTCAATACACTGTATCTATATCAGACAAATGTCGTAAATACAAATAAATATTCTAATCATGAGTATAATCAAGTATGGAAATAAATGTAACCAAGCAATACAATGTAAAGAAAAGGTAAACAAATTATGTAGCAATGTATAAAACATTTTTTTTTTCTAATAAATTTATCAGAAATGAATCATTTAGATTTAATTGGGAATTTAATGACTTGTTACTTTTCTTCAATTGATTTATTTCAAAGGAAAAAAAAAAACTAGATCTTTTTGAAACTTCACAAATAATTAAATTAAAGAAAAGTAATATGTTATTAAATTCCCAATTAGATCTAAATATTCATTTCCTATTTACCTATGAAAATTTAACTTCAAGAACAAATTATTACTGAGAAAAAAAGAACAAATAGGTTCTCTAAGCAGAACAAAGGCTTATTTAGTGATAAAATGCCATATACTTTCTTTAATATATGTAGGAAATAACACTATGAGGTTTCTTTTAATTATTAATGAGTTGGTTATTTTTACTCACCTCATATTTTAAAATTTTTATGCAGAACTGGTTTTGTTGCTTTTGTGCAACTTTGTCAATGCATTCCAACTATTATTTTGCGGTTGTCCATCCTGTAAGTAGATTTCTGCTACTTGTGTTGGCAGACCGATGAACTCCCAAATCAAATTTATATGTCTTTTTCTCTGGGAATTTCAAAATTCATGGTTTTCTTTTTATTCTTGCAGATGTAAATTTTCTCCCAAATTGTGAGTTCCTTAGATTTTTCCAACTGTCTTAGTTTTTTGACCATGCATGTGCAGTTATTTCACATGGAGAATGAGAAAAATCTGTGCCATAGTTGCACATGCATAGTCAAAAAAACGCAGAATTTAAACTAGGGCCAAATTACTACGAGAGTTAGAAAAATCAAAAGAACTCACAGCTTAGGAGAAAATTTACATCTGCAAGATTAAAAACTAAACAATGAAATTTGAAATTCCCGGAGAAAAAAAATTGATTTGGAAGTTCATTGGTAGCCAACAGAGAGAGCAGACATCAACTTACAGGATGGACAACCACAAAACAACAGTTGGAATGCATCGACAATGTCGTGCAAAAGCAACAAAACCAGGTCTAGATAAAAATCAAGAAATATGCGGCGAGTCAAAATAATCAACTCATTAATAACCATTTACTTAGTGTTGACAACCTATTGAACTCTTATAGGAAAAATCACTATGATGTGTAATTTAATATTTAAATTAAAATTCCTTACACCTCACCTCATATCCAGTCTTCTAATTATACCGGCTTCAAAATGTAGGTGACTTAATCTTTGGTAATTTTTTGTCGACATGATATTGAAGTTGAAGCCCCCTAGGTTTTGAAACCGGTATAATTAGAAGATTGGATATAAGGTGAGCTATAAAGAGTTTTAATTTAAATCTTGAAAACCTATATTTGTAACAAGAAAAAAACTATAAAAATTACAATATTTCCATCTATCGTAAAATTAATTCATGTTTTTCAGGAGCATGAGAGCTAAGTAAACATTTTTTTACATTTTTATTCGTTCATTTCTTATCAAAATGAATAGGAATTAACTATTTTTACCTCAGATAGTTTTTTAATGTAGATCAGTGAATCGTTTGAGAATTTAGGAAAATAATCTATTTTAAAGATTTTTTTACCATTTTTTCCCCTACTAAACACTTATCTGTTATGTATGACTAATCCCCATACCAAATAATGTGAGCAGAAGGAATCAGGAGTTTAAGTATTATGACTCTAAGCAAAGCTATGTCCTATCAGGCCGGGGTAGAAAACTACTAGAACTTAAGACTTAAAGAAGCTCCTCTATTTATAACTTTGAAGGTTATTAGTTTAATTTAACTTAAAATAATAGCAATCTAGGTGACTAATAAAAACCAAACAATATCACTATACTCTATTTTGCTTTTTCAGGAAGTATGAATAGCAACATTTTGTTTTGCAGTGACAGTATTCTTGTAACTTCATATTTTAATCTGTTGTTTCACCATGAATCTTCAAAATTAAATTAATGTAGAAATTTTTCATTCAAGTATATATAAATTATGCTCACTGGTAGACACTATTCTTGTAATTTTTATCACTTTATTTTTTAATACTTATCTGCCCTTTTAAATACATGACATCCTGTTATTTAGCATTTTCCAATCTATTATTTGAACACAGTTCCATTAATGGATCGTATTATAATATTATAATGATATTGTGAAAAGAAAAATTAATGTCTGAACCAGGCATCGAACCATGGACCTCTAGTTCTCCAGAGTAGTGTGCAGCCCACTACACCATTCTGGACTCGGCAAAAACATTAACAATTCTTTCCATATACTAGTCTATAATTCTCATTTCGTCCACTGGCAGGTAGGTATACATGACCATCGCCAATGGCCGGCTTCGTTTAGAAGTATCTACATTTGAGAATTTTACACCACCACTTTTATAAGCAGTAAACAATGTTATTTAACGTATGTATTCACATAGACAACCCTTGAGGATGCCAGAAGCAGTCTCTGGCAAAACGTCAGGGAACTGCAAGCCTCTCGACATGGCCTACAGCCCGAAAATCTTCTTCAAGATCATTATAGATGTTATTTAACATTTTCCAATAGTGTTATTTTAACACTGTTCCAATAATGGATCATATTATAATATTATAATGATGTGCCACGTCTAGAATGGTGTAGTGGGCTGCACACTACTCTGGAGAACTAGAGGTCCTCGGTTTGATTCCTGGTTGACATTAATTTTTCTTTTCACAATATCATTATAATATTATAATATGATCCATTATTGGAACTGTGTTAAAATAACAGTATTGGAAAATAGTGGTGTAAAATTCTCAAATATAGATACTTCTAAACAATGCTGGCCGTTGGCGATGGTAGTGTACACCTATCTGGCAGCAGACAAAATGAGAATTATAGATTAGTATATGTGGAAAGAATTGTTAATATTTGTGCCAAGTCTAGAATGATGTAGTGGCCGGCACACTACTCTGGAGAACTAGAGGTCCATGGGTTGATTCCTGGTTCAGACATTAATTTTTCTTTTCACAACAGCATTATAATATTATAATATGATCCATTATTGGAACTGTGTTAAAATAACAGTATTGGAAAATGGTGGTGTAAAATTCTCAAATATAGATACTTCTAAACAAAGCTGGCTGTTGGCGATGGTAGTGTACGCCTATCTGGCAGCAGACGAAATGAGAATTATAGATTAGTATATGTGGAAAGAATTGTTAATATTTGTGCCAAGTCTAGAATGATGTAGTGGGCTGCACACTACTCGAGAACTTGAGGTCCACAGGTCGATTCCTGGTTCAGACATTAATTTTTCTTTTACAATATCATTATAATATTATGACATCCTGTGCATAGTTTAAGCTAATTTCCACATTTGTGGATTGTTGAGAATTATTTCTAGTGATCTCTGATTCAAGTTTATATTACCAGTTCCTAAATATTTCAAGAGCATGTCTGCTTTTCAGTCATCTGCCAATATACTCAACTTATATACTGTTGACTGCTAATTTAATGTCTTCCAAATATGACTGTACTTCAGGTTTCCCGTACTAGATCAGGCATCAGATTTCAGTATTCAGTGTGTTTCAAAGGTGATATTCCAAACTATAGACATGACATGGAAAAGTTGTTGTTGTCCAGTGGTGATGAGTGTTTGTTGACTTGCACCATTCTTTCTCTTCCTTCCCAATAGAGACCTATAATTTCTTGATTGAGTTGTTTTTTCTTCTCCAGTTCTTTGCACTTAGATGTTCCTTGTTGAGTATTTGATCTTCTCATACTGTTCACGACTCCCATCTTGTGGAGACGACCAAGTAGGTAATGGTGACCAGTGAACAGTCAGAATGTGGCTACAGCAGACATTCTAGGCAATGGCAGGATGTGGAATAGTTGGTGAATATTTTCATAGTGTTTTCCCTCTAGTTTTTCATTTGTTGTTTGTTGTGCTTTTAAGTTGTATTGATGTTTTTTGTCTCTGATTTTAGAAATTTGATCCTGTTTCTTATGTGGTTGCAGAGTACTGTGCTTCCCTTTTTGGCAAGCATGTCTGCGATTCAATTATCAATAATACCATCATGGTCTGCAATCCATTGTGATACTATTCGTTCTAGTCTTGGTATAAGTATTTTAATTATCAGTCTGATGTTTTGTATATTGGGGGATGTTGTTGTTGTTTTCTAATGGCGAGATTTGACGCTTAAGTCATTTTCTCTCTGGCTTCCCAGTACAAGCGAACAAGGTCCTTAGAGTGTTGTGCAGTTGGATTTAAAGCTGGACAGACTAGAAGGTGGTGTTTGTCCATGATCAGGTCCGGGTCTTTGCATATGACACATCTGTCGGATTGGAAAACGTTTATTCTGTGGAGGTGGTGAGCCAGGCAGTCGTGTCCTGGGGGATGTTGTCAAGTGAAAATTTGCATACGTTTTCAATAGCTGCTTTGGAGTCTGTTAGTATGACCACTTTCTGTTGAATATTTGTCTTGTAGAAAATGTTTTGTAATGCAGGTTCAATTGCAATCATTTCTCCAATAAAGTTATTGTTGTATGATCCAAAAGGTATGTATTGTGAGAATAAGTGGCTCCTGCAGCTTGTCTGTTGTTTGTCAGTGATCCATCTGTGTTTACGCTTAACCATTTAGTTCGGGGACCGTTCTTCTAAGGTTTGTAGTGCTGCTATTGAGCAATGGTATTCTTCAGAATCTTGAAGTTTATTGATGGGCTGTAGCAGATGTATATGGTTCTCTATATCTTCATATATCCTAGTAATGGATTTGTTTATTTTTGTCTGTTTTGTGTTCTTTCTGATTTATTTGTATTATTTTATTAGTGAATTGTTTGATCTCAAGATGGCTCATAAGTGTTTGTTAATTTGATGTTGAGTTGTTAGTAAGATACCTTTTTAAGTTTTCAGCTAGGATGATGGTTCTCTTATCTAACTTAGTTCGCATAGGCAGAATTTCTGTCAGGGCTTCCATTGTTACTCTGGGGGTCAGTTTTGCTGCCCCTGTTATTAACCTTAAAGCATGGTTCTAGATCTTTTCTCATTTATGTTTGTGATTGAATGAGTTCAAATCCGATCCCCAAAGCTGTTTATAATTATATAGCAAGAGGACGAAAATCTCTGGGCCGTCCTATGAAACGCTGGAGGGAAAATTTTCTATAGGATTGTAACAGGCCTTGGCCTAATACTTGGAAGGAAGAAGAAGAAGAAGATATTTGAGATTGTGATTCATTGTGGCCATTATTTCCTCCACATACAATATATTTGGTTTAATATATGCTTTGTAGTGAACTGATAATGCCTCCCCATTTGACACCTGCTAACTTCTTGAGTGTTTTTGTTTTGTTATTGGTTTTTTGGATGGTTTATTCACATGGTCCTTTAAAGTTAACTTATTGTCTAGTGTTATACCCAAGTATTTAGTAGATTTGCTCTTTTGTATGGTTTTTCTTTCTATTGTTATATTGGTGTCTGTTGTGATGTTGCTAGGAGAATATTTGATAGTGTGTTTTCTGAGTGTTACTCCCAAGTAAAAGTAAGGAGATGTGGAGATGTAGAACAATTTGAGTAAATATGCGATCAGAAATTATCTGGTTACTAGAGAATGTACTTTTTTTCACTCATTTTGTATCAACTGAAACCTAAGTGCTGTTACTAATTTCAACAGAAGAGAGAATTCTTACTGATCATACGTACCCGGTAAACAGATTTTGACTCTTACAGTTCTGCTATCAAAGTCATAACCAAAGTCTTTAAATTGATGAAAAAATTTCCATTCAGGGACAGTTAATAATAACTACTAGAAAATTTGTTTGTTTCTGTTTTCACTTATAAGTTGTGCGTGCTTATGTGATTGGTAAACAATTGTATCACTGCTTTTATTGAAGTTTATTTTGTAAATTTTCTAATTTATAAATTAAGTTCTAATTGTTTACAGGATATTTCATGTCACATCAAGAGTGAAACTGAAGATATTGATATTAAAAATGAGACTTTCACAACTCAAAATTCAATACCCTTTATGGATCGTATATCAAAGGTAAGGTTTTTGTGTTTGTCTTATTTTGCAATATTAAATTGGATTTGGAATCCGGTTATATTACTTAACATATATAATCTATGACAGAACTAAATTCGATCATCAACTTACTTTGGGAGACGGAAAGACAAAAACTCCATACCATTTGACAATTTGAATTCCCACCTCATAAACACAATCGTGGCACTTAAGGAGAAAGCCCAAATTATAAATCATAATAATAATAATAATAGTAATAAATTATTTTAACTGGTAGAGTTGAGGCCATAAGATCTTCTCTATCACTGTTACTAGTGAAAAATATTAAATACAGGAAAAAATTAAATAAGATCATAACATAGAATAAATATTATAAGTAAATATTTTAACAAATTCAACTAAAATTAGAATGATTCAAGTTAATAATATTAGAGAAACAAAAAGCCAGAAACCATCAATTAATCTGCCGAAATACAAATTACAAAATAAATGTATTTAAATTTCTTTTAAAGATGCTAATGTCTGCCAGGACCTTATCTCTTGTGATAATGAGTTCCCAGTTTAGAAGTGAATACAGTATAGCAATTAAAATAGTAGTATTTTCCTATAGTGGGATCTGATTTATGATGTTGTATTGCTCTTGTTTACTGTGATTGAAAGACAGGAGACTTAAGTGAGAGGGTAAGTAGCTATGTGTAGAGGTATGTATAATTTTTAATAGCAGTGTAGGTACAATCATAGATTGTGTGGAAATATGAAGAAGTATGATAATATTAATGGACATTAAACATATATCACATACACATATTATGAATATCTTACAGTTAATGTGCTGGATCATTATTAACCCGTCAGCGCCGACATCCATACGTGGTATAGACCCTCTCTGCTTCACTTATTGCCAACATCTATACGTGGTATAGACCTGTGCAGGCATGTTTTCTTTTTGTTCTGGATCGTACATTTTTGAAGCTACAAATATGTAATTTATTTGTGTTTGACGTAGAAATTATGAGCTTTCAGAACATATGAATAAAAATAATATTTATTTAAAATTTCATTTGATATTTTTTTTAAAAATCAAATGAGACTGAAGTAATCGTAATTTTCTCTAAATGCGCGTGACCTTTTCATTTGTTTTTTTACTGCTGTATAATCTTATATTTGCGTATGAACAATATAGTTTTGAAGCCTAAGATCTTAGCTTTCTTTCTAAGTGTATGAATCAGATGTGATCACATTTTTTTCATGTGGTATTGAGGTTGAAGTAGTTTCTTATTTCAACACTCGATGGCACACAGACCTAGCTTTGTGCTGCTTTCTGTAGGGCTTCTGATAAATGTATACACAATCTAATTTTTCAGGTCGATAAAATGATATACAAGCTATCGATTGATATATAAATTTACCTGTTTAGGGGAATACTTGATTTATTTTGCCTCTTTCAAAATAGACGTTACTTACAATGAATCATGGTTCATGGAATCAGTCTGAGGTGTGGTGCCGTGCATTATATACTTAATTATGGCCAGTCGTAACCTAAAAGACACTTCATCAGAAAAATTACCCCTAAAAGTGATAAATTGAAACCTCAATGGAGGTGTATTGTTTGTACTAAACATGGGAGAAGAAAGACATCTGTTTATTGTTGCTAGGAATGTGATGTAGGTCTGTGTATTGAAGAGTGTTTCGAGCTGTATCACACCAAGCTCAACTACTAAGGTAATGTGATTTTTTATTTCTAAAATTAGTAGTACTAAAATAAGAAAAAATTATTTTTATGGTCTATGTAGTTCTATATACCTGCTGTAGAATTTTTATACGAATCCAAGCAATAATTCAGATTCTAAGTATAAACATTGCTATTGCTTTGACACAAGATTGAGCTTGAGTTCAGTCTGATTTTGGTTATGCCAGCTGCTTTTGTATATACAAGTTACAGCACTATACCATACAACATATTTAGTGTCTCACAGAAAGAAACAGGAATGTCCAAAATGAGCAAATCAAATTTTTTAGTAAAAATGTGTATCACGAGAGAGAAAATCAAATTTCAAAATTGTTTTAATGGTTTATAAAGCCTACTGAACTCCAAAATGTTATGCTTTAAATTTTGCATTTATTTCTGAGGTAACAAGTAAACATATCGTTCAAATCCATTGATATTTAAATAAGTTATGATCGTTTATATAAATCAGTGTTCTAGGAATACTAAAATGTTAAAATGACCTCCGTTCATGCAGTAGGAAAGCAAGTAAAAGGGTGCATCACTGACGGGTTAATGTGGATCAATAAGTTGTCATAATATTCAAAATGTGGCACCTGAAAGTGTTTGAGCTAGAAGACTTTTGAGATCAGTTGGAAAAACATTCTTTAATCTGTTTAAAGAATGCATTATTGAAAAGACCCTTTAGGACATTTGCTTTCTCTGAATGACCTAATTTAGATCAATGTTAAGCTGGAAACCCAAAATTTTCACAAATGATGAATATGTATAGCTTTAATTAAGTTTTTGTTAGAGTGGGAAACATCTTACCACAATATTTAATTTTAGGAAGTTATATTTTGAGGTTATTTTAATTATATTATTTTTGGTCTGGACATCTTACCTCAATATTAATGTTGATTTGTTCTTGGACATGTTTCAAAACAATTCTCTGTTTTATCTTCAGCTTTCCCAGACATCTTACCTCAATATTAATGTTGATTTGTTCTTGGACATGTTTCAAAACAATTCTCTGTTTTATCTTCAGCTTTCCCAGACAGCTGAAGATAAAACAGAGAATTGTTTTGAAACATGTCCAAGAACAAATCAACATTAATATTGAGGTAAGATGTCCAGACCAAAAATAATATAATCTTACCACAAATTAATGTTCGTTCAGATTGAACATGTTTCAAGATAATCTTCTATATCAGCTTGCCCAGACTGTTGAGTTTTATGTTGTGGACCCTGGATGTCGATATCAGCTCCCTCCTCCGGTTGACTGAAGAACCTCCGAACTAGGTCACGTTCACCAGGAATTAAAAAATTAATGACTATTTTTGTTCTTCTGAATGTAGATTTTTTTCCCAAATGGTGAGTTCTCTAATATTTTATAATAGTTTTAATAATTTAGTGTTTGAATTTATATGTATTTTTTTGGACCAAACATGAGCAGCAACTGCAAATTTTTCTATTTCTCCATTTTTAATATTTATGTGTTCCTTGGTTCTAATTTTCAGGTTTGTTTTTGTTTTTCCTATATGTATTCTTATCACATCCAGTACATTCTATTTGATATATTCCTCTGATTTTTTACTTTCATCAGTTTTTTTCATTTTTGTTAGTTTTTATTAGTAAGACTGTTTTTAAGATTTTTAAAAAATAAACAGGACGCATGGAAAATTAAAATTCACATCAGAAACAGAAAATGACAATTCTATATATTACCTAGATCTTACCCTAACAAAAAAAATTTAAATAGTATTTATTTGGTCATTCGCATGTACTGTACAGAAAACCTAACAGCAACAGAATCCATAAAACATCCAGACATCCTCCACAACAACAAGTTAGCACTTTCATCAGCTTAATCAACAGAATGATAAATTACCACTTAATTAACTAATTCACTGGCACTATCGTACCCGTAGGTTCATGGCCGCGCGGACATAAACTCTCCATACATCCCTATCCTGAGCCGATGTTTTCCAATGTCTCCTGTATAATCTACTTCCCTCAAATCATAGTTGATGTTATTCTCCCACCTCATTCTTTGTCTACCAACTGGGCGATTTCCCTTTGGTTTTCCTACAAGAAGCTTCCATGCACGTCTTTCATTCCCCATTTGTGCCACATATCCTGCCCATCACAATCTATGAGACTTAACTGTTCTCATTGTATCTGGCTTCCTATAAAGACCATGTAATTAACGGTTATCCAATTTTCTCCATTCACCTGTCTGTTTATCTCTCTTTGGTCCAAAATTTTCCTAAGAACTTTATACTCAAATACTCATAATCTCCTTTCCTGCCTTAAAGTAAGAGTCCATGTTTCGCACCCATATAATATAACTGGCAGAATAATAGTTTTATCTATTTTCAGTTTAACGTTTTTTGAAAGGAATTGGGATGTCAAGAGTCTCTGTAATGCATAATAACATGCATTTCCAGAATTTAGCCTATGTTTAATTTCTTTGTGCATCTCATACCTGTTTTTGATTATTGTTCCCAGGTATTTGAATTCAGCCACATCTTCAAAATTTTATTGAAATTTTATTTATTTACTTCCAGTCCTAATTTCTTAGTGTTACTCAGTACTGTGTGCATGTTGGCCTATAGTACCGCCTCGCTATCGCCCAATAGTACTACATCACAGCATAAACTAACAGCTTATCTGTACCATTGGGTTGTAGGTCTTCTTCATCGTCTAAGGATTTGATGGCATGCTCTAGTATAAAATTAAATAGAGGATGTAGTGCATCTCCTTGCTTCAAACCATTATGGATTTCAAAAATATCCAAAAACTGTTTGCCTACATGCACCCTACTCTTTGTGTAATTCAGATACATTCATATAAGTCTAACTTTTTAGGAATTCCAAACTCTAGCAGGATACTATATCACTTCTCCCTCTTATTTGAATTGTATGCCTTTTTGATGTCTCCATATAGTTGATGTACACTACCATTATATTCCCATTTCTTTTCTAAAATGTGTCTTAAGCTAAAAATCTGATCTGTTGTAGACCTGTTTCTTCTAAATCCACATTGATGATCTCCTAGAATATCATCAATATAAGGAGTAAGTCTGCTTACTAATATATTTGTTACAAATTTTGTACAAAGTTGAAAGTAGGAGATGCCCCTATAGTTGTTGCAATCAGTTTTATCTCCTTTCTTATAAATTGGTACGATAATTAGTTCTTTCCATTCATCTGGAAGAGCTTCTTCATCCCAAATCATATTAAGCAACTGGCGTATATTGTCCATCAATTTTTCTTCCCGTGATTTTATCAGTTATGCTGGGTTCTCATCTGAACCTGATGCTTTAATACAGCTTCAATTTTTCAATTGCCATTTCAACCTCTAATGCACTTGATTCTGTGGTTAGCATTTCTGCTCTCTGTAAATTATCCTCTTCAATATCCTGTTCTGCAAGTACATTTAAGAGTTTATTAAAGTAACTTTTCCATCTATTTAATATACTTCTGGAATCTTCAATCATATCACCATTTTCGTTCCTAATTATGTTTGTTCTAGCCTGAAATCCTTACTTCTCTATCCTAATTTCCTGATATAATTCTCTAATGTTCCTATTTTTGGCATTCATGTCATGACCATTAATCTTTTCTCTCAAATATTCCCTCTTTTTACTCTTTGGTAACCTCGTGGTTTCCCTTCTAACACTACCCTATTCCTCCAAATTTACCTCATTTGGCTCGTGTAACCATTTCATTGTTGCTAGCTTTCTTTTCTTTACAATGTTGGCACATTCCTCATCAAACCATTTCTTGTTTTGCCTCTTTTTTTAAATAACCAATGCTTTCTGATGCTGACAATTTAATAGTATCTCTTATAGTGTCCCATTCTTTATTTATATCAGTTTTTCATCATTTGCCACATTGTCATCTGAAGATTTCAGTACTTGCAATCTATTAGCATTTGTAATTTATTATTCTTCCCGCATTTCATTATTTTTCATGTTTTTTAATTCAATATTTTTCAACTCATTTTGTTCTTCTCGTAAGCAATAGCCGTTGTCTGATTTTCACCCTGACCATATGATCCGAATTGCAGTCTGTCCCTCTAACTTATCTAACATCGATGGTGCTACTGTGCCAGCATTTGTCTACTAATACATGATCTGTCTGATTTCGAGTTTTGCTATCTGGAGACATCCAGGTGTATTCATGAATTTCCTTATGCTAGAATGTTGTGCTCTTAATGGTGAGATTGTTAAATGTAGCAAGGTGACTAATCTAACCCCATTGTCGTTACTGTCTTCATGAAAACTGAATTTGCCTATTATTGGTTTGAATATATCTTCCCACCCCACTTTTGCATTAAAATCTCCTAAGACAATTTTCATATGGTATCGTGAAAGAATATCAAATAAGTATTCTAATTCTTCATAGAACTCATCCTTGATCTTGTCATCTTTATCTTCTGTGGGAGCATGTACATTTAGAATTACAGAATCATGCCGTTTACCATTTTGAATTATGTATGATAGCCTATCACTGACTAACTTAATATCTCGGATATCATCCTCCTTCGGACTAAAAAACCCGTTCCAAATTCATGTCTTTCTGCCCCCCGTAGTATATTGCAAAGCTACCTGATTCCTGACTACCTTCTCCTGGACATCTAACTTCCAGTAAAGCGACTATATCCAAGGGTGATTTATCTGATTCCCGCATTAATATCTCTAATGCCCCGCTATTGTATAAAGTCCTAACAGTTCATGTTCCTTGGAACATGTCCCTGTGTTTGAGCCTTTGGCATGGGTTCCCTGAAATATTCCCCACCCGGAGAACCGAATGGGGGACTATTTGACCTCTGGAAAATTTTACTCCAGTTGATCCCATATCCGCATTTCTTGACAGTTGTATTTTTATGGTGAAAGATCGACACTCTTTTGACCAAGGTACCTTTTTTGTCTGGCTTATCACCTTCGATGAAATTACCACTTACCAAAGAAAATTATAACAAGGATTAAATTATATAAATCTCCTGGCTTATAAAAATGTGTATAATGAAGAAATTATTAATAAATTACTTATGAAAGAAAAGAGAAGAACTAACAAATATAACACAACCAAGTACGGAAATTGATTAAGGAGATAATAAGTGGGTATGATTAACAACATACACAGGCATAAACACACAAAAGTTGAAAAATCCTCAAAAAACATGATAAAAACATAAAAATTGCCTACAGAACAAATAACAGACTAAATAATATAATTTCAAATAAAATAGAAGAAAAGAACATATATAAAAATAAATGAGTTTACAAATTGAATTGCCATAGCTGTCACAAATTTTATATTGGAAGAACTCTAGACACTTCACAATAAGATTTAATTAACATTTTAGAGATTTCATGAAGAATGAGGGTAAATCCAGTTTTTCAAAACACATAGTAGAAGCAAGACATCAATTCAACACAATAGACAACATATTATCTTTCCTGCATAGAGAAAATGATACATCGAAAATCAACGTTCTCGAAGAGCTAGAATTCATAAGGAAACCACAAATAAACACATATTGAATGAGAACATACCCAGCAATGTAAACCCTCTGTACAAAATAATTACCAATAACCAGTCAGTACCAAAATGAAAGCAGAAGATGATACATAACTTATTGAAAGGCCTCCTATAAAACAACACTGCAAATGATTGAGGATGACTGATATATCAGGTACTCTTTCGCAATTATTAAAACTTTAAGAGTGCTTTTGTTGATCATTTTTTTTTGTTTTTTATACTTTTCTATTTTTTTTTGTGTTCCATTTTTTCATCAAACTTGTTTTGTCTGGCTACTTTGATTATATATATATATATATGTGTATGAGTGTGTATGAGTGCGTGCATGCGCATATTAAAAATGGGGAAATAGAAAAATCTGCAGTTGCTGCTCATATTTGGTCTAAAAAACAATATAAATTTAAACACTAAATTATTAAAACAATTAGAAAATTCTAAAGAACTCACCATTTAGGAAAAAATCTATATTCAGAAGAACAAAAATAGGCGTACATTTTTTTAATTCCTGCTGAACGTGACCTAGTTTGGAGCCAGAGGAGGGAGCTGATATCAATACTCAGGGTCCACAACATAAAACTCGACAGTCTTCACAAGCTGATGATGATATAGAGGATCATATCGAAACATTTTCAAGCTGAATCAACATTAATTTGAGGTAAGATGTTTCCCATTCTCACAAAAACTTGATTAAATAACCTCAAAATATCACTTCCTAAAATAAACCAATATATAGCTTTGTTATATAACATGATGGCCGGCAGATAGCTCTGTTAATGATGGGAAATGATCTTGGATTTCCAAAGATTATCACTTGGGTCTTCTCTGCATTAAGTTTAAGTCTATTGATGTTTCAGTTGATTTCTTAGGTTAATGTAAATTTGATAGTCTGTATATAATAATTTTGTTTATATGTTATTAATATAATGTGAATATGGTGATGGAGGCGCAACACTGCCTTGGAATTCACCTGATCTCATGAATCACCAGGATGAGAAAAATTTTAACTGATACTGATTGCTAGTGATCTATGAGGTTGGAGACAATTTTCTGACAGATGTATGCTTTAACAAAAGTTTTACTAAAATCAAACGGAACTAGTATTCTAATTCCTCTTCTTGTTTAAGCTCTCTATAAATCTACAACTAAAAACATTACTATACTGGGTGTTCCACTCATATATGTAATAAAATAAATAGTTATAACTTCTGAACTAACATGAATCCATACATGAAAATTGCTACAAAGAATGAAAACTGGGATTTTTTACCTTATGTTCCATAAATCTCAACATGGCTACCATTAGTGGCACATGAAATGTCCAACCGGTATTCAAACTCAACCCATATGTTTTGAAGCATCTGATGGTGTCAATTGTTACACAGCATAAACTCTTTCTTATAAGTCTGCCAAATCATAGACCTACTCCTTAACAAACCTTCATAGAAAAAAAAATGTTAGGTGTTGTTAGGTCTGGTGATCTGACAGGCCAAGTGATGTATGGTGATCCTCTTAAAATCAATCTTTGCAGGGAATTGTTCGTCTTAAGAATGTATGCACTGTATGGGCAAAATGTGGTGGAGCCTCATCTTTCTGAAAATTGTTTCATCAGGAAGTTGGAATTAAATATCAATAAAACTAAATATATGGTCACACGTAGAAATACAATATATTAATGAAATGGACAGCTAGGAAATTTTGAGGAAGTGACTGAATTCAAATACATAGGAATAATAATCACAAATAGGAATCAGATGCACAAAGAAATTAAACATAGGCTCAATTCTGGAAATGCGTGCTATTATGCATTGCAGAGACTCTTGATGTCCCAACTCCTTTCAAAAAACGTTAAATTGAAAATATATAAAACTATTATTTTACCAGTTATATTATATGGGTGCGAAACATGGACTCTTACTTTAAGGGAGGAAATGAGATTACGAGGTTTTGAGAATAAAGTTCTTAGGAAAATTTTTGGATCAAAGAGAGATGAACAGACAGGTGAATGGAGAAGACTACATAACAATGAACTACATGGTCTTTATAGGAAGCCAGATATAATGAGAACAGTTAAGTCTCGTAGACTGCGATGGGCAGGACATGTTGCACATATGGGGAATGAAAGACTTGCATGGAAGCTTCTTTTAGGAAAGCCAGAGGGAAAACGCCCAGTTGGTAGACCAAGAATGAGGTGGGAGAACATTAACTATGATTTGAAGGAAGTAGATTATACAGGGAATGATTGGAAAGCATTAGCTCAGGATAGGGTTGTATGGAGAGCTTACGTCCAGTCGGCCATGAACCTACAGGTTCGATAGTGCCAGTGAGTAAGTAATATAGAGGAATAGTCATAGTTACTTACTTACTTACTCACTGGCACTATCGAACCCATAGGTTCATGGCCGCGCGAACATAAGCTCTCCATACATCCCTATCCTTAGCTAATGCCTTCCAATAATTCCCTGTATAATCTACTTCCCTCAAATCATAGTTAATGTTGTATACTACATCGACAAAATGTCAATATCAAGCTGCTGCCGTTGAATCACAGCATATATCTGCAACATATCGAGGAATGTGTTTGCAGTTACCACCTTCTCAGAAAAGAAAAGGGTCCTCTGATTCTGTCATGCCTGATTCCACACCAATCTTTCCATTCAGGGGTGTCCCTTGATGTTCAAATATGACACATGGATTTTCTGACCCCCAGATGTGACAGTTGTGTTTGTTTACTTTTCCACTAACATGGAACATTGCCTCTTCTGAGAAGCTGACTCGAGTTTGGAATGTATCATCATCATCATCATCATCCACTTTTGCAACATTATTTCCACAAATAATTTGTATTACAGTTTATCATTTGTTGTAATCATCTGGTGATGTTGCAGGTTGTATGCTTGCAATCGCAATCTTTTATGGAACACTGTATGCTCTTATGTTAGTGTTGCGCACTAGCCTATCATATGGATTACTGCAGGCTTCTTTAAAATGCCTCATGACTGAACATGACATTGTCGTCAAACACTATATGCTTGGAATGTTTATCTGCTTCAGATAACAAACTTGTTGTTTCTCTGAGCTGCCTATCCCATTTCATGATTGACATAAATGTTGTAATGGATTCCCTTGGTTTGTGGTTGTATTGATGATGAAACAAGCACTGTACATAATTACAGACTTATGTTCTGATAATGATAGCACACAAAAGAATATCTTCTGTGGTGTCCACATGCTGATCCAGAATTATGAAATGATCTGCGCAATTTCTTCGAACAACAATGTACTGAAACTTCCCAACTTTCTCTTTCTTATGGAACCAACCTTATTCAACTTGGATGCATGGTTTTGAAGTTATAGCTATTTCATTTATTTAAAGGAACTCAATGTATAAAGATATATCCTACTTTTCATACAATATTGTGTTCGAAGTAATCAAAACCTTAAGATTCATCAATGCATTTGCAAAAAAACATACATTGCATATGCAAAACATTACTGAGGAATATTCTTGATGTAATAACTAAATAACTCAGTGGCAGTATTGAAAACAAAAGGTTTATGATCATGACTAGAGACCGGATGTTACGGAAAATGCCTGAGGTTATTTATTATAGATGTTGTAAAAGTGACTTCCTATAAGTTCATACCGACGACTCTAGAGTTGTTTTCGAAGTAGTTCATTTTGCCTATAAATGTCTATTTCAGCTTACAATGCCTATAAATGCCTATTTGCAATTTTTTCTTGAAATTAACTCAGTATTTCAATGATATCAATTGAAATGGACAAACTTCATGGCACAAATTATTTCATACAAGTTTTCAAGTGTTCTTTTTATAAATTCCCTTAGAATATTTTAGAATAAGGGTGGCAATAACCCAATAATCTAGCAGAAGGCTTCCCCTCAGTGCACTCCTGTTAGGTAAATATTGTATTTTTCCACCTCATGCATTCCCTTTAATTGAAATAGCCCTATGCTATCCCATTGTATTATGCACCAGCTCTAAGGCTTGGTGAAAGCTCTTTACTTCTTTTTCAATACAAACATTGCTGAATGATAAAGGGGGTTCTGCTCTTTGTAAAAAGGTAAAACAAATTCCAAAAGCATCTCTGATATCTTCGCATGCTTTTAGTAGCATATGTTTATATTCTTAATGTAAGACTGTAAAAAGTTATGTTGTCCATTTTTTGTAAGAGCCTATTTTGAATTTTTAGTGCCTATGTTAATGGTTTTAGTGCCTTTTTGCTTGCCTATTTTGAATTTTTTAAGTGCCTAACATCCAGACTGTAGTCATGACACATAAGCTCTCCATACATCCCTATACCGAGCTAATGTTTTCTAGTAATTCCCTTATAATTTATCTCTCTTTAATTGTGTTCAATGTTATTTTCCCATGTCATTAACAGTTTACATTCTAGGTGCTTACCCTCTGGTTTTCATACAAGGATTTTCCATGCCCCCCTTTAATTCCCTACTTATGCCACTTGTCCTGCATTCTAGATGTTATACTGCATTTAATCATTTACATCTTTAATGCCTAATTGTTAATGTCTGCTTTTTTATTCATGGAAAGAAGCTATTCTTGTTATCTCCCAAAGTTCAGAGTATTTCTATTTTAATTAACTCCCAACCTGGAAGTATTTTACCTACTTCATCAGATATACTGTATGGAGAATATAATTATTATCAACCTACTGATTATTTAAAATGTTTGACAAACATCTGCTAGGCTTCAGGACAGGACACAATAGCATAATAGTACATTACGATGCGAGGTTGGGAAGTTGTTTTTACAGAAGCAAGGAAAATGTTTAAAAACTGAGCAATAGCGAGGCTTTTAATTTCCGAGATAATGTAAAACACTTCATAAACGTGCATTGTACATTATTTTTTGCACAATGATGTTTTCAAAATAATAAATGATAGTAAAATAATAACATCTTTGTTGGAAATATTTGTGTCCATTATAAACAACTGGCTATTATTAACAGTGTGGGTAATGTTTATTAGTTGAAAGTACAGGAGGCCATGATATCAATTCAGTGATAAAATGGCGGCTACCACATACTTGTTGTTTAATATTGTTTCAAATAAAGTCCTGTTCATTTAAAATGCAGTGCTTTGTTTCATATAATGTATATTAACGTTACCTTATGGATACTTTTTGTATATACATTGTAGAGGGCAATGGTTTTACTTCCTACATGCATTTTGTAATATGTAGTATTACAGTATTGTTATTTTATTTTAGTATAGTTATTTAGGTTTGCAACACCAACATTTAGGAAATTTAACTTTCAATCATGGTCTCCTTTACTGTAAGCACAACAAAATGCATTATTCTGCAAAAAAACACTTTTCAAAGTTAATTAGGGCATATGTGAAGCCTTGAAGAACTTAAATCTAAGAATACAGGCTTTACTACACGACAGCAAGGATACACACTCTGTTGATATTACTTCATTATGTGGAACAAAGTCACACTGCGTGGGACACAGATATATTGAAGCTATAGTCAAAAAAATTGTAAACTTTGCAATATGTTAGTACAATGAATATAATATAATCTTTGTGATGAAACATTATATTTATTACATCGGATAAAATTATTTAAATGGAGCAGGTAATAAACAGTTTAAACACAGAAAAATACACTTTTAATACAAATTTCACAAATTCACAATATTTTCTTTTATCATACATACAATTGTTTTGATGGTCCAGTGGTTGCAATGATCATGTCTAATTGCAAAAATGCAATTCATACCTATTAGTGTAAATTGATTTTTAAGTTTATAAAAATACTTACATGTTATGTCTCTTCAGAATGGAAGTAAATTCTCAGATGCCATGTCATAAATTTAAACCACATAAAGAAAATTGTCTTAAATAAAGGTAACCTTAGTTGTTATGGAACAAACTTACTCATACATAAATACTAACTTATCATTAAATTTTATATTTCTGAAAGATAATTAATAGCTTCTTAGTTAATTTTATAAGAGAAAATGTTTTCAAATTTGATATATGATTATTAAAATTTTGGAAAGAATCCTGAGAATTATTTTGCAGAAATACTGCTCATGTAGAATCCCAATTTCGAGGACATATCACCTTTCGTAGAAAATGTATGAACTTGAATTGTTAATGATCTGTGATGTGCCTTAATTATACTCATGTGAGAGAAGTAATTTCACAAAGACATTGAATCCGAATATATGATGTTATGGTGAAATTAAATGTTTCTTACCTCTCCTCATCTATATTTTCTAAGTAAATTGCGATTTCAAGACCACAAAGGTCTCATCTTCAGCACCTTCTTGGCGACTGATGTTTATTGTCGATCGGAAGAAACTCTTCTTCTTCCCTCTGTTGGTGGACCAATGAACCTCTGGATCAGGTCAAAATTTGCAGGAATTTTGAAGTTCATAAGTTTTCTTTTGTTTTTCTGAATGTGGATCTCTTCCCAAACCATGAGTTCCTTTTGTTTGTCTACTTGTTTAATTAGACTGGCTTTTGATTCAATTAAATGTTTTTCGGACCAAGCATGAGCAGCTACTGCTGACTTTTCCACTTCTCCATTTTTGATGTTTCTAAGATGTTCTTTCACCTTTGTTTTCAAATTTCTTTTTGTTTTTCCAATATAAATTTTGTCACAATACCTGTATTTGATCTGATAAATTCCTGATTTGTTTTCATTTTCAATTCTTTCATTTTTATTGGTTTTAATTATCCTGTTAAAGGCTGTATTCATTCTTTGGTGCCAATCTTATATTAAACATTTTGAAACTTTTTAAATTTATAGCGTTTCAATGGATGGTAAGTGAATTTCTTGAATTTTATTTTTTCTGTTTCTTTTATAAGTGTGTTTTCATTTATTAATTTTAGTCCTTTAAATGTATTTATTTTCTTGTGTACCATATTTTCTTCATAACCGTTATCTAATGCAACATTAATTATGTGTTCTTTTTTGTTTCATAGTTTTCTTTGTTCATGGGTGTATTTACCAATTTGTGTGTCAAACTATTGAATACTGCCTGTTTGTGAGCAAAATGGTTGAATCCTGAAGTTTTAATAAAGTTTTCAATATGTGTGTTCTTTCTATAAATTCCAAATTCTATCTTGTTTTCTTCATTTCTTCTTAAAGTGAGATCTAAAAATGGGATTTGTCCTTTCATTTTCAGTTTCCATGGTAAATGTTACAGTTCTACTCTGAATGTTCAACAGCTTTAAAGTATCCTCTATTGTTTGTGATTCACAATAGCAATTACGTCATCAACGTATCTACTCCAAAATTTGAAAATCAAAGGATGTGCACTTGTTATTTTCTGCTCAAAACTTCCCATAAATAAATTGGCCAAAAAGGGTGATAGAGGATTCCCATAGAAAGCCCAGAATTTTGTTTGAAAAATTTTAATTTATATGTTAGAAACTTTTGTTCAATGTACAATTTAGTTAGAATTATAAATTCTTTTATACATTCTTTTTCTAATTTGTTTTTATTTAACCATTTTTCCAAAATTTTCAAAAAGTTTAATATAAGATTAGCACCAAAGAATGAATACAGCCTTAATAGGATAATTCAAATTAAAATTAAGTTGAGGAGACGGACCTTTCAGGTGAATATTCCATAATTTTATATTCATTTTGAATAATACCTCAACGGAACACATCATGAATTTTATAAAAGTTGATAATTAAAACCATTAAAAGTGAAAAAAATTGAAAACGAAAACAAATCAGGAATTTATAAGATCAAATGCAGTGATTGTGACAAAATTTATATTGCAAAAACGAAAAGAAATTTGAAAACAAGGGTGAAAGAACATCTTAGAAACATCAAAAATGGAGAAGTGGAAAAGTCAGCAGTAGCTGTTCAAGCTTGGTCCCAAAAATATTTAATTGAATCAAAAGCCAGTCTAAATAAACAAATAGACAAACAAAAGGAACTCACGGTTTGGAAAAGATCTACATTCAGAAAAACAAAAGAAAACTTATGAAATTCGAAATTCCCGCAAATTTTGACCTGATCCAGAGGTTCATTGGTCCACCAACAGAGGGAAGAAGAAAAGGTTCTTCCGATCGACATTATACCAGTCACCAACAAAGTTCTGATGACGAGACAGTATAGTCTCGAATTCGCGATCAACTTAGAAAATATAGATTTCACCATAAATTAAACCTCATAGTGATTAATTCCTATAAAAGTTAAATATGATATTATGATCATAATGGAGAAAATTAAAGCACTTCCAGTACACTATAAAGTTGTATATTATACTTAGGATTTTTTTTAGTTCAGTGCAGCAATGGAAATGTACAAGTTCAACCGGTAAATTTTCTGGTGGTAGTAGTTACAGGAAGGGATCAAAAGTACATTAATTTTTTTGATATTGGTTGTTCAATTTATTTACACCCACAGTTGTCTCATGTGGTAAATTCTGCATAAAATCATAGCAAAGCCCTAATGTTCCATCATCTTATTAAGTTATGTAGATAGGAAATAACATTATGAGGTTTATTTTAATTTATTTTGATTTGTATTTTGACTCACCTCATATTTCTTGACTCCTTCGCAGTTTCTCTGCTGTATTCACAGGATTTAACCATATTTCGCACAAACAGGCAGTATTTAATTGTTTAACATACACACTTGTGAACATTGAAACATGTTATAAAAATTGCAAAAGATAATGGATTTCAAGAAAAGATGATTCACAAGAAAATAAATAAATTCACGGAATAAATAAAAGTACTCTTCAGGTAGATAAAGAAATTGGTAAAAAAATCAAGAAATTCACATACCACCCTGCAGTATTTAACAAGTTTCAAATAATTTAATAAAAACCAACAGAAATGAAAAGATTGAAGACTGCAACAAATCAGGAATTTATCAAATTGATTGTAAAAATTATAAAAGGATATACATAGGGAAAACAAAAAGGAATTTAAATACAAGATTAAAAGAATATCTTAGAAATGTTAAAAATGGAGAAATAGAAAAATCTGCAATTGGTGCACATGCATGGTCAGAAAAACAAACAAAGGGAAAATTACTTAAACAGTTAGAAAAACCGAAGGAACTCACAATTTGGGAAAAAAATTTACATATGCAAGAATAAAAACAAAACTATGAATTTTGAAATACCCGGTGAAAATGAGAGGCAATTGATTTTGAGGTTCATCTGTCAGTCATCAGAGAGGGCAGAAAACAATCTACAAGAGAGGAAATCACTGGTCGACAGTTGTAACCGTGATGTCGCATTGAGAGTGTCACAAATACAGGGAAGAAACTCGAGTGAGTCTGCGAAGGAGTCAAGAAATATGAGGTTAGTCAAAATACAACTCAAAATAAATTCCATCATCTTGTTTGCTTATATCTTTGCATTTAATTCATAGCATTAGAAAACTTCTTTGCTCAGTCACAGTGCACCGTATTATCTGCACAGGCCACCTTTTTTTTTTTGCATCATTAGCATGTGACTTGGTATTTTCACCATTAGGCCTTTTGAGGTTGCAGTTTTCATTAACCCTTCTGCGACATCCTCTGTATACTGTACACACCTGTGACTTATCATGTGCTTCCAGGCCCAGTATGTAAGTACAGACCTGAACAACAATTTCTTGAATCTGATTTTGTGGGCAGAATTTTTATGTCAGTTTTGCTAAAATTCTAATATAGACATAAAACATACCTGTCAGAATAAATATATATTTATATATATATGATATGAAAAGATAAATAAATGCCTGAGTCAGGATTTGAACCTGAGTCTCTAAACTCGGTACGTTTATCCTGCTACCTTTCACATAAATTGAGAATACTATATACATAAGAAAAATAAATGTTTGTATTAGGATACCTGAATGGTTCAGATGGTTAGAGTGCTAAACATAGAGAGTTTAGAGTACTCAGGTTCAAATCCCGACTCAGGCAATTATTTTTCTTTTCATATCATATTTGCCTTCATAGCCTAATGTCAAAAAAAACATATATATATATATATATACCTGCTTAGGTCAGTTATTATAATTGTTATATTAGATATAATGTCCATGAACGAAAACTGAATTATACTTGTATATGTGGTGCAGTATTAATTTTCCACTGAAAAATGTGGGAAAAAATGAATAATTATAAGTATTAAAATACCTTCGTGTATGTATGGGTGATGTATTATAATTGATTATATGAACAAGATGCCGAACACCAGCTTTGAAATAGTTTTTTTTTTATTATCCACAAACTCCCCAGCATAGCATGTGATTTGAAGTTTTATCTTGAAGCTGGTTCATGTACTATGTGTAATGTTCTAACTAAAATCAAGAGTTAACATTTCAGTCTGTAGATTAGTGTATAATGTGATCATTAGCACTAGGATTTTTATGACCTAAAAATCACCGAAATATGCAAAAATATGTATCCAATTATGACAAGAATATGCACTGTAACATAAGTAAATATGACCTAATGTTACAATTATGTCATTTCAGTTGTAAAATCAATTAGTAAATCATTTTATGATTGATCATTTACTATGTAAATAAGTATATAATGCAAATGAGAAGCAGGCTAAAGTATGGAATTTAATAATTAAGTTTGGTCTGTATATTCTTACCTTTTAAGGTTGTTTCTGTTGGACATGTTTTTCAAGGCCTGTTTGTTCCATCATCAGCTTTTTCAGACTCTGTAATAGCTGAGGATGGGTCCAACAGGACTTGAAACATATGTCCAACAGAAACAACCATAAGAAGTAAGAATATACAGACCAAGCTTAATAATTATTAAACCGCCTAATGTTACTTCCTATTGTATTTTTAAAATGAACTTTGATATTGCAGCATGCCTTCTATTTTATTAAAATTATCAGTAGTTACTCCTTATCGTGAGACAGTACATAAATAGTTGACATATTTATGCTTAAGGAAAAAAAGTTCCATACTGTGAATTGGAACGAAATAGAAGACGAAGATAGATTTTACAAGAAACAAAATTCTGAGAAATTTACCAACTCAAATGAACACGGAAGGAATGAATTGTATGATAACAGTTCATTACTTCTTAAAAGAGTGAAAATGTCATAATATGACCAGTAAATTGCTATAACATGCTCTATATCATATAAATGGTCAAATATGCATAAATATTGGTAAACAAAGTACTAAATTTCAATTAGTTTTTTGTATAAAAAGCATTTACATACGTTTATGAGACATACAACAAAAAATAAATGCTATAACATAAATATCCTATCCCAAGTGATAATATTTTTGGTCTTTTAGTGGACTTCCCCATATATTTCTCTTTCGTGTGTTGCCTAGATACTATCATGAAATGTGCTTAGTTTGAATTCACCAATTCTGCTGGGGATCTAAAATTTTGTGTTATAGTGAAATAGTTAGGATTTTAGATGAATATGAAGTATCTGACTGATGGATAGACATTTGATAAGAGAATTTGAAAAAATCAACACCTGAGAGGAGATGCCAAGTGTGCTCTATGCTTGTAAAAAAACAGTGTATTGTACACATTGTCACATGGGACTATGCTTGGAGGGATATTTTGAAGCATACCATACAAACTGAATTACAGAGGTAGACCTAAAATATACTTAGTAGTAGTGAAGTTATCATTCTATTTATAATAAGTTCAATTTTTTCTTACAGATCTTGTTTGAAAGGGAAATTAATTATTGTGTGATGTGTGTCATATGAAACGTTGAGAAGTAATATAAAAGTGTACATTCTGTTCACACACAAACACACATTCTTAAGTTATTTTTAGACATGAATTATTTCCTCAAGTTTCACCTTCAGATACACAGATGACATTACCGAATTGCTATACTCAAAGAAATTCTAAATACAGGGCTCTCCAAAGTATAGGACCTTTAAAATAAATGTTTATTACTCATACATTTTTTAAAAATGTTCTATAATAATATCTTAATATGTGCAAAATAATTAGAATGTATTGTATTTATTAAATTTCTCTATATTTTTGTGCACAATTTAATCCAAATTTCATTGAAAGTGGATCATATTATCCGAGATTTGGATATTTCAAAATATTGGACTAAAATGAGCTTTAAATAATTAAATGTTCTCCGTCTGCACTGTGGAGGTCCATTTAAATTGTTCCAACACTAAAAGGTTAAAGTACTTGACATATGGGTAAAACTTTCAACAATTGAATGAAACATATTTTATGTCACACTTGATATATGTTGTATAAAATGTTATATAAATCCAAATTTTGTTTTAAAAGGCTTTGCTTTCATAGCTAACTGATATCTGACCGACAACTGGAAACTGATGTTAGATGCCACTTTGCAATTAAAGGAAAGCCTTTTGAAACTGGTCCTGGATTTGTACAACATGAATTTGAGGTGTAAAATCTGATTCTTTAAATTATTATTAAATAAACCGTTTTGGTGTTACTTCTTAAAAATACCAAATAAAATTTGTAATTTACTTCACAATCTGGATGCTTTTTTTTTGTACAAAATGATCATATTTTGCACATTTAGCCGGGCACATAAATTAACATAGCCACAGATAAATAATAACTGGCATAAAGATGGAGTGTGGTTATGTGATGATGTACAGTTTTAACAATGAGTGATGGTAGAGCATGATTTCTCTCTTGTCTTCTTCCCTGTAGAAACACGGTTTGAACCCTCTTCACTCGCCTCTTGGATATGGAAAATAAATTAAAAACGCCTTTTTACTAATCTGGATTACTTTGGAATTCTTGTGAACATTATACTTGTAACGTGCAGATTTTGGTTTCTTTACTTAAAGAAATCTCACCTACCCTTCTGGATTGTATTTCCACATCTGTAATTAATCCACTTATGAATAAATACAGAATTCTTAGTTTTATTCTTCATTTCTTGCATCTTTTAATATCAATACATTTGACTCCATATTAGCTAGCAGTTAAACATTTATTGATTATCAGTAGTTCATGATTCTTCCACTAGGACCGCCCTAATATTCATTGTGGAACAGAATAAATGTGCAGGACATGTGGTACTTCTGAAATAAATTCGCTAGCAAAACCGTGTTTTCTCACAAATGGAACAAAGGACAAATAGACATTTGTATGCTGGCAATCTGCAGCTACCATATTTATCTAGGATGATACAGTATGTAACTCATTTTTAACAAACATTGACTTACGGTCTTTCTAAAATGAAATATTAATTTTTGTTATCATGCATTATATTTAGTAGGTATCGTATTATATTTTCAGATGGATCGGGGTGAGCAAAGATTAGTGAAAATGTTAGCAAATCCAGAAGCAAGTGAAAAAAATTGTACTGGAAAAATTGTACATGTAGAAGGTAAATATACTGGAAATGAAAACAATCTCTCCGGGATATGCAATCCTAGTCACTCTTCACCAACAGATGAGGAACACTCGACATGCAACATTACTGATGTTGATGATTTCATTCCCAATGTTGGGGGTAAATCTTTCAAATGTTCAATTTGTTATAAGTCATTTACCCAGAAAGGAAATCTTAATGCACATTTACGTATCCATTCTAATGAGAAACCATTTAAATGTTCGTTTTGTGTGAAGTCATTTTCTGATAAGTCAAATCTTAATACACATTTACGAATGCATAGTGATAACAAATCATTCAAATGTTCTATTTGTAATAAGTCATTTACTTGGAAATCTTCTCTTACTGAACACTCGTATGTACACAGTAATCAGAAAACGTTAAAATGTTCAGTTTGCAGTAAATTATTTGCTTCGAAATCTAACCTTAACAGACATATACGTATGCATAGTAATGAGAAACCATTCGAATGTTCAATTTGCTATAAATCATTTGCTAGGAAATCTCATCTTGCTGACCATTTATACTGTGTTCATAATAATGAGAGACCTTTTAAATGCTCTCTTTGTAAAAAATTATTTGCTTTGAAATGCAATCTTAATGCACATCTACTAGTCCATTCTAATGAGAAACAATTCAAATGTTCCATTTGTAATAAGTCTTTTGCAAAGAATTCTTACCTTACCAAACATATAAATGTCCACAATAATGAAAAATTGTGGGGTCATGCCATAGCTTAATTTTAAGGCAAATGTCAGTGGTTCGAGTGCCAGTGGGACCAGTAATTTTATACTGGTCTAAATTTTGTACCAGCATCATGTCTCTGAGGTCCACGCAGCCTCTAGGCAAAGCAGCCATTCTGCATTGCTGACATCTCATGCTGATTATCTAGACGGAAGGGAACCGTAACCCATTTGCCTCAGAAGATAAGGTACACTGCCCTGCTATTAAATGGTCTTTCACTCATAAGATGAGGTTCACTCACTTAACTGTCGTCTGTTTTATATACTGTTACAATATTTTGTACATCCCTTGGCAGGGTAATCTTTTGTCAATATTTATGAATAGTAGAGGAATTTATTTTGGCCTTGAACCTTATTGTGATCTGTAGTATCATTACATTTTGTTCGTCTTGAATGTCTGAAAGTTAAAAAACTAAATACGCTGATTTAATATCTGTGTTCTTGGCAAATGCATTTAAACCTAAAGCAAATGGGTTATAGACACGATCCTAAGAGCTTCCTAAGCCCTGCATTGGGATTACTTTACTCTTTATATTCATATAGTCTGTTTGCAATAACTAATTTCTTACTTACTCATCAATTTTTATATGTAATTGAAGTGTAGGTTTCTAAAAATTAATTTATTCAGAAATAAAAATCTTGTATTGTGTTGATGTTGTTTAATCTCCTGTCTCTAATAAACAATTTACTCTTACATCCTGTATCTGTAAATTTGAAACTAATTAATTAATAATTTAGTTTGAAATCTGCACATTATTTGAATTAAAATATTCATGTTATGATAATCTTTATGTGATCAGACATAGAATTAAAAATGTAATCTTTCAACAATCATAAATTTGAACATTTTACATAATGTGATTTAGAAAATCCACGACTCACTTCATATTTGTACATTTCTTGAAGACCCATGGTTTCAACACTCTATGTGTCATTGTCAATTTGAAGGAACTGACAGTGACAGGTAGAGATCTCAAATAGAAAAAATTGACAATGACACATAGAGTGTTGAAACCCTGGGTCATCAAGAAAATCTACAAATATCAGGTGAGTCTTGCATTTTCTAACTCACATTATTTAAAATAAAGTTCTTAGTATCACTCTATTTACATATTAAATTAATTAAACAATGTGTTTTTTTATAAACTCATTTTTATTGAGATGTTATATTTATGTATTAACAAGAATTCATCCAAATGGTGTTTGCAATAAGTTAACGGACATAAATCCGAACTTAGCTTGTATTCTTTTATTTACATCTCTTTGTAATAAATTATTTGCTCACAAAGTTCAATTTAAGGTTAAGTTTATCACACCAATGAGAATTGTTTAAAAACTTATTTATTGAAATGTGATAATAAATATAGTCAATAGTAGGAATTAGGTTATTTATTTGTGCTGTTTGGTGCAGATGCTTGGTAGGTACTGGATAGTGTTGCTACATTCTACAACTACATAGGGTGTGCTAGAAATATGGATCACTGCATACACAACAAATGGTATCAGTATTCTCTATTTACTCATGCCATTTTCTATGAGGATCATTTAATAAGTTTTCAGAATGAGGTAAAAAGATACATATCTCATTGAAACTATTTTCATTTTTCAATATAATCTCCCTGCACTCTAATTCACTTAGTCCAGCAATGTTCCAATATCTTGATCCCATCTCGAAAATTAGATTCCTCCAATCCTACCAAATACTTCTCAACTTCGGCTATCAGTTCTTTATTTGAAGTAGAATCTCCATCTGCCAAGGAAGATTTTCAGCTTAGGGAACAGATGGAAGTCTGATGGAGTCATATCAAGTGAATAAAGCAGGTGTGCAACAATTCATACTTCAGTGTGTGTATTTTTGCCATGGCTACAACTATGTGTGAAGTTGCACATTATCCTGATGGAACAAGACTTTCTTCCTTGCTAAACCTGGCCTTTGTGTGTGTATCTTTTGTCCTAGTTGGTCCAGGAGATGAGCTTAGTATTGTCCCATAACTGTTTGACCAGTTGGAAGGTAATCAATCAAAAAAATCCCTTTTGCATCCGAGTAAACTGATGTCATGACCTATCCAGCCGACCATATTGCCTTTGTTTTTTTTCGTGGTGACAATCAGCATTTTTGCACTGCTCTGACTGTTGTTTTGTCTCTGGGATATATTAGTGGACTCATATTCCATCTGTGGACATAAACTGGCCCAAAAAATCTTGTTCATTTCTGTGGCCAAACATACTTCAGACATTTCCACTCTGATGCGTTTTTGATCCAGTGATAATAGCCACGGCACTCATCTATAAGATAACATTTTCATACTCAATTCCTCACTTAAAATGTAATGTGTCCATTCGGATGACATCCCTACAGCTTCAGCTATCTCTCGCAAATTTAGTCGGCGATCGTCCAATATCATTTTGTGCACTTTTACAATTGTTTCTGGAGTAGTGTCACATCTTGGCTGACCACTATGAGGATCATCGTCTAAGTTGTCTCGACCAACATTCAATCTTGGTTGTCCACTTGGTAAGTGGTGAATATAAAGGCGCACAATCCAGTATATGTTCTGAAAATCTGCATGAATTTCTTTTGCCTTCATGCCTTTTTTACAAAGTATTTTACCACCACTCATATCTCAGCATTTTCTATCTTCACAAATTACTACACGGGAACAACAATGTACACGTGTCCACACCGCAGCTCTCCATCCAGAGCTAGCTCTGGTGCACCATGTGTTTACTGCTAAAGGATGACTCATCATTATGCAGGAACCTAGTTGTGCTAGCACTGACCTATGGTGGTGATTGTGAGAACTTATCAAATGACCCTTGTATATGATTAATGGAATTTGGCCATTTTTTTTATTAAGATTTCTCTGTAAGTAGGTAAATAAAAACCTAAAAGACAGGATAATAGAAGTTAATTGAATACACAACTTGTGTTACATGCTAAGAGAAGGTGTTGCTTATATTAATTCTAATGGAATAAAGATTTTTGTACTTTGTAATGCTGATATTTCTAAATAACTAAATCCCTTCATGGAACCTACAAGTTTAAAGGTGTATTCACTTGGATCCTTCATGAAAGCTGTCCTCTGATAATTGAAACTAGTTCAATCCACAATATCCATTTCCCAAAAATTCACCTTAGTAACACCCTCACATATGGTCTAGATGTTCCTAATAATCCACAATGTGTTTGCAGTTTAAAAGTTCTGGAATCATTTCTACTGTCATCCACTCTTGTTAGATAAATTGTATTACCTGGGGTTATTAGATCAACAATATACATTATGAAGATCATTTTGTGAGGCATTCTATATTCTGCTTTCTCATTGCACTTAGCAGACACCTACATTGATACATTTGATATATTAGATACAGAAAAAGGCGAGAGATAAACTAAAAATATAATAATTATAACAATAATGATAATAGCTTCATTTTCTCTGGCAGACTTAAGGCTTTAAGGACTTTACTGCCACTCAACCAGGTTTTTAAAAAATGCAAAAAATAATCTTACATCTAAATTACAATAAACATTAAACAATTAATTGTTGTAAATACAATACAATTATTATTTATAATGTATTTTGATTTACTCTGGATGTAACAAATTAAATGTAATATGTACAAGAAATATAAAAATCCAGGAAAATTATGAATGACATAGTATAATTTAAATAAATGGAGAAAAATTAATTATTAGACAACAGGTAACTGTACAAGCGTGACTTAAAAGTGCCAAGTGTGTGGCAAGCTCTGATATTTCAAGGAAGGAGATTCCAGGAGCGGGCAGAGGCTAATGTGAAGAAAGTAGAATAAGAGGAAGTGCTATGAAGAGGGATTGTTAGCAGACTGTTATCTTGTGACCTAGTGTCAATATTGTGGTAAGAAGATAGCTTCTCAAATCTGGATGCCAGGTAACTAGGAGTGTAGGAATTCAGAATCTAGAAAATAGGTGAAGGAGAGTGCAATTTACGTGTCAGTAAGACAGAGCCAACAGAGGTTATTGAAGTGTTCGGAAATATGATCATAACAGCAGATATTGAAAATGAATCAAATGCAAGCATTATGAACATGCTGCAGTCTCTGTGGAAGTCATCAGATAATGACCAGCTAAAAAATAATGAAGGATTAGATATGAATAATAACCTTTATAACATTATTTTAATAATTTGGGAAATAGAACTGACTCTGAAAGAGTAGATGTATGGCGTAATTAATACAAGATATAAAGTACTCTCTACTATGAAATATGAAACATAAGGCAATATCATTATTTTCAGTGCTTATAAAATTATAACTAATATTTTGTATTCCAAATTACCACCAGGAAACATTGGATGAAGCCATGACATACACCGCATATTTGTTCTTTTCTAAACATTATAAGGTAGTGTTTAATAATAGAGAATTGTGTCTGTGAATGTACCTGCTAGTACTTATAATAATAATAATAATAATAATAATAATAATGGTATTTTTACCTGATGGGGTTAAGACCGTAAAGGTCTTCTGTTCCACTTCCTCAGATATTTACAGCTATTAACAATTATGAATTTTCTACATTATAATAATATGCATAGGCTATGCAGTCTACACATGGCAACAAATGTACACTTAGTGACAAAAAGAATAAGCCGCGCATGCTCGAAAAGCAATATCTGCGGTTCACGAGGTAACGCATTGTTAAATGTTTTAAATACGTTGTATTTGGTTCTAATTGTCTTAAATAGTTAAAGAACAGCGAAGGAGACATGTTTCTAGATATTTACGAGTGTTGGACAAATGCAATATTACTCAAATTGCGACATTTTAAATAAAGTTCAACTCTCGTTCATAGTGTAAAAGTAAACAAGGCAACTAGTATCCGATGTTCAAGTAGCGCAGACCGTTAAACTATTTACAACAAGATGAAATGTATGTAAAAGCCAGGGTTCGAATCCTCCGTCAAGTGTTTTATTCATTTGTATATTCGCAAAATACATCCTATAACATTTAATTCCTGCCACATATTCTACGTCCACTTTACACTGTAGGCTATTAATATCCCTGCCTTCGTAAATTCTGTAACACTATTCAGCTAGCGGTATAAATTTAATTGTGTGTGCAGTGCCACGTTTTAATAATAATGCTATACATTTATGTAATAAAATATAATATAGCTTTACATATTTATGAGTTTATTTATTTATTACGTTTTAGTGATGAAAAAGTTTCACCCTTCAATTAAACTATTTAGTTTATATATATCAAGTCCAGCATAGTGATAGCCCATAGTTGATGGATATTAATAAAAAAAATATTATTATCCATCATCTATAATAATAAAAATACATCCATAGTAATTCTGCCCGAGGGCAGGTCTTTCACTGCAATCATAGTATTTTAATGCTATGCTTTGCAGCTTTGCTAGGGATTTATAGGTGTGGTAGCCTCCCGTTGCTTTCCACGTCAGTGAAGGGTGATGATGATGGCCGGAGGATTTTCGGGGATCTTAGGGCCCTAAGCTTCCTGACATTTTTCTTATAGATGAGGAAAAGCCCCGAAAAAACTCACCCAGGAGCCTGTACCGACCGGGAATCGAACCCGGGACCGCTGCGTGACAAGCAGTACGCTACCTCGAGGCCACAGCGGCGGACTTACTCACTGGCACTATCGAACACGTAGGTTCATGGTCGCGCGGACATAAGCTCTCCATACATCCCTATCCTGAGCTAATGCTTTCCAATCATTCCCTGTATAATCTACTTCCCTCAAATCATAGTTAATGTTATTCTCCCACCTCATTCTCGGTCTACCAACTGGGCGTTTTCCCTGTGGCTTTCCTACAAGAAGCTTCCATGCACGTCTTTCTTTCCACATACGTGCAACATGTCCTGCCCATCGCAGTCTACGAGACTTAACTGTTCTTATTATATCTGGCTTCCTATAAAGACCATGTAGTTCATTGTTATGTAGTCTTCTCCATTCACCTGTATGTTCATCTCTCTTTGGTCCAAAAAAATTCCTATCTACTTTATTCTCAAATACTTGTAATCTTCTTTCCTCCCTTAAAGTAAGAGTCCATGTTTCGCACCCATATAATATAACTGGTAGAATAATAGTTTTATATATTTTCAGTTTAACGTTTTTTGAAAGGAGTTGGGACATCAAAAGTCTCTGCAATGCATAATAGCACGCATTTCCAGAATTAAGCCTATGTTTAATTTCTTTGTGCATCTCATTCCTATTTGTGATTATTGTTCCTAGGTATTTGAATTCAGCCACTTCCTCAAAATTTCCCTCATGTGTCATTAGCTGTCCATTTCCATTATATAATGAATTTCTACATGTGACCATATATTTAGTGTTATTGATGTTTACTTCCAGTCCTAATTTCTTAATGTTACTCAATAGTGTGTGCGTGTTGTCCTTTAGTATCTCCTCGCTATCGGCCAATAATACTTCATGATCAGCATAAGCTAACAGCTTATTAATAACATTCAGTTGTAAGCCTTCCTCATTCTCTAAAGAGTTAATGGCATGCTCTAGTACAAAATTAAATAGTAGAGGAGATAGTGCATCTCCTTGCTTCAACCCATTCTGGATTTCAAAAGTGTCCGAAAACTGTTTGCCTACACGCACCCTAGTCTTTGTGGCATTTAGACACATTCGTATAAGTCTAACTAACTTTTTAGGAATTCCGAACTCCAGCAGGATACTATATAACTTCTCCCTCTTAATTGAATCATATGCTTTTTTGAAGTCTACGTATAGTTGATGTACACTACCATTATATTCCCATTTCTTTTCTAAAATCTGTCTTATACTAAAAATCTGATCTGTTGTAGACCTGTTTCTTCTAAATGCACATTGATGATCTCCTAGAATGTCATCAATATAGGGAGTAAGTGTGCTTACTAATATATTTAAGAATTTTATACGAAGTTGAAAGTAATGAGAATAATAGTAATAATAATAATGGGTTGTATCAAATAATGTGAAGAATATAATTTCCTGGGGATCCAAATTAACTCAAAATGTACCCAAGAAAATGACAAAATATAGAATTAGAAAAGGCAGGTTGGTAATGACAATGTTAACCATAGTTTTGTGGGATATGAACATAAGAATAGATACCAAATTAGAAAATTATAAATCCATAATTCGAAGCACGCTAACATACGGAACTTGGCAGTTATATAAACATTTGAGTTTGAAATGGATTGTTTTAGACGTTCGACTAGGCATTCTAAATTGGAAAAAAATCAGAAATACAATCAGCACACAACAAATGAAAGTCCAAAATCCAATATTAGATCTTGTGAAATACAGACAAGTTGAATGGTAAGGCATACACGTAGGATGGTAGAGAAAAGATTACCCAGTCAAGCTTTGCAATGGATTCCACCTGGAAAAGGAAAGAGTGATCGACCTAAATTTAAAAGGATGGATGATGTAAGAAGATGTATGATGAGACTAGGTCTGGAAGAATTGGAATGAGAAGACACACAAGAATGGAGAAAGAAGATAAAAATTTAAAAAACTTTGGGCATAGGAAGATGTTTTATTACAACGTAAACCTGTTTATAAATAAATAAACAAATAATAAAAATAGTAATACTTCCAAATAGTTAGTACGTTTTTTCTTTAAGAATGGACATAGTACAGAATAAAATAGAATGCATTTTAAGAGTTAACAAAATAACCTCACCGGGAATCGAACCTGTGACCTCTTGCATACTAATCAAGCCACTAAGCACTGAGCTAAGCTTTCTTTGCCTCCTCACATTTAAAAAGAATACTCTTCAAAGGAAGGAGGGAAACGTATTGTAGCTCTACTGTGCAATTATTTTACTTGTGTGAATCGCGCGTTACTTACTTACTTACTCACTGGCACTATCGAACCCGTAGGTTCATGGCCGCACGGACATAAGCTCTCCATACATCCCTATCCTGAGCTAATGCTTTCCAATCATTCCCTGTATAATCTACTTCCCTCAAATCATAGTTAATGTTGTTCTCCCACCTCATTTTTGGTCTACCAACTGGGCGTTTTCCTTCTGGCTTTCCTACAAGAAGTTTCCATGCACGTCTTTCATTCCCCATACGCGCAACATGTCCTGCCCATCGCAGTCTACGGGACTTAACTGTTCTTATTATATCTGGCTTCCTATAAAGACCATGTAGTTCATTGTTATGTAGTCTTCTCCATTCACCTGTCTGTTCATCTCTCTTTGGTCCAAAAATTTTCCTAAGAACTTTATTCTCAAATACTCGTAATCTCCTTTCCTCCCTTAAAGTAAGAGTCCATGTTTCGCAACCATATAATATAACTGGTAGAACAATAGTTTTATATATTTTCAGCTTAACGTTTTTTGAAAGGAGTTGGGACATCAAAAGTCTCTGCAATGCATAATAGCATGCATTTCCAGAATTGAGCCTATGTTTAATTTCTTTGTGCATCTCATTCCTATTTGTGATTATTGTTCCTAGGTATTTGAATTCAGCCAATTCCTCAAAATTTCCCTCATTTGTCATTAGCTGTCCATTTCCATTATATAATGTATTTCTACGTGTGACCATATATTTAGTTTTACTGATATTTACTTCCAGTCCTAATTTCTTAGTGTTACTCAATAGTGTGTGCGTGTTGGCCTTTAGTATCTCCTCGCTATCGGCCAGTAGTACTACATCATCAGCATAAACTAACAGCTTATTAATACCATTCAGTTGTAAGCCTTCCTCATTCTCTAAAGATTTAATGGCATGCTCTAGTACAAAATTAAATAGTAGAGGAGATAGTGCATCTCCTTGCTTTAACCCATTCTGGATTTCAAAAGTGTCTGAAAACTGTTTGCCTACACGCACCCTACTCGTTGAGCCATTTAGACACATTCGTATAAGTCTAACTAACTTTTTAGGAATTCCAAACTCCAGCAGGATACTATATAACTTCTCCCTCTTAATTGAATCATATGCTTTTTTGAAGTCTACATATAGTTGATGTACAGTACCATTATATTCCCATTTCTTTTCTAAAATCTGTCTTATACTAAAAATCTGATCTGTTGTAGACCTGTTTCTTCTAAATGCACATTGATGATCTCCTAGAATGTCATCAATATAGGGAGTAAGTCTGCTTACTAATATATTTGTTAGAATTTTGTACGAAGTTGAAAGTAATGAGATGCCCCTATAGTTGTTGCAATCAGTTTTATCTCCTTTCTTATAAATTGGTACGATAATTGATTCCTTCCATTCATCTGGAAGAGCTTCCTTTTCCCAAATCATACTAAGCAACGAGCATATCTTGTCCATCAATTTTTCTCCCCCTGATTTTATCAGTTCTGCTGGGATCTCATCTGAACCTGATGCTTTATACATCTTCAATTTTTCAATTGCCATTTCAACCTCTAATGCACTTGGCTCTGCGACTAGCATTTCTGCTGTCTGTAACTTCTCCTCAATGTCCTGTTCTGTATGTACATTTAATAGCTGATTAAAATAACTTTTCCATCTATTTAATATACTCTTGGAATCTGCAATCATATCCCCATTTTCATTCCTAATTATGTTTGTTCTAGCCTGAAACCCTTTCTTCTCTATACTAATTCCCTGATATAATTCTCTAATGTTCCTATTTTTTGCATTCATTTCAAGATCATTAATCTTCTCTCTCAAATATTCGCTCTTTTTACTCTTTAGTAACTTGGTGGTTTCCCGTCTAACACTACCCAATTGCTCTAAATTTACCTCATTTGGCTCTTGTAACCATTTAATTTTTGCTAGCTTTCTTTTCTTTACAATGTCGGCACATTCCTCATCAAACCATTTCTTGTTTTGCCTCTTTTTTAAACACCCAATGCTTTCTGATGCTGACAATTTAATAGTATCTCTTATAGCCTCCCATTCTTTATTTATATCAGTTTCTTCTTCGTTTGCCACATTGTCATCTGAAGATTCCAGTACTTCAAATCTATTAGCAATTTTGATTTGGTATTCTTGCCGCATTTCATCATTTTTCAAGTTTTTTAATTCATATTTTACAGAATCATCTTTAGCGTTTGTTCCTCTCATAAGCGATAGCCGTTGTCTGATTTTCACCCTGACCAGATGATGATCTGAATTGCAGTCTGTCCCTCTAACTGATCTAACATCAATGATGCTACTGTGCCAGCGTTTATCCACTAATACATGATCTATCTGGTTCCGAGTTTCTCCATCTGGGGACGTCCAGGTGTATTTATGAATATCCTTATGCTGAAATGTTGTGCTCTTAACAACGAGATTCTTTGATGTGGCAAATGTGACTAATCTAACCCCGTTGTCGTTACTATCTTCATGAAGACTGAATTTGCCTATTGTTGGTTTGAATATATCTTCCCGCCCCACTTTTGCATTAAAATCTCCTAAGACAATTTTCATATGATATCGTGAAAGGCTATCAAATAAGCATTCTAATTCTTCATAGAATTCATCCTTGATCTTGTCATCTTTATCTTCTGTGGGGGCATGTACATTTACAATTATAAAATCATGTCGTTTACCCTTTAGAATTATGAATGATATCCTATCACTAACAAACTTAATATCTCGGATAGCGGATAGGATCCTCCTTCTGACTAAAAAACCCGTTCCAAATGCAGGTCTTTCTGCACCCCCATAGTATAATGAAAAGCTTCCTGATTCCTGACTACCTTCTCCTGGCCACCTAACTTCCTGTAAAGCGACTATATCCAAGGGCGATTTATCCAATTCCCGCGTTAATCGCGCGTTAGAACTTGAAATATTCGAAATCAAGAGTCGGCCCATTCCTTTTGTCGCTAAGTGTACTTAATAATAATAATGATAACCTATAACCTGGTTAAGTAATTGATTGGTAAAGAATGTGCAAATATAAAAGAACAATAAAAATATATGTAGAATAAGTTATTCACCATATAGTCTAAGCAAATACTTAGTGAGTTTTTTTTATTTATTTTTTACTGTGTTTGAGATTCCCAAGGAAAATAGTTATGTTGTATATATGTAATAAATAGAATATCTTTGGGTTTATCATAGTTGGTATATCTTATTTAGTGATTTTAAGTTAGGCAAAGTTATAAAACAAGATGATACAATTATGCCTATGTTGTTTAATGGAGTTTTGAAAATAGCAATAAGTAAATCTTGTATACAATCTAATGGAACAATTTTTAGTAAATATTTCGTAGTATAGTTTATGCAGATGATATTTTTTATTATGAGAGCAACACAGAAAACATCAAGTCAAACATTCATCATTTTAAAGGAACAGACAAGTAATCTGCGATTGGAAATTAATAGAAAAATACAATGCAGTTATGTGAAGGAAATATATTCTACGTGTTGTATTAAAAATGAACAGAATTTTAAAAATGTTAATTAATTTTCACATTGAAATAGGAATGAAATATTGACCACAGCCTAAATAGGACTCCTGCAGCATATAGAGCACAGTTTACTCTCGATCCCATACTTAAAATGTCAAATACTACATCAATATCCATCCATAGTAATTCTGCCCGAAGGCAGGTCCTTCACTGCAATCATAGCATTTTCATACTATGCTTGCAGCTTTACTAGGGAATTGTGTAGGTGTGGTAGCTTCCCGTTGCTTTCCACGGCGGTGAAGGATGATGATGATAATGATAAGGATGATAATGATAAGGATGATGGCCATATGATTTCGGGGACCGTTTGGGCCTTAAAGTTTTCCTGACATTTGTCTTACAGGTGAGGAAAACCCCCGATAAAAACCTCACCCAGAAAAACTGCCCCGACCGGGGATCGAACCCGGGCCCGCTGCGTGACAAGGCAGCACGCTACCTCGAGACCACAGCGGTGAACTACATCAATATAATGAAACAAAAATACAAAATCTTACTCTAGTATTAATAAAAGGAATTTATGTAAAAATGAAAATATTGTGAGTAAGGAACCAAATGGCTTCAGTAAGGGGACATATTACTATAAGAGCTACTGTATTATGAATTTAGTAATTTATAATTATTAGAAGTTAAACGAGGTTGCAGTTGACTAGTGGTTATGCTCCTTGCCTCTGGTGGCGAGGGTCAGGCGATCAAACCTGGCCGCGGTTGAAGTATTTTATTAGAACAGAAAAATCCAAGGAGTAAGTCGTTTGGGAGGGAGTTTAAGCCGCGGGTCTCGAGTGTAATGATTTTCAGGCTCATGGAAGATCCTGAAGACTGAACAAAAAGGCCTCTAAGCAAAATTTACCGGTCTCAATCATCCTAGTAATAACTTAGTTGCCCACTAGATGTCTCATTGAGTCGGTGTGGTGACCTCATGACATCTTTGGGTAAATACGCTAACTAAAATTAACTTGGTCTATTAACTCCTGACAAAGAGGAGGCTTTGGTTCAACAATGGGCTGCGCTATTAATCATCACCACCTATTTAGCATTTGCTGAATTCTTTAAAGGTTTTAACTGGGTAAATCACAGCATATTATTAGATATTTTAGCATATAATGGAAATTCGTTAAAAAAATATATTCTTTTATGTATACAATATTTTAAAAAATAACTTAAAGTTAAAATTGCAAATAAAATATTATAAAAAAATATTTATTTTATTAATTTATTTAGCCTGGTGGAGTTAAGCCATGGAGCCTTTCTTTTTCCACTCACCAGCACAAACATGTTTACATCAGTGTACAGAAATCACAACAATATTAGGTATTAAACTATTATTTTGTCAAACTGAACAATAATAAAACTAAATTCTAATAACACAATAACAATTATGGCAATTAAAAATGCAATTACTAGTAAAACATGTACAAAGGAAAAAGAGTCTCTATCTATTACCCATCAAAATATACAAGAAAGATAATTAAATATAATGAATTAGTCAGTTCTATAAAAGACGTGAACTTAACATGTTTAAAATCTTGCATGGGGACTGCTCTTCAAAGAAATAAGTAACTACAATAGACATAGAGATTATAGCGTATACCAAAGTCCATCAGAAAGACTTAGCATGACGAGTCGCTTAATAACAGAGAACTAGAAGATAAACACAATAATCCAAATACGTTTATAAGCAGAATATATCCGTGGCTGGGTCCAAAATATTCACGGAATTGTTTCATTACTTTAACTAGGGTAACTACTAGGCATAAATAATCATTCTCAATAAATATTCTAATCTGAGCTAATAAATAATCTATAATCATGAGTACTTGACGGGGACACTTAAGTATTGTACCGTATTAAGCTATAGCTAGACTCAGGTTCAAGTGATCTACTGTTTAAATAAGAATTCAGCATGTAAAATTAGTAAACATATTTAAATAAATAAGAATATAAATCAATGAATATAAATAAATGGTTATTTTACAAATTGAATTGAATGCATAATTAACAAATTATATAACCAGTCCTGATAAATAATATAATAATAATAGTAATGATAATAATAATACATTCATACCAAATAACATTCATACTGCATTCTCTCCTAATTGAAGCTTGGTTCCTCCCATGACGTCTGCAAGTCAATTTCTCGTGCAGGAAGCTGAAGGAAACCAATAAATCGGCGATACACGCCGCAACTCAAAACGAACCCAAAAGGGAAGAATGCCGGTCGGTCAGAGGCTCCTAAGTGACTGACCCAGATCGTTCCGTGTCGCGGATAGATATTACGTCGGCGCAAGCAATGCGCCGGCGCACGCAAGCAAGGAAGGGTGTATACGGGAAGGGTTGGCACAGAGAGCAGTGGAATAGAGTTATCGTAGGGCAACACACACACAGATATGTCTAGAACACGCAAAATGTATGTTCTACATGGTTCAATCCCCCCCTCCTATCTCCCGGGCAAAAAGAAAGTCCGTTTCACTGTCCCCAATTCGAAATGCCACACTGTCCTCATGTCGGCGAACTTGTGCTCTGTAATATACAAACTGGATACTGATGATCCCACAGACGCACCTTCCGACCACGAACAGTGTCCAGGTACACGCGGGCGACGTCGAACTTCTTGAACCAGTCCCAGGGAGAGGGGTGAGATACTCCAAAACCGACTGACATTCCAATTAATAGGTTGCCGCAACGCAACCTCGTTCAGTCGGACTTCTCTGGGCGGCTGAAGTATATTCCATTTCGGGTTGTCGAATGAGGACCCCGCTCAGCCGCTGCATTCTCTATTGATGCAATGTGCGTCCATCCAGATGTAGTGCACTTGGGGTAGGCCTTCCTCAAGTACGCCAGGTTGCCAAGCTGCTATATTTCCAAGTAGATCAGGTTGCCACTCTGCATTCCACACTCTGTGCCGTGGAAAGGAACAGGATACTCGTAACAAACGACAAATCTGCAAAAAGAATAAAGCGAGAGGAGCGACAGGAAATAACAATAGAAGACAACAAAACTATACAAATTTACATTGACTCAAATCGAGCATAGAAGTTAAGCTCACAATTTTATTTGCTTTTATAAGAGCCACAAACAATTACAATAAAACACCAGGCTCTTAGAACTACTTGAACCCTAGTACGTACAATTTAACTCCCTCGAATATCAAAACATGAACACAGGGTAACTAAACCATTTATCCAGCCTTAAATTTCCAACGCACTCACTCATGATTATAAACAAATGCTGGACGTAATTATCCAGTACCAAGAATTATCTACCTATCTGCAGCAAAATAAATTAGGGTAGAGAAAGCACTAGAACATTCGCGTGATGATAAAGAGAAGCCTTAACACGGCATTGCCTAGAGACATGCCCGAACCAGTGAAAATTCCAGCACTGAATTTTCTTTCAATGCTGTTGCGAATCATTAGAATTTAAACGTTTAGAATATCTAGAATCCTCCGATCCTTTATCCATATGCCCAAATTGAGAATTCCGTTGTTCCTCAGCAATATCTGAATTCGCTACCTGTTGCGCAAGGAGATACAACTCCGCTATAGTAGATGGTTTTGTAGCGATCACTAAGTGCATCCTAATACCACGAAACATATTTTGAAGAACCAAGTCAGTTAAATTACTTTCAGAAAAGTCGAGCTCCAACATAAGGTATGCACTATGAATCTTGGAAATGAATTCATTAAAGATTCTCTTCGCTTCTGTCATCGACGGGTGACAAACTTTATCTTATAATCTTCCAATGAGCGAATGGGTAATAAAGAAGACTTTATATGTTCTACCGCTGATGACCAACTCATGCACGATTTAACAATATCGCTACAAATATCAAACAAAGTTTCCCTCAGTGCAAGTCAAAACTCAGTTTGCAAAAGTGAGTAACAGGTAGTGTGATGAGGAGGGATATAAAGTGAAAATTGCTGATGGGATCAGATATCTAATTTATGTGTATCAGGTGGTGTAATCAAGAAATATAAACTAAAAGTATCAAAATCCAAAATTGTATGGACTTCCAAAAATACACAAGAGGTGTATAAGATGAGACCCTCATTAATAATATTGGCTCACCTCGTTATAATTTAAAGAATTGCCAAGTTTGGACAACAAAAGTATTGAAAACTCAATTGGACTAGTAGAAAAACTGAATAATATTTCAATACATTCTAATGACACATTGGTTTCATTTGATGTTTTTTTTATTCCCTAGCATCCAAATTGAAGATATGTTAAATGTTTTTAAAAGAGAGTTAATAAAAATCATTGTATAGACAGTATTATTTTCATTTTCAATCTAAAATTTTATTAACAAATCTCAGGTTTTGGCTGTGGAAAATCCACTTTCGCCATTTTTGGCTTATTTATTTATAGGTTATCTCGAGTGTATCATCGCCAATGCTTTCCCTTGCGTTTATAAATGTTTGGTATACATATTTAGATGATATTTTCTTTGTTATAAATTCTAAATATAATGACGATGCATTGAAGTTACGGAATCTTCAAGATTAATCTGTAAAATTTACTAGTGAAGTGGGAAGGAATAACCAAATCCCGTACATAAAATCAGAAATGAACGACAACAAAGAACCGAATTAAATATTTACGGAAAATATATTCCTACAGATAATAATATAAAATCTTCTGGTTTTAATAATTTTGCATATAATGATACAGTTTTCAACAGTTTAATACACAGATTAATACACGTTACACTAAATGAAGAGGATTATAAGACTGAACACAACCACATTTTAAACGTAAACTACTTTAAATGGCTTTGGAAACGAAATTATAATAAATAAATTAAAGAAATTCAGAAAACTGAATACATAAGAATATACCATTCTTCAATCTGATTCCACGAAACAAAAACAATTCGAGAAAAGCACTTACCTTTCTAATATATACAACGAATTAAAATATATTTAAAAAATAAATATCACGTTAGCACCGACAAATAAATTTTGCCTCATTAATCCACTCATAGCTAAAAACTAAACTCAATTTTACAACAGGTCATTAGCCTACCAGCTGGTTGCTGGCCTCACAATTACATGTGTTAATCACATAGGTAGTCAATCATCCTGCCAGTATATGGTTACATGTGGTTAACATTACGGGTCCCCCAAACTGGAGCTGCTACTTATTGTAACTACACACATTCCTCATGATGTTGGATGGGATGGGTCTGATACTGGCTGAAATTCCATGAGAAAACGTCTTCCTTCATGGAGACCCGAACCAGCCAAGTCATCTGGAATTTATCAAATTGGTTGTAAAGACAGCAATAAAGTATACATGGGGGAAAATAGACACTTTCACAAAATAATGCTTTATAAATATTAAAAATGGTGAACATTAGTAATCAACAATTGCCCTCATAATTTGATGGAGAGTCATAAAATTGAAAAGAGAGACTACATTTTTAAAACATTAGGAAAGAACCTTTGAAATTTGATGGTTTAGGAATAAATAAATAAATAAATATGTAATTAAAAACTAAAGTAATGCCGTTCCATGGAGAACAATAAGAACAAAATAGTATTTGATGATAAAGTGTTTGTACAGGTTACACACTTCCAGTATTTGGGCTGCGGTATAACTTATGAAGAAGAAAAATATATCATCATCCTTGCAAGTATTAGGCCATGTGACCTGTTACGGTCTCAAAGAGCAGTTTTCCATCCAGCGCTGTTTTGGACGTCCCAGCGATCTTCTGCCTTGCAAAACATGGCTTCTGGAATTCTTTGAGACGGCATTCGTTGAAGATGGGATTTCCAGTTGTTCTGGTAGTTTTGTATATGGTGAAGAATGGGTTCTACATCCAACTCTTTCATAATTTCCTCATTTTTTTATGGTCCCACTTTGTATAGTCCGCTGTACGGCGCATTAATTGCATCTCATTTGCTGTTATTCGGCTTTCATCTCTTCTTCGTATTGTTCATGCTTCACTAGCATATCTTAATACTGGAAAAACAAGATATAAATAAGAAAATGCAGACATTTCAACATATTTGTGGAACAATCAGACGAACACTGAGGAACAAAGTAAGAAAGGATGCACAGCTAAGATTATACTCAACGATGGTACTACTGGGGGCGATGTATGGAAGTGAGGCCTGGATCCTGAAGGAAAAATAAATAAAAAATTCAGGCAGCCGAAATGAGATTCCTACGGACTGTGGAAAGTTGTGCAAGAGAAGAACATATTAGAAATGAGAATATTAGAGAGGAACTAAGAGTACAACCACTTCTTCGACAAATAGAAGAACACAGGCACAATTGGATAGAACATCTGCAAAGAATGGCAGAAGATAGGATACTGAAGATGGCACTGATGTATAATCTGGAAGACTAAGATCGGTAGGAAGACCAAGAAAGCGTCGGGCTGAACATATGTGAGATCGGAACAGGCAAAGACCTAATCCGTGAAGGACGATGATATATCTTAATATATATAAATTACGTGTCACGTTGTTTGTCCGCGATGGAATCCTAAACTACTGAACCTATTTTAATAACATTTTGCACACTGTGTGCAGTTTGATCCAACTTGAGACTTAGGGTAATTTATAACTAAATATATAGTTGCATTATTTTTTATTGCAAATTATTTTTTATTATTTAAGAAAGAGTTATAATTATCTGTGAGTTACATACGATTCTAACAGATGGCAGTGTAATTATCTGTGAGTTCCATACGATTCTAACAAATGGCGGTGTAAGGTACTTTGGTAAGGTTAATTGGTTTATTATTTAACAAAGAGAGATCCAGAAGGTTGTGCTTTTTTTTGCAACCGCGAATTTCAATTGAATTACAAATATTGATTATTTCATAATTTAAGTGTGTTCAGCGTTTGTTTTATTTTGAATATTATTAATTTCGTGTGTAAGTATTAGTTGTAAGTAATCTGACTGAAAGACAGCAACTTAATTTAAATTTTAAATGTATACCTTAGCCACAGCAACGCGTGGCCAGGACTTCTAATATATATTAAGAAGAGTTTAGATCCAATAATTTTGAAGTTCCAAGTGAGTGGGATTTGATCACATGGTTCATGAAATCAACCCCAGATGGCAACTTTGTAGATGAAAATATAGACCGAAATTCGACAGACATAATGGCCGAAGATGGGAGGGATTCCTCTTGAAGAATGCAGTTTCCATCCTTGAAAAATACGAAGTATGAGATGAGATATGTCTCTTTTAATTAATTTTTTATTAGTATAACAAAAAGTTGAGATAATTAATTAGATGATGATGAATTAACACAGGTGAGAGACAAGTTTGTGTATTCTCTCCCTTCTCTTCGTTACTTCCATCTAATTCATAACCAATTAGTTACAAGAAACAATATTTTGCTGCTTCCCTCCATAAACAGGAATCATTTCTCATGACTACATACATCTGAAGATGATCTACAATGACTATTATACAATTTAACAACAAAATATTCCATAGGAATATATTCAGAAAGAAAAATAATATTCCTCTGTCAAGAAATTGTTATCGTGAATTTATTAATATTATCATCATCATCATCGTCCTTTCAAGTATTAGGCCCAGTGGCCCGTTACGGTCTCCCGCCATCTCCGAAAAGGTCGACCCACAGATCTTCTGCCTCGAAAAATGTAGTGAAGAATTTGTTTTGTTATTCTGTGACGATCCATGCGCTGAATATGGGCTAGCCAATTGTTTCTATATTCTTGGAGGTATTCAGATATAGGTACGATGTTTAACTCTCTGGCTATTGTTGCATTTCTTTGCAGAAATTTCATCTCCGTGGCTGTAATATGACGATCATCCTGAGTTCTGATGGTCCAAGCTTCACTGCCATAACAGATTATGGGTCTAGCGAGAATTTTATAGATTTTCATTCTTGTGTGTCTCTGCACTTTTGATGGTTTAAAAACTTGGTTGATAATTCTTAAAGCTTTATTATAGTTTTGTATTTTAAAGGATATATCACATTCCTCATTATAAGTTAGATTATATCCTAAGTATTTAAATGATTACTATTATCTGATATATTATTTGTTTTACCGGGTGTATATATATATATATATATATACACACAGTGTAAACTTGTTTAATCTGGAACACGAATAAAGCGGAAATCTGTTCAATGTGAACAGATTTATTGGTGCCGACAAAATAATAATAATGCTATGTGTATTTATGTTGTATAAAACGGAATCTGTCCAACGCGGCAACGGAAGGATATTTGTACACAATTCTTGAAATAAAATGTTTATAAGGCGGAAAGATAGAGAGAGAAATAGTTTCCACTTCATTGAATTACCGTTAGGCGAATTAACAATAAGTGATGATTCCTGAAGCCGGGTGAAGTAGAGTTTCTACTTGTATCTGGAATTTTATTTCGGTCTCAATGCACACCCGTTATGCGAAATAAGGGTTTGTTTAACAAATATTTGGCATGTAACATCTATCTTACAAATAACCAGTGCATTGAAAAATCTTAAAATTGGTTTAAGATCTGAGAACGATTGTGTACGTATCTTTCACTGGTAGCGTTCTGCACTTACGGAATGAAGATGGTTAAATCGTATTTATCATTGTCATCCATCCATAGTAATTCTGCCCGAGAGCAGATCTTTCACAGCAATTATAGCATTTTCATGCTATGCTTTGCAGCTTTACTCGGGAAGTGAAAATGATTGAAGATAAAGAATAACAAACTCTTAGTATGCGGAATAATGACTAAACTTAAATGTGGAAAAAAACAAGTTTATGAGATTTTAAATAACAAATGAATTGACACAAATAAATGGTAAAAGAAAGAGAGAGAGAGAGAGAGAGAGAGAGAGAGAGAGAGAGAGAGAGAGAGAGAGAGAGAGAGAGAGAGAGAATTTTTTCTACACTATATTGTTTAATTTTCAGATTAAGATTTTGGATGCTCAACACCTACATTAATATAAGATTAAACACCTTTGCAATGGTATGCTTGAAATTAATTATTTCTAACTCAATTTTGTGTCACCTTTATCATGGACAGATAAATTTTCAGAAAGTTTTTTTTTTTTTTTTGCGAATACATTTTTCGCTCAAGTTTCCTACCAGCTCTTCCTCATTTTCTATTGATTTTACCATTGTTAAATTTTGCAGAAATGATTCACCCACCTCAATTGCCTTTCTGAATGTTTTTGCTTTTTTTTATTCCTTTCTTTTGACTTTTCTTCTGTGTTTACTCTTGTATTAAACTGGTGTTCAGTAGCCTATAGGGCTGTTCTCATAATGTTATAATTACACAGGTCTATAAAATATATATTTTTTAAATCATCAGATATAACTATATGCGTCTGTTGGCCAGTTTTTCATGCTTATTACAAAAATAATGTTCAACTCTTTCTATACAGTTTTTATTTTACACTATGATAAATGTTATTGTCACAGTTTATATTGATATTCATATATGTTATGTTGACCACTAGATGTCAGTTGGAACGTTTTTCCGCTACCTCTTGTGTGAATTGAGAATACTGCATATATAAGAATAATGTATGTTTGTGTTGGAATACTTGGGTAACTCAGGTCGTTAGAGCGCAAAACTCGGGTTCAAATCCCGACTCAAACACTAATTTTTCTTTTCATATATATATATATATATATATATCCATCCATAGTAATTCTGCCCGAAGGCAGGTCCTTCACTGCAATCATAGCATTTTCATACTATGCTTGCAGCTTTACTAGGGAATTGTAGGTGTGGTAGCTTCCAGTTGCTTTCCACACCGGTGAAGGATGACGATAATGATGATGATAAGGATGATGATGGTGATGATGGCCATATTATTTCGGGGACCGTTTGGGCCTTAACGTGTTCCTGACATTTGTCTTACAGGTGAGGAGTAAGGAAAACCCCCGATAAAAACCTCACCCCAAAAAACTGCCCCGACCGGGGACCGAACTCGGGCCCGCTGCGTGACAAGGCAGCACGCTACCTCGAGACCACATCGGTGGACTATATATATATATATATATATATATATATATATATATATATATATATATATATATCCATCCATATTAATTCTGCCGAAGGAGGTCTTTCACTGCAATCATAGCATTTTCATTCTATGCTTTCCAGCGTTACTAGGGAATTGTAGATGTGGTAGCTTCCCGTTGCTTTCCACACCGGTGAAGGATGAGGATGATGATAAGGCTGATGATGATGGCCGGATGATTTAGGGGACCTCTGGGTCCTAAAACGTCCTGATATTTGTCTTACAGGTGAGGAAAACCCCCGAAAAAACTCACCCAGGAGCCTGTCCCGACCAGGAATCGAATCCGGGTCCGCTGCGTGAGAAGGCAGCACGCTACCTCGAGACCACAGCGGTGGACACTATTATAAGAACTAAAACGTGATGAAAATACCTTATGTGATTTAAATGTTCTTAACTTCCTCTTCATCTGGTATATGGTTTCTCGACCTTTACAGTACAGCATCCAGGAGTAATCTACCATCAAGGAATCATTACAGAAACCTTTGTAACATAGCTCCATTGTTAATGTCCTGATGAAAATTTCCCCTTGATCATCACTTATTTCATAAACTTTTTTTGGGAAGAATTCTAGATGGTAATGTATAAAATTAACTTCTAATGACATATGACAAGTTTATTATATCAGAGTTCTTCAAACTATGGCTCCAGACACACTGGTAGGTCGCGGGCGATGTTTTTTTGGGTCACGGAACGACCCGTTACATTTTTTTAAGTTATCAACATTTCATCACGCAGTGAACATGTACAAAACTTATCTACATTCACTGAACGCGGGTCTGAAAACAAGACTAACACAGTACATCTGCAACAATGGGAAATATGAGTGTATTCGCTAGTTTTATTTTAACTGAGATCGGTAGCGGTGCATTTGTATTATGACAATGTCAACAATTAGTTTAGTCAGTTTGAAATTTAGATCTACTGATGGGGAATGAAAATTTACTGGTAAATCAGCAGTTTATTCTCTGTCTTCCGACAACCTTCGTTCAAGACTAAGTGTATTTCCCTCTTAATAGTTAACGATGGATGCATGGTTTAGAACATTAAAAATAAAAGTACACGCTGAAGATACCATGAGCGTGAGTGATTGTGAATGAAGTGTCCTTGCTTCGAGCTCTGACATAGTAGGCCTACTAGTCCGGCGATTGACTGAAACAGCAAATGCAATATCAGCGTAATTATGACGCGAACTATTTGAGGTTGGGGGTTTCGTTGTGTGGCGATAAAGACGAACCAAAGCCACAAGTGTGTATTATGTTAGGAAATGCTGTCATATGCTTCCATGAATCATAATAAACTACGAAGGCATTTAGAAACAAAACGTTCAGACGTTAAAAATAAATGTGAAGGATATTTCGCTTACACATCAATGCAGTTTAAACGGAAAAACAGCTGTTGTATCTCAATTGGAATCACCAAATTCAAAGGCTTTGGAATCATCATATCTGTCTAGTTTGTGTATCGCTAAAGCTAGAAAATCTGTCTATAGGTGAGGAACTGATCCTTCCTGTGGTTATGGATATTGTTAAAGTTATGCTCGGTGAAAAAACAAGAAAATCAGTTAGATTTAACTCCCATGTCTAATGATACAGTGCATTACCGTATCCATGAACTGGCTAGTGACAGAAAATCAACTGATTATGAGAATAAAAGACAGTAAATTATTCGCATTACAAACTGACGAATCATCTGACATCGTTAATTTATTTCATCTCATTTGTTTTATTAGATATGAACATCAGGGAGCCGTCAATCAAGATTTTTTTCTGAAAACTTATTCTAGCAAACAACAGCAGAGTATTTTATAATTTCTTAATTCATATGTGATTATGCACAGCATTGATTGAAAAACAAATGTGTTGGGCTAACTTCCGATGGGTGTCGAGCGATATGTGGAGGCACAGTGGTGTTCGTTAAATGGCACCAGATATGATTTGGGTACACTGCGGCACCAGATATGATTTGAGTACACTGCGGCACCAGATATGATTTGGGTACTCACAAGGAAGCATTGACTGGTGAGACCATGCCGAGTGATATGAAAACAGTTTTCGACACTGCACTTAAATTGACCAACTTCATAAAAGCTCGGCCATTAAATCCGAGTTTTTTCTGTTCTTTGCGACGAACATAAGCAGTGAACATAATCACCCAGTATTGCGCTGGCTTTCAAGAGGTAAAGTCAATACCGGTATAAGACTTTTCGAGCTTGGACAAGAAATGCTACTATTTTTGATGAGATTAAAAGAATGAGCATGCAGCTTTGATTTTAGATAACAATTGGCTGGTCACATTGGCTTACATGGCAAACATATTTTATTCTTCTTATTCCTTTCCAGGATTAAGTCAATGCGACCTGTTCCGGTCTCAAGTCCATCGTTTCCTGGCCGTCCCAAAGATCTTTTTCCATGTGGTTTGTAGATGTTGATTGCTTTGGGTAATCTTGTTTTGTCCATTCTGTGTAAATGTTCTTTCCATTGGTGTGTGTGCTCTTCTAGTTTATCGAGTGTTGAAAATATCTCCAGTTCATTTCTTATTGATTCATTGTGTAATCTATCCATGCGTGTACATCCTTTTACGGATGTTAAAAATTTCATTTCAGTGGCTTGAATGTATGAGATATCTTTTTTTGTAAGTACCTAAGATTCAGATCCATCTAAAAGAACAGGAACAGCCATAATTTTATAAAACCTGAGCTGAGTTTCTCTTCGAGTCTTTCGGAGGGTTTTTCTTATGGTGCCACACATCATTTGATATCGGTTTAATTTATTATGTATATCCCAATCATAGCTATATGTTATATCTGAACAAAGATAGTTAAAATGTGCTATCTGTTCTAATAATTCATTATTGATTTCTATTTTTACTCTGACTGACACTTTGCCCTGAAAAGCCATAATTTTTAGTTTTTAAAGTTGAGACTTTGAGATTATAATAGAGTCATAATTTTCCAAACTAAATAAATTCAATGAAATCCTTTCGTAAAGATTTTGGGAAACTTGATACAGGAATGGATTGAAATGGATTTTAGAGGGACAGATGAACAAAGTGGTTTCACGACAGGACGTTCTACAATGGACCACGTATTTAAAAAGTAGAGAAATTTTACAAAAATGTAACGATAAACAACAGGATGTGGGAATGATTTTTTACAATTTGTAAAAAGTTTAATGATAGTATACCAAGAAAATTATTATGGCAAGTATTGGAAAAAGCAAAAATTAATGAACAAATTGTACACATAATAAAAAATATCTACTTTAATAACAAATATAGAGTTAAAATGGGCTCAATACTAACAGAAGAGATAACTACAAAATGGTTAATGTAAGGGCGCACAATCTGACCGACATTATTTAAAATATACATAGACATTATATTACAGGATTGGCCAAAGAAACGTAAACCAATGTGATTAAAACTAAGTGAGAAAAAATACATACATAATTTATTATTCGCAGATGATCAAATGGTAGTCACGTCAGGATGTGAAGATACAAACTATATGGGTAGGAAACTCAAGATGGGGTTTAACAATTAATTATAATAAAACAGAATATAAGAGCACCGATCTTTCTGAGGAATTACAAGTAAATGGAACAAAGATTAAAACAGTGGAATATTTTAAATATTTGGGATCAATAATTAAAAAATATGGATCATCTGAATTATACATCGAAAAAATAATAATAGAGACAAAACAGTTATTGGCATATTAAATTTCATTTTATGAAATAGGAATATGATCAAGAGGACTAAATTATTAATATACAATACAATTGTGAAGAGTATTTTATTATATGATGCGGAAACATGGGCGTTGAAGCAAAAACACAGAAATAAATTATTAGTCACGGAAATGGACATTTTAAGAACATCAGCAAGAATATAAAAATTAGACAAAATAAAAATAATACAATAAGAGAAATTAGGAATGTACAGAAGTACATTGTACAACAGATTGAATAAATCCAACTAACATGGTATGGACATATAACGAGAAGAAGGGACATAGAAACAAAGAAGTATTGAAATTGATATCTCCTGAAAAAGGGAAACGCCGTAGACCTAAGCTAATGTGGCTAAAGGGAATTCAAGACAACATGAAGAAGAGAAATATGACAGAAGCAGACACACAAGATCGGGAAGTGTGGAAAAAAGAAATTGTACATTTTGGTTGAGGATGAACCGAAAGTGTGTTTTTCGGCTCATTATTGTAACGTCGTTCTCCTCCCTAGACTGGAATATTTATGAACTATACCAATATCCCTTTCTCCTTGTATTTACCCCCTCTCGCTACTCTTTACCCTTCCCGCGGCGCAATGTCTACGGCGCATCTCCCCTCTACCTCGGAACCTTCATATACGTGGTGCACTAGCAGAACGTTATCATTCAATCATTCAAGCAGTTAGCGTTCAGTTCTTTGAGCAGATTCAAAGTTTGAATCAGCATCCAGTCCGCGATGCGAATGAAGCTCTAATGGACAAGCTGGTCTGAAGCCGAGAAGCGGCGAGGTTCAGTTGGTCCGGCAGACCAGGGAAGAAGTGGTCCCTGATTTGGACGCAAGTATGAGTGTAGCGTGAGGTATGGTGTGGATTTTTCTATTGTAAGAATATCGTTATTTATTTGTTTATATTTTGTTTTTTCTCTGAATGATCAAAGTCTCTTTGTTAATTTGTTTAATTCAGACAACTTGTTTCTATTAAAGGTCATCTTTTATTTATCTGCTGCTTTATTGATGTGCACGTAGTTGTTTTCAATCCTATACGGAAATTCACTCACATAGGGAATTATTTCCAGCTCCCTTGCTATTATGCTGTTTAGCTTTCTGGAATGACAATTATTATCTTTTTCACTCACTCTATGTATTTGAGAATCATTATTTATTCATGCCAATATATCTGAGAGAGAAAGATGAATCAATTGCTGCCTTCTATGGGCCCAAGGCAAGCAACTTCGTGATTGATAACCTTGCAGGAAATCAGATCCACGTTAATAGAGACAGCAGTAACAGAACCCGATCACGGATTTATGGTAGTAACCGTGGTTTATTGGAGAGGTTACACTATTCTCCCTCACCCCGCCCGCACAAATGGTAGTAGTAGCGCGGTTAATAAACGCCACAAATGGTAGTAGTAGCGTGGTTCCTAACCCGCACAAATGGTAGTCAGAGCGTGTGGTTTTGTTCCTTTCGGTTTGGAAAGGTATGCTGTATTCTATTGGCAGTGGTTCAAGTGGGTGTCGATTTGAAATTTTCAACTTAAGTTTTGGAGTTCTGGATTCAAGTGCCAGAACAAGGGTATATACTCTGTATGGTCGTAAATGATTTTTGGAATTAGAAAGCTTTCTGATGTCGACATTTTTCAGAGGTATTACGCCGTGGATAACTATTTGTTTTCGATACTTAGTATCTATGTAAAGGTTATTGAAACGTACTTATTTACGTGTTTGAACTGTTTAACGTAAATAATATTGATTCATCTCTCTTTGCATGTAAACATAGAGTGACATATGTATAAAGAACTACGTTCTCTTATAGTTGTTTACACCTTTTGTTCTTTGTGTTTAGTAAACATGCCTAGTTGGACTGATGTTGTATCCAAGGACAATTTAGTCCGAGAATTGAGCTTACTAGGTATTGATGTTGAAGGCGATGTAAATATATTGCGTCAGCGACTTAAGATTCATTTGAACTCTCTCTCCCCAGCTGAACAAACATTGGTGAAAAGTAAGTTTATTGTAGACGGCGCAGTTGCTGAAGATTATTCTGTAGAATAGAACAAGAATATTATCGATCGTACACTTAGCTCCATTAAGGATTTTTCTAGTGGAACGGCTTCCAACCTTTCTTCTCATATGGAAGAAAATAATCAGCGAATTTTTCGAGAGTTAATTAGAAAAGTCGATCCCTGCGATGGAAGTGATAAGGAATTGCTAGTTTTCTTCCTCATTAAACTCAACTCGATTTTCGAATTGAAATTAGTTCCAGATGAGTATTTTGTTAATTCGATTTTGAGTTGTATTGGAGGAATACTATTGAAGGTGTGGAGTGATGTTGTTAAATTAAGATTTACTTGGATTGAGACTTTGGAATATGTGAAATGTTCGTTGTTGCCTTCCAGATTGTTGGAGGATTATTGGATTAAATTTGTGTCGCGACGATTCCAACTTTCTAAGGAATCTTTGCTGGAGTTTATTTCCGAAATCCAAGGAGCTTCACTGATATTGAACCCTCAGTTTTCGGAAGAAAAGTTGATTGACATTATTCTTCAAAATATGTCTTCTGCCACCAGACAGCATTTGATCTTCGCTACAAAACCTCAAAATGTAGCAGAAATGTGTGTCTTGGCTAGGAAAGTAGCTGATTTCGAGATAGCTGAAAGACAAAAGAACTTCAGCGAGAAACGTGTGCCTGACAATTTAAGTAAAACTAATACTCCTGCGAATCGTTCTTCTCGCAATAATTCCTGGCAGCCGAAAAGTAGTTTACAATGTTGGAAATGTCAGCGTTTTGGACATCTTGCTAGAGAGTGTCGATCTTAGCTTTTTCGGCGTAGTTCGTTTGTTTATTTTTTTAGGAAAGCTAGTTTTTGGACATCGGTATGTGGGCTGATTGAGCCATTTCGTTTGTGGGAGATCTTTGAGTGAGTTTCGGTATATGTGGTCCAGGTTTTGTTATTAAGACGCAGGCTAAGTTCTAAAAGCAAGTGTAACTAGAAATTAGTAAGCGTCGATGGCCACGTCATAAAACAACACGTTAGTAAAAATATGTTCTGTAGTGGATTAATGCCACGGATGTTTTTTGAAAAAACGTTTGTACTATGTTATATGTTATGCAAGAACGTTTGAGGTTCCGTTTTTCTGTCTTCGCCTGTTTTCTTGTTTCAGTTCACCCTTCCTTAATATTGGCATAGGAGAGCAGCCTGGAATGTTCGGCAGTCGAGCACTTGGCGGATCCGGCCGACCCCGAGTGCCCAGCTGACCGAAATGGTGGTTCTGCAACTACAGATTCCTGGATAGCGGTTGATCGGGATTGCGACCCGGCAATCCAGTTATGGTATCGTCACCCTGTTTTTCACCTGGAACACCGTGGAGTCTTACTATGGCGGCTGTGTCAAGATTGGAATTTATTTACAGCGCCTGTATAGTCGACGTAGAAGCGAGTGTGGTGATAGTAATTTTGGGGACGATGAAGTTTACCGCTCGGAATCTGATAGTGTTAATGTGCCCCTCCCAACGTGGGATTTCCTGTCTGGTATCTTTGCAACATCGTGACAGTGGTTTAAGTCTATAAGACTTTTGGGACTTTCTGGCATTGTTTTGAAGTTTATGGACTGTTTTCTTTTCCCGGAGGGTGCAGGAGGCGACATTGAACCGAAAGTGTGTTTTTCGGCTCATTATTGTAACGTCGTTCCCCTCCCTAGACTGGAATATTTATGAACTATGCCAATATCCCTTTCTCCTTGTATTTACCCCCTCTCTCTACTCTTTACCCTTCCCGCGGCGCAATGTCTACGGCGCATCTCCCCTCTACCTCGGAACCTTCATATACGTGGTGCACTAGCAGAACGTTATGAACGTTATCATTCAATCATTCAAGCAGTTATCGTTCAGTTCTTTGAGCAGATTCAATGTTTGAATCAGCATCCAGTCCGCGATGCGAATGAAGCTCTAATGGACAAGCTGGTGTGAAGCCGAGAAGCGGCGAGGTTTAGTTGGTCCGGCAGACCAGGGAAGAAGTGGTCCCTGATTCGGACGCAAGTATGAGTGTAGCGTGAGGTATGGTGTGGTTTTTTCTATTGTAAGAATATCGTTATTTATTTGTTTATATTTTTGTTTAATTGAATGATCGAAATCTCTTTGTTAATTTGTTTTTAATTCAGACAACTTGTTTCTATTAAAAGTCATCTTTTATACAATTTATCTGCTGCTTCATTGATGTGCACGTAGTTGTTTTCAATCCTATACGGAAATTCACTCACGTAGGAAATTATTTCCAGCTCCCTTGCTATTTTGCTGTTTAGCTTTCTTGAATGACAATTATTATCTTTTTCACTCACTCTATGTATTTGAGAATCATTATTTATTTATGTCAATATATCTGAGAGAGAAAGATGAATCGATTGCTGCCTTCTATGGGCCCAAGGCAAGTAACTTCGTGATTGATAACCTTGCAGGAAATCAGATCCACGTTAATAGAGACAGCAGTAACAGAACCCGATCACGGATTTATGGTAGTAACCGTGGTTTATTGGAGAGGTTACACTATTCTCCCTCACCCCGCCCGCACAAATGGTAGTAGTAGCGCGGTTAATAAACGCCACAAATGGTAGTAGTAGCGTGGTTCCTAACCCGCACAAGGATATCTGTGTAAAAAAATAAAATCCTGAATAAATATATATATATATAACGAATTCAATTTGTCCCTTTAAGATGCAGCAATCACTGTATTCAAAATCTATGATAAAATCAAATTATTCCAGGAAAATATATATTTGTGGTTAAAGTATGTCAAAAGTAATAATTTTTCTCCTTTTCAAACATTGGATTATTTTATAAGTGAAACTGACAATTCCTTACCTTCTGGTTTTTGTGATTGAATAGTATCCCATCTCTCTGCTATCAATAATGAAATTGAAAGTCATAACTCAGAAAATTACAGTGAATTCAAATGGATTCGAGACCCTTTCCTAAATTCAGATTCTGAAAGTTTAAATCTACCAATAAAACTAAGAGAACAAATATGTGAAATTAGATGTGATTCTGGCATGAGAACTCAATTTTTACACTCAGATATAACTACGTTTTGGATATCAACAAGCCGCGTATATCATGAACTTTCGAATGAGACACTAAATTTGCTCACGCCGTTCGGAATTTCATATCTGCATGAAAAGGGATTATTGTCTTAGTCCAAGTGAAAAAAGTACAGAAATAGACTTGAAGCACGTTCTGATTTACGACTCAAGTTAATTGCAATTGAACCCAACATTCACAAACTTATGCGGACACGACAGGTATATCCATCGCATACTAAATATTTCAACAAATTTTCAACATGTGCTGAATTATAATGTACTATTTTAATTAACGTGCATTTAATCATACAATATTTACTTTTTCATCAGTGATTAATGAGTACTAATTTAATTTATGGATCGTGTGAAAATTAATATCATTCAAGATGGACCCCGGACTTAAAAAGTTTGAGAACTACTGATATAGACAAAACAAAACGATTTTTACAAGAAAATAAATTTAAAGGAGTAACCGAATACCCTATGAATAAATTTCAAAGGAAAATAAAACAAGTCTGGAAAACTGCAACGCTGTCATAAAAGATCAATACAAAGCATAAAAACGGAAAGCCACAGAACAGAAAGATGTCAACTGCAAATGGACAACAACTCTACTGCACCAAAATGAAAGCTTCACGAAAATTCATTAACAACGCATACCAGTAAGTTTAGTCATTTTCTGTATACATGAACTTGTTTATAAACTATCCGAACTAATAGCTAAGAAACTCAAAGAAGAATTAAGATTACGAAATAAATACATAGTAATAACTCATGAATTAGCAAATCGAATTAAAAATTTAACAATCAACAAAAACATGAAAATGGTGTAAATCGACTTCATAAACCTAGACACAAAAATATAATTACAGGGAACTTCTCAACAAACTTATTAGTGCTGTATTAAAATAAAATCTACTTTAAATTTTACTACGATTTCTACACCCAGGACGGAATACCAGTGGGATGCCAGATATCACAAATATTCTTACAACGTCTCAAGAAAAGAGTTTAGAAAGCTGAAAGAAAACTTCAAAATATTATTTTTAGAAGTAAACATTGCAGAACTTACACATGCATTTATACAAGTTACTTTATTATCGTGAGCAATAACTAACCTCAAATGTAAACGTTAGAAATTATTATTGATTGTTGAAGAATGACAGGTTTGAAACTACGTTTCGCACATATTTTGGGGTTTTCTATTAAGCTTCGTTATAAAGATTTGTTTCCCTCGCTATTGAAACGTTTCCATCTGTCGAGAATTTAGATACATATTTACATTGTTACTTACTTGGTGACGGAGAGGGGACAAAACTATATTTAAACACCCGATGAATAACTCACATTTACTCTCCGATTCATCAGTCTGGTGATTTAATTATTTTGGATACAATAAAATCGTACTTGAGAAAAATTATCTTGATTTTTGTTTCTCTTTACCGCCACTCCTGGTGAGTGCAAGAGAAGGCCACATGGCCTTAACTCCACCAGGCTAAATAAATATAATCTAATCTAATCTATATATTTATATTACTTTATATTAATACTAAACAAGAAGAATATAATATGTACGATTTTGCTGGTACCGTTTAATAATAATCTTAATGTCTCCCGTGACTGTGTTTTATGTTAACGTTTAAACAAGTGTTATATTTCTTGATAAAAGCTAAGTTGAACAACTGACGGCACACAGAGCTCTCTATAGTAACTATTAGTTCATTAAATTACTCATTAATGTATACTTATTTAGGACTTTTTTAAAATGGTGTAGTTTCCCTGAACTATGAAAAATAAAATGCATAAAATATCCGCAATTTAATCCTCTTTCTCCATTGTACCTACTCAATGCATCTGTAATGATTTTAGTCTCATACATGTTCTTCCTCCAACCATACAGTTTATTTTGTTCTTCCTTTATTGTTCCTCACGTCTAGTGTCCATTGCAGCAGTTCCTGAAGCAGTCTTCCATATTCCATTCTAATTATAAGTCTGAACCGCTGTAATAAGTATTTATCTATCATTCCTACTGTATATTTTTCTACATTAATTTTCATATTTTTGTAATTTTTACTTTGTTCTCCTATGAATTCCTAGCCGTTATTTTAAAAATGTCTATTTCAGTCGCTCTCTCTTTCTTCATCTTCTCTGCTGTCCACATTTAACTCTTTCCACTGTAGTTTTATACATTATTTTCTATGTTTTAACAAAAATATTACTATCCCAAAATAATTAATTTAAGAACGGACAACTAATTAAATGTTTAACACAAAACATAGCCATGATCCTGTAACGTTCACAGAAACAGCATTTCGGCAGAGAGTATTTGCTAATCCGGATTGTATCATGTGGATCGTAATGTCAAGAGGAGTTAGCCAATTCGGCGAGAATACAGCTACATGTATCGAAATGTTTTACTGGGAAAAAATTATAAATTTAAACATATAATTATACTGGCTTACCTAATGCCAAGATTTGTGTATAGTAATTTTATATTTTTAAAACTGGTAAACATAAGTTATTGCGTTTAAATGTGACGATTGGTTTAATTTTCGCTTGATAACGTTAATATTATAAGATCAAGGTTAGAGCGACATACGTGCTATTCGATTTTTTTTAATTATCCACTCTGACAAATTACCACGCTAATGCACAGGAGAATATCCTTTATGATTACTTTCATTTGTCTCTAGATGATAGAATTAGTTATTTTTATTGGGTTACACTAAGCTCTGACGTAAGAGGTCGATTTATTGATTTTATTGACCTCTCACGTCACAGTATGGACACAAAACGTGCGAAATATAAACTGCATTGCTAGCAAAAACTAACAGTTCTGTGCAATATAAAGTTATTGTTCTTCACGGCCTTGGCACAATTCTCATTAAATAAATTGACCACTACAGGACTTTCCATCCGCAATCAGCGTTGCCACATATGAAAAGTTTATATCATACCCAGGAATTTTTCTCGGAAAAAATAGAAGCCTAAAACTTAAAAAAAAATAATCAAATTATTTCTGGTGCTTTGAAAAAGTAACTAACTATCTCACTGGTATTACTGTGTCCGGAAGTTATTAGATTTCCAAAAATAACATCTTCGTACATCCATGTCCTGAGCTAATACATTCATCTTCCTGAAATTAAGGTGAATATTATTCATCTTCATCCTCCTGCAGCTCTGCGTCCACTTTCTCACATACGTTTCGGTAATTGTGTAGGAACGAGACATTTTTAAATTAGTTGAATTCGGTGAACTATAACCGTCAAAGATAATCTAGAGATTCCACTCTTTGTTAAGAGAAATAATCAATTTACAAACATGGGGCCATTTTATAAAATAATTTAAAAATATAATCTTAGAAGATTCAACGCTCATACAAGACTAGTGGGCGTAATGTATACATAAGAAGAAAAATGAATGTCACTTGAACATGTCGGTCCTCTCACTCAAATTTGCTAGCGTTACTGTTATACATAATTACCGAACCGGAAGCACATGCATATACCCCTGTCTTGAAATAACAGTCTCCTCCATAGCGTAGTTGGTTAAGGCAATATGATACAAGCCGGAGGGTCGCGGCTTCAAGTATCGATCGGATCAAGATCTTTAAAGTGACCTGGACATTGTGCATTTACCATGGTTCTGGATCGATCCAGCTTCTAAAGAAATAAGTATCAGATTTGTGATCTTCAGGTAAAGGCGGTCGTTACGCAGGGCAGACATCTTGTGACGGTTGTCTAGAAAGATGGAGTATTTAACTTCCAAGATCGGTGGTGGTATCACTTTACCGGTACCCTCCCTGAAATCATAGCTACTGTTCCTATCCCACTTCATTTCACTGGGCTCTTCCCATATTTTTCCTACAAGTTACGTGTGGCCTTTTCATCTCCCTCGCTACATCTACTAATAGTAGGTGACGATAACAGGCATCGTCCAGTTCGGCGCTTACTGGAGCCGATTTGGTCTTCTTGTCAGCAAATACCTGTGTGATTATCAATAAAGTGTGTGTCTTTTAACTCAAGCCTATTTGGTGCAAGTTGTGTTCTGCCTGGCCAGTTGCTGAAATGTGAACGTTCCCATACTGAGACAGATCGTCGTCAACTGCGCTACCTATTAGGTGAGAATCGGAAGTCCAATAGCACAGAATGAGTCTCGCTACACTAACCAAGGTCACGTCGAAGATTTCAGATTGGTGAGTCCAAAAATGCGCTACCTATTAGGTGAGAATCGGAAGTCCAATAGCACAGAATGAGTCTCGCTACACTAACCAAGACCACGTCGAAGATTTCAGATTGGTGAGTCCAAAAATGCGCTACCTATTAGGTGAGAATCGGAAGTCGAATAGCACAGAATGAGTCTCGCTACACTAACCAAGGCCACGTCGAAGATTTCAGATTGGTGAGTCCAAAAATGCGCTACCTATTAGGTGAGAATCGGAAGTCCAATAGCACAGAATGAGTCTCGCTACACTAACCAAGGCCACGTCGAAGATTTCAGATTGGTGAGTCCAAAAATGCGCTACCTATTAGGTGAGAATCGGAAGTCCAATAGCACAGAATGAGTCTCGCTACACTAACCAAGGCCACGTCGAAGATTTCAGATTGGTGAGTCCAAAAATGCGCTACCTATTAGGTGAGAATCGGAAGTCCAATAGCACAGAATGAGTCTCGCTACACTAACCAAGGCCACGTCGAAGATTTCAGATTGGTGAGTCCAAAAATGCGCTACCTATTAGGTGAGAATCGGAAGTCCAATAGCACAGAATGAGTCTCGCTACACTAACCAAGGCCACGTCGAAGATTTCAGATTGGTGAGTCCAAAAATGCGCTACCTATTAGGTGAGAATCGGAAGTCCAATAGCACAGAATGAGTCTCGCTACACTAACCAAGGCCACGTCGAAGATTTCAGATTGGTGAGTCCAAAAATGCGCTACCTATTAGGTGAGAATCGGAAGTCCAATAGCACAGAATGAGTCTCGCTACACTAACCAAGGCCACGTCGAAGATTTCAGATTGGTGAGTCCAAAAATGCGCTACCTATTAGGTGAGAATCGGAAGTCCAATAGCACAGAATGAGTCTCGCTACACTAACCAAGGCCACGTCGAAGATTTCAGATTGGTGAGTCCAAAAATGCGCTACCTATTAGGTGAGAATCGGAAGTCCAATAGCACAGAATGAGTCTCGCTACACTAACCAAGGCCACGTCGAAGATTTCAGATTGGTGAGTCCAAAAATGCGCTACCTATTAGGTGAGAATCGGAAGTCCAATAGCACAGAATGAGTCTCGCTACACTAACCAAGGCCACGTCGAAGATTTCAGATTGGTGAGTCCAAAAATGCGCTACCTATTAGGTGAGAATCGGAAGTCCAATAGCACAGAATGAGTCTCGCTACACTAACCAAGGCCACGTCGAAGATTTCAGATTGGTGAGTCCAAAAATGCGCTACCTATTAGGTGAGAATCGGAAGTCCAATAGCACAGAATGAGTCTCGCTACACTAACCAAGGCCACGTCGAAGATTTCAGATTGGTGAGTCCAAAAATGCGCTACCTATTAGGTGAGAATCGGAAGTCCAATAGCACAGAATGAGTCTCGCTACACTAACCAAGGCCACGTCGAAGATTTCAGATTGGTGAGTCCAAAAATGCGCTACCTATTAGGTGAGAATCGGAAGTCCAATAGCACAGAATGAGTCTCGCTACACTAACCAAGGCCACGTCGAAGATTTCAGATTGGTGAGTCCAAAAATGCGCTACCTATTAGGTGAGAATCGGAAGTCCAATAGCACAGAATGAGTCTCGCTACACTAACCAAGACCACGTCGAAGATTTCAGATTGGTGAGTCCAAAAATGCGCTACCTATTAGGTGAGAATCGGAAGTCCAATAGCACAGAATGAGTCTCGCTACACTAACCAAGGCCACGTCGAAGATTTCAGATTGGTGAGTCCAAAAATGCGCTACCTATTAGGTGAGAATCGGAAGTCCAATAGCACAGAATGAGTCTCGCTACACTAACCAAGACCACGTCGAAGATTTCAGATTGGTGAGTCCAAAAATGCGCTACCTATTAGGTGAGAATCGGAAGTCCAATAGCACAGAATGAGTCTCGCTACACTAACCAAGGCCACGTCGAAGATTTCAGATTGGTGAGTCCAAAAATGCGCTACCTATTAGGTGAGAATCGGAAGTCCAATAGCACAGAATGAGTCTCGCTACACTAACCAAGGCCACGTCGAAGATTTCAGATTGGTGAGTCCAAAAATGCGCTACCTATTAGGTGAGAATCGGAAGTCCAATAGCACAGAATGAGTCTCGCTACACTAACCAAGGCCACGTCGAAGATTTCAGATTGGTGAGTCCAAAAATGCGCTACCTATTAGGTGAGAATCGGAAGTCCAATAGCACAGAATGAGTCTCGCTACACTAACCAAGGCCACGTCGAAGATTTCAGATTGGTGAGTCCAAAAATGCGCTACCTATTAGGTGAGAATCGGAAGTCCAATAGCACAGAATGAGTCTCGCTACACTAACCAAGGCCACGTCGAAGATTTCAGATTGGTGAGTCCAAAAATGCGCTACCTATTAGGTGAGAATCGGAAGTCCAATAGCACAGAATGAGTCTCGCTACACTAACCAAGGCCACGTCGAAGATTTCAGATTGGTAGGGGATTGTGTTTGTAAAATATGTTCCGATTGAGAGTACGCCGCTGTGTGACAACCAGGTGGTTAATATGATTCAACATGTTATTGTCCGTGAGAGTTGTAACGCGGAGGTACGTCATGAAGCCAGATATCCTCGTGTAAATAGGGGTGGAAAGTACAATTCCCCGACGTTTCGCCAGAGACTGCGTCTGGCATCCACAAGGGTTGTCTTGAGACTGGCAATTCTGTCCACTGTCTGTCCTATTTATACGTTCACCGCGATGTGTTGTAAGTTATATCTGCCTTCTGAACTTATAAATAGAACAGACAGTGGACAGAATTGCCAGTCTCAAGACAACTCTTGAGGATACTAGACGCAGTCTCTGGCGAAACGTCGGGGAACTACAAGCCTCACGACCACGACCTACAGCCCGAAAATCTTCTTCAAGATCATGATAGCAACTCCGGCCGTGAAAGTCTACGTCAATTTATTTTCAATTATTTGAACTTTATTGGTGTGGCAAGTAGCGAGGATACTCCAGATCTCACAGTCGACAGCAGCATTCTGCGGATCACAGCTTGATGATGGATAAACTTTATCAGATGAGAAGACTTGAAAAATTTACAGAAGTGTGATCGCAGCATTTTATCTTTGAAGAATTTGTGGAATATGAATTTTGAACATAAGCCTAGAATACAAATGAAGTCCGAAATATTTAACTGAAGGCTACGTGAGCCCTCAACATTATGTGAATAGGTGAACACTTTGGCATTTAGTTAAAGGGGCTGCCAGAGTTTTGGTTTATTTATCATGATGTTCCAATTTGCAAATAAGGTAAGATATCATAAGGACAATCTGTAATAATATGTATTGGTCCAGGAAAGCCTCAGAAAGAGGATTGGAAAAAGATACAGGTATAGGCTGCGGTATGGACATGTGGAATAGTAGAAATCTCTGTTATATATTTCAACACAGTACTGGCTAATACCCGGCGTGCACTGCTGCGCTTAAATAAATATAATGTGTTTTTAAGTTTGGTTTAATAAGTAAAAAGAAAAATAATTATAAATGTATATCTTAACTGTATTTATGTACCCCGTGCTGATTACCTGACGTTGGCCAGGAATCTACTTATCTCGATCTTCTTGGCTGAAAGACAAAAACTTTTATTGTTGGGTTATCCGTGCAGGTAGACAAGCTGTCACGGACTTTCCTGCAGATTTTTTTTAGATATACATTTCTGTGTACATTAATTAGGAGCGTTTGTTACAGTTTACGAAACGTAAGCCACATATGCATAAAACATTATTAGTTCACCAATGTCCTTTTTTAGCCCCGGTCCTTTAGTACGGAGGATAATATGTTATATACGAGTACATTAATTGTCCCTGAAAAATCTCTAAATGATGGAAGAAACCCAATCCAATTCGGTGAAGTAGTTTTTGAAACTATAAAGGACAGACAGGCAAGCAGTCATTTTTATATACCGCTATACGAGGAAGGAGTGCATGCTGTGGGACAACCGATAGGAGAGGATTGTTGTCACAGGAATGTCGATTAGTGAGGTACTTAAAAATAAGTTTATTAAATGCAGTCAAAATATTACATTTGATTAATTTATATGTAAATCAATTTATTCAAGTTGTATTGAAGCTTCCTCAATGTCAAGGTATATAGCCAAGGTACTACTTTTTTTATTAAAACGTGTCACAACATGGTCAAACTGTTTGGCTACTCATCTGAAATGCTATGAAAATTTCTAGAGATAACTTGATAATTAGGTAATATTTATTTAAAAAATAATAACATTTTGTACCTGTTGTTGGAATCTAGAACACAATATACTTTATACAAATATGTGTTGAGGAAGACTGCCACAACAGGTACGAACTTTTATTGTTGTTTTATTTAACAACAAACTCAACGGAAAAATATTTTTTTAAATTATTGGTAATATTTGTTTATTTAGAACTTCAGTTTTTAGATGAGTGAAATTAATATTCTCAAAAGTTTTTCTTAGCACTGCTAGTATACTGATTGGTCGCACTATTTCAGATTTGGAAGAATATTTAACAGGTTTTAGAAGGGTAATGACTTTATCTGTTTCCAGAGGTCTGGAAAGTAGTGAAATTTGAAGCATTATGTGTTGATTATGAGGGGTAGGAGGATTAAGGCTTTGACATGGAGATGCCTAACAGCGAGATTTGTGATTTTTTTTCGCTTTCATGAGTTTTATTATGTTTAAGATTAGGAACTAAATTTTTAAGGTATCTAAGCTGGATATCTTGTAGGATATGAAGGGGAGGAATACTAAAAAAAATTACCGACCACCTGGTTTATTTCAACTTCATGAACAGGCGTGCTAAGCTCGTGAGGGCGGAAAGGTTCGGCATGATGATTTGCAACAACACGGGCCTTATCGTTTGGGTGAAAGACCAAGTACCATTTGAGTGTGCGGAAGTAGGCGGATGGATACTCTGTTCAATTTAATTGGCTTTAAAATATCCCATGGTTGGGTTTGATGGTCATTGAACTTGGTGAATGACGATTTCGATTGAATATTTTTTTTTAATTGTTGCAACAGTGTTCGCGTTGTCTTATCGTCCCACTATGATGTTTGTCCGTTTATATAAATACTAGCTTAAAAAACTAAAACAACGCGCTTTATTAGAAAACCGAACTAAAAAATGAAAAATAATTTTAATTTCCAAGACGCTTGGGATAAAATTAAAGTGGTCAACAAAAAAAATCATCTCCAACATGTCTAGAATAAAACTAGAGCTATCTACAAAAAAAATAATTTTACAATCAAAAGCGTGGGGTGCTTTTTATGGTTTTTACATTTTCTTCTTAGAGACTTTACTTTTACCAATTTCTGTTTATTATCAAATATACTAATTGATAAAGAGCACCACGCGCTTTTGATGGTAAAATTATTATTTTTAGATAACTCTAGTTTTATTCTAGATATGTTCGATATGATTTTTCCGTTGACCAATTTAATTTTATCCCAAGCGTGTTGGACATTAAATTTATTTTTAATTTTTTAGTTCGGTTTTCTAACAAAGCGCGTTGTTCTAGTTTTTTAAGCTATTATTTATTTTTCATTTTTTAAGTTTGGTTTTCTAAAAATGTAAATATCTTTAAATTCGATACTATTGTAGTTATGAGCTAAAAGTAATACTCTTCTAAAAATCCTCCGGGCCGGATGTGAACCAGTGACCTATGGATTACTGAAATTATATACCACTACAGTCCACCGCTCTACCAACTGAGCTACCACCACGATAGACTAAAAAGTCAATACGTCCGCAACCTATTATACCGGTCTTTATTTCTTTGACGTCCTGACGATCCTGGCCAGGATCTTAGAAAAAAATTATGAAATGATTGTATTGTCATTGGTCCTTTACAAGAATACAAAGTTTCAAGTCGATCCTATGTTTTAAGTGGGTAAAAATCGTGTTGAAAGATTCCGTTACATAGATAGGTAGAGGATAAGTTAATACAAAGAGTGTAATAAAAGCGGGTGCCGAGCGACAATGTTTGACAATCATTAAAATGCGTAATTATTACAGTGACGGTAGTCAGCATCTTTGTATTTACTTGTATACAACAGCTGCGGGGAAACAAAACGAGCCCGCTGGATGACCATGTAGTGAGGCTATAAAACATATGTTGTGTTGTACAGCTGTTTTTGTTGAGGAGAAAAAAAACTGGATATAATTATGTAATATTTTTTAAGTGTAGATTCCGTGTATCTTGTTTTTTGAATGTTTGAATTGTCAGGGCCGTTTTATTATTGATCTGGAACTGGTTTATACTGTCAATTTTTTTCTACACATTGAATATAAATTGTGGGCGTAATGCATTGATTTATGATATTAATGTATTTTCGGCAGCGTGAGTGTGACCTGCTGGCGTGAAAAGATATGTCGGTGTGATTTTAAACACTATCGGTGCATGGTCAGACCATATTGTGTCTGTAAGTGTATTCACGTTCCGAGAGATTAACTAATTCACTGGCTCTATCGAACCCGTAAGCTCATTGCCGCGCGGAAACAATCTCTCCATACATCCCTATCATGAGCTAATGTTTTCTAATCATTCCCTGTATAATGTACTTCCTTGAAAGCATGGTTAATGTTAATCTCCCACCTCATTCGTGGTCTATCGACTGGGGGTTTTCCTACAAGAAGCTTCCATGCACCTCTTTCATTCCCCGTACGTGCTACATGTCCTGCCCATCGCAGTCTACGAGACTTAACCGGCTTCCTATACATACTATGTAGCTCACTGTTATGTTGTTTTGTTCATTCACCTGTCTGTTCGTCTCTTTTTGGCTCCACAAATTTTCTTAAGAACCCTATTCTTGTATTCTCGTAATCCTCTTTCCACCCTTAACACATTGCCCTGTAAAGGTACTACATCCAAGGTTAATTTATCTAATTCCCTCGTTAAAATCTCTAAGAGTTCCGCTAATATATAGAGTCCTAATATTCCATGTTCCTAAGTACATGTCTCTGTGTTTGTGCTTTTGACATGGATTCCCTGAAGTAGTCCCCGCCCGTAGAACCGAATGGGGGACTATTTTACTCTGTAGAATTTTATCCCAGTGGAACCCATACTCCGTTTGTTGACGGTTGTAATTTACGGTGAAAGATCGTCACTCTTTCGACCAAGTTACTTTTCTTCGTCTAGCTTCGACCTATCCGGCACGTGTAACCCTACCGCCGTCACAGCTCTCGAGTGCCATATCGAGAATATCAGCAGCTGTTTGTAATAAATGTGTGTACCATTGGAATAGAGATTATTGAGTTATAATGTTGGCAGTAGTTGTGTAAAATTGCACAGGACATAACATTTCCATATATATACACATATAATTTATATGGAAATGTCACATCCAATTTATATATATAAGTTTAAAGTTGAAATCATCCGCAAGCAAGGAGCTACGAGAGGAAAAAAATGAAAAAAAGAAAAATTCTTCTGAAATAATGAATGAATTATTCCTCTTTTACTTAATTTCTTTTAATTATGAATTATATTTTAGAATACTTTTTAACTTTTCGAAGTGGAAATATTTAAGTCAATATTTTTAAAATTCATTACAAAACACCATTGAAGTGACTGTGTATTCTGATTTAAAGTCCAGTGAGCCGGAGTAGCGCTGAGGAGATTAAATGGGCTTCCAGTGAAATGTTGTCTCCAGTGGGTTAAACAATTTCTTTAACATACGATTTATTGATATGAACAGTGTGGGATGTTTGATTTGTAATATCTTAATTTCATTCTTCACCAATGTGTCAACCTAATTATTTTAAAGAAATTAGTAGTGATCGGGGTTCCACTGTAAAGTCACTGTTTTGTGAGCTTCAAGAATTGTATTTTATAATGACAGTCCTATACCCATAAATACTTTGGCCCCGAGGAACAGTTTTCATATTTGTTACATAACAAGTTAATTTTATTGTGTACTTATGCCATGAGATCAATTTTACATAATAATATGTATTATATAATACATATGTTATATGAATTGTGTATGTTGCAATATTACAAATCATGTATCTCTATCTTATGTATATAATGGATACTTGTACATTGTGGAATTGCTGGAAATGACACGGCTGATTTTCTTGCCAAAAAAGGCTCCAATTTAATTCGGAATACAACTAAAAGCTTACCTTTCACATGCATAAAAATATTAATTAAAAACAAATATAAAATAAAACAAAACCAAGACCTATCAATACAGACAAAAAATGAAATATTTTAGTAAAAAACCATATATTATTCCTGAAATTCCCCATAAAACTGCAGTACCAAAATTCAGACTGCTTACATAACATGATTATTTGGCCAAATGTTCATATAAAATAGGAATTTACATGAATCCAAATTGTCCTCAAAGATGAAGAAATGAATGAAGAAGATTTACAAACCTGCGAAGTATTATCTATTGGATCCACCATAGAGAAATATTGGAGAGCAAGATCGCTAATGGCTTCATTTCCAAGGCACAGCATTTGACAACAACAACATATGTAAATGGTTAGTTCTAATACATAATTTATAATTTTCTAGATGTGGCTTACAGGGTTTTGAATCACAATTATTAAAATATTTAGTGTAATTTTACATTTAGAAAAAAATGTTTTATTACAATGACACACAAAATGTTTCCTTTATTAACACATTGGTGAAAGGCTATGGAAATCTCCATGTTTAAATGTCCAGCAGTAGATGACCAGCCATAGAGCGTTCTGTATTTACATAGGTTCATTATCTGTCTCATCGCTTTTGAAAGAGGCAGGATATGTTTTTTTTCCCACTGTACAATAAATTTTTAGATCTCTATTTATGTCGTTCATTTAAACATTTTGTGTAATTTTAAAATTATGCACAAACATTTTATTATAATGGGATGTAGAAAAATTACACAGGTCTGCAAAGATTTTGCAGCATGAGATATTGTAATAATCAAGTCAAATGTCCTGATAACTGAACTGTTTCTAATTTTGCATATCACATACAGATTTTGCATAATTCTACTTTAATATAAAAATGAGACCGCACGATCCTCCACTTTCGTGCAGTATATCTGTGCTGTATTAAAATATGAAAATACCTGAAATATGGTACAGTTTTATAATATAATCACAGATTTTATTCATACTAGTTTGTCATTGTGTTTAACTGAGGGTAGGTTCATCCTACAATCCTCTCCTGGTTACATTACAAAGTTTCTGGCAAAAAAACTGCAGAAGCAATAATCCGCCAGCACATGGGCCAGATATTACAATTCCAATACCACAACAACATTACAAGAGAGTTGTACCAGCACTCCTTACACCTCCAGGACAGAAGATAATTTTAATTTTTCCCTATAATCAAAAGACAACAATCCGCATCTTATCAAACAAAATTAAAAGATTTGGTATGCAATTTTGAACTTACAATAAAAAATGTACTTTTTGGTTCGAGATTTAAAGAAGACAATCTTCTAGCTCCTCCTCATAGTACAACTTTTTATTGGTGTAGACATCGTGAAGAAGAATTTAAAGAGTATTTCATAATGAGGGGGAAGTAGTGTACTGTTATTATATCCCTGGTTTTAATGGTCATTTAGGAACAGTTTATGAACTGGCAGATTGGCGTATATTTACTGATTCTAGAAAAGAAGTCTAAATGGAGTTCTTTTGCATAATGCAAATAAATTAGCTTCAGTTCCAGTAGTTGTATTGGTGTACCTGATACAAACATAATATACAAACATGTGCACTATCCTTGAAAAAAAAAATATATATACACCTATATATAACGAATACCGGTGGGACATGTGATGTGACCTTAAAGTGTGTGGTATTTTATTAGGGCAACAAGGAGGGTACAAAATATTTCTGTGGTTTTCGTGAGAATAGGATTATAGGGTCAGGGAAAGACAATGGAAATTTATTTATTGGCCGAAAATAAAACAATTGGTGCCAGGGACAAAAAGATATGTAATAAATCACCCATCAATAGATTCAGAAAAAAATATTACTACTTTCTTTGCACACAAAAAAAAGGATTAATGAAGCAATTTGTTAAAGATTTGGACAAAAATGTCCCTTGTTACCAATACACTGATAAAAACTTTCTGTTAGTGTTGGAGGCAAAAGTGAAGGAAGACTATTCAATGGTCATAGGTTCGCAAACTTATTAGGGATGTTACTTTTAGAAACTGCTTGTCTGACATGGAACTACAAACTTGGGAATCATACAAGGATGTCATCGAGAAGTTCCTGGGTAATTTAAAGATGATTAATATGAGAAATTTGTAAAAAAAAAGTGCTCGAAAAGTTCAGGATCCTGGGAAAGATTACAAAAGGATTTAAAAGAAATAGAAAGAGATACCAGTGTCGATGGAATGTCTCCAAGATTTGTCTACTATCGTTGGTGTTTGGTAAGAGAAATTTCTTGATAGGAGCACAAATGCCAATCTACTCACTGCTCATTTCTTGCCAAGTGGAGGAGAAAATAGAGATCTTAAGGTATATTAGGTGTTTTTTATTTATTTTAAACTGTTTTAACCACACAACTGATATTGTGTCAAACATCTGTAGATTATACAACAATATAAAGGATTATGGATATTACAAATAATGCAAAAGTAATATATATATACAAATTCAACATGACAAAAAACCTTACGTGATACAAAAAAAAATGCTAAATTTGAATTCAGCACACCACAATTAGGTTTAGAGATCTAATAAACCTTGTGCTGCAAAAAAAATTAAATTTGCAGGTGTGTTATCTCCTGTTAAGAATATGGTTTCTTGTAATATTAGACATATGATTGAGAAATTTATTAACATTTCTGTGCTTTTTCAGTGATGTGACAAAGTAGAGGGTTAAAATGTGATTTCGTGGGAAAAATAATTAAGAAAAAACAATTACAAAAGGTTTATTATTTTGAACATAAAGGTCTCTCAAAATAAAATAGATACAAAATTAGTGTGTAATTTGACTGTGGATTGAAGCAAGGAGATGCACCATCTCGTCTACTATTGAATTTTGTACTAGAGCATGCCATCAAATATCTAGAGGAAAAGAAAAAGGCCTACAACCCAATGGTGTTCATAAGCTGTTAATTTATGCTGATGATGTAGTACTATTGGATGATAGCAAGGAGATGATAATGGCCAAATTCACACACAATTGTTTAATACAAAGAAATTGGGACTGGAATTAAATATCAATAAAACTAAATATATGGCCACACATAGAAATATACTATATAATAGAAATGGAAAGCTAATTAAAAATGAGGGAAATTTTGAGGAAGTGGCTGAATTCAAGTACCTAGGAACAACATTGCTACATTTATTGTATCTTTAACTGTTTATAATTAATATAGTGTATATCTATATTTGTCGAATATTTATTTGTATTTGTACTGGTTGAGTGGAAGAGAGGGCCTTATGGCCTTAACTCTGCCAGAATAAATAAAGTATTATTATTAATAATCACAAATAGGAATGAGATGCACAAATGAATTAAACATAGGTTAAATTCTGGAAATGTGTGCTTATTATGCATTGCATGGACTCTTGACGTCCCAACTCCTTTAAAAAAAATGTTAAACTGAAAAATATATATAACTATTATTCTACCAGTTATATTATATGGATTGAAACATGGACTCTTATTTTAAAGGAGGAAAGAACATTACGAGTATTTGGAATAAAGTTCCTGAACCAAGAGAGATAAACATACAGGTGAATGGAGGAGACTACATAACAGTGAACTACATGGTCTTTATGGGAAGCCGTTGTAATAAAAACAGTTAAGTCTCATAGTCTGTGATCGGCAGGACATGTGGCATGAAATATATGCATGGAATGTCTTCTAGGAAAACCAGAGGGAAAACTGCCAGTTGGTAGACCAAGAAAGAGGTGGGAGAATATCATTTACTACGATTTGAGGTAGTAGATTATATAAGGAATGATTGGAAAACATCTCAGGATAGTGATGTATGGAGAGCTAATGTCTGCACGGCCATGATTCTATGAGTTTGATAGTGCCTGTGAGTTACTTAGTTAGTTAACTTGACTATGAAACAAAAATTAAACTACAGACAAATAACATTGATACAATGTACCTTTATTATTCCTCTTCATTTACATAAACAAGGAAAATATAAATTTATTGGAAAAACTGAGACAGAAGTATTTTCTGACAAGTTATCTGTATGTAATAACTCTTATGAAAATTCAAATAACTCAGAAAATTTTCAACGGATTAAATCCCTACACAATATGAACAAACTAAATATAGAAATAAAGAAAAAATATGTGTAAAGATTTAGTTAATTCTTGTTTTCTGTTTTCTAAATCTGTAATGATTGCAATGTATGTAATAATAAATTAGCCTTTGGTACTCTAAAAGTATGAAACATTATTTCCTATACCAATGAAATAAGACAAACTAAAACTACTAAAAAATATGAATAAATATATTCTTTTAATAAAAGGAATTAAAGGTAGAAAACTTTTCTTATGTTGAGAATACTGTGATGGGTCATACAGCCAGAAAGGGTGACAGATATTTTATTGAGAACCCATAGATTAAAGTCATTAGGAAAATGTACACATAGATGGAAGGAACATATTCAGTTTGAATAAAACTTAGGAAAATCAGTACTAGAAATATAAAATTGATTTAGTACATTTAAAATTGTAGAGGATTTTTATCACAGTGAATATAAACGTAAATATTAAGATGTAAGAGTTTTATAGGTAAAACACAATGCAAATCAGATAATTTGAATCGTTTATGCTTAACCCGTCAGCGCCGACATCCATACTTGGTATAGACCCTCTCTTCTTCACTTATTGCCGACATCTATACGTGGTATAGACCTATGCAGGCGTGTTTTCTTTTTGTTCTGGATCATACATTTTTGAAGCTACAAATATGTAATTTATTTGTGTTTAACGTAGAAATTATGAGCTTTCAGGACATATGAATAAAAATAATATTTGTTTAAAACTTAATTTCATATTATTTTTTTAAAAATCAGATGAGATTGAAGTAATCGTAATTTTCTCTAAATGCGCGCGACCTTTTCATATTTTTTTTTACTGCTGTATATTCTTATATTTGCGTATGAACAATATAATTTTGAAGCCTAAGATCTTAGCTTTCTTTCTTAAGTGTATGAATCAGCTGTGATCACATTTTGTGCATGTGGTATTGAGGTTGAAGTAGTTTCTTACTTCAACACTCGATGGCACACAGACCTAGCTTTGTGCTGCTTTCTGCAGGGCTTCTAATAAACTTATACACAATCTAATTTTTCAGGTCGATAAAATGATATACAAGCTATCGATTGATATATAAATCGACCTGTTTAGGGGAATACCTGATTTATTTTGCCTCTTTCAAATAGATGTTACTTACAAGGAATCAGTTTGAGGCGCGGTGTCGTGCGTTATATACGTAATTATGGCGTCGTAACCTAAAAGACACTTCATCAGAAAAATTACCCCTAAAAGTGATAAATTGAAACCTCAAAGGAAGTGTGTTTGTACTAAACATGGGAGAAGAAAGACATCTGTTTATTGCTGCCAGGAATGTGATGTAGGTCTGTGTATTGAAGAGTGTTTCGAGCTGTATCACACCAAGCTCAACTACTAAGGTTATGTGACTTTTTATTTCTAAAATTAATAGTACTAAATTAAGAGAAAATTATTTTTATGGTCTGTGTAGTTGTAAATAACTGCTTAGAATTTTTATACGAATCCAAGCAATAATTCAGATTCTAAGTATAAACATTGCTAGTGCTTTGACACAAGATTGAGCTTGAGTTCACTCTTCTAAATATTCATTCTGATTTTGGTTATGTCACCTGCTTTTGTATATACAAGTTACAGATGAATCAGCACTATGCCACACAATATATTTAGTGTCTCACAGAAAGGAACAGGGATGTCCAATGTGAGCAAATCAAATTATTTAGTAAAAATGTGTATCATGAGAGAGAAATTCAGATTTCAAATTTTTTTTAATAGTTTATAAAGGCTACCGAACTCCATGCGGTATGTATTAAATTTCTCATTTATTTCTGAGCTAAGAAGTAAAAATTTTGTTCAAATCCATCGATATTTAAAAAAGTTATGATCGTTTATACAAATCAGTGTTCTAGGAATACTAAAATGTTAAAATGACCTCCGTCCATGCAGTAGGAAAGCAAGTAAAAGGGTGCGTCACTGATGGGTTAATATGCAACTGTAATGTCGATCAAAATTATATCAATAAACTATGTTAGAAAGATTTATCATCAATGTGAAATATGTATTTTCAACATAGCAAAATTTTCAAACAAATTATTATTACAAAATAAACAATTAAATGTTCAATCAATCTGAATCAATTCTTTCATGCACAGAGTGTATTACATTGAAAATGTCTTAAATATAAGTTTATTTTTAAATAATTATTATGCACATATATATATATATATATATTTGATATGAAATCAGTTCCTAAAAATGTATTCAGTTTCTGCTATTGAAACAACTCAATATAATTCATTGACAGGGACCTAATCTAATAACATCAGAGATAAATTTTATCACTTCAAATGTTTATATAAAGATTGTTTATCTTTTCAAAAAAGATAAAAACAACTTTACCTAAAACGTTTAAAATGAGATTTCGGTGGAATGAATTTTAACATCAGTTTAATTTAACGGTATCTCATGACTGTGTATGTATGAATGTTTAGTAAGATGAGAATTCCGAGTAAATGATTTTTCACAATATGTACATTTGAACGGTTTTTCATTATTATGGGTATATAAATGACGAATAAGATTGGATTTCTGACCAAAAGACTTGTTACAAATAGAACATTTGTACGGTGTCTCGTTGCTGTGTGTATAAAAATGACCAGTTAGGTGAGATTTCTGAGCAAATGTCTTATTACAAACGGAACATTTAAACGGTTTCTCATCACTATGCATGCCTAAATGACGAATAAGATTGGATTTTTGAGCAAATGATTTATGACAAAAAGAACATTTGAACGGCGTCTCGTTACTGTGAGTGTATAAATGTCCAGTCAGATAAGATTTCTGAGCAAATGACTTATTACAAATTGTACATTTGAATGGTTTTTCATTGCTATGCATACATAAATGTCGATTAAGATTGGATTTCTGTGCAAATGATTTATTACAAAAAGAACATTTGAAAGGTGTCTCGTTGCTATGAGTATATAAATGTCCTGTAAGATGAGCTTTCTGAGAGAAAGATTTGTCACAAACGGAACATTTGAACGGTTTATCACTGCTGTGAATATAAATATGATTAGTGAAAGCAGATTTCCGAGCAAATGGCTTATTACAAACGGAACATTTATAACGGGGTTTATCCATAAATTTCTTCAAGCTGTCTGCATCACCCTCGTCCACCTGGAAACATAATATTATCATAACCCAGAAACATGACATTTTGTAGCTAACATCTATTCACTTCACATAATTAATACCACAGCACACTAGCAACTTCAAATTCTAGAAACTCAACTACAACTGTTTATCAAATATTTCATTCTACCTTATTTAAGTTATAGAATGATTTGTTTATAAATGGTGTATTAAAGAACATGATCAGGAACAAAAAATATCAATATTGTAGATATTTAATAAAGTATGCAAAAATTAATTAATAATTTAATAAATAAACAAGAAAACGAAGTAACAGCACTCCTCTGATATAGCATTGAAATGCATCATATGTTTATATGAAAATATTAATTTTTTTACTGTCTAAAAAATACATTTGTATTCAGTAAAAACGAATATGACATAAAATATTGTCATTGTCTTTGATAATTACTATAATGTGCAAAATATAACTTTTCAATATCAATCTATTGTAATATTGATCTAAACTATAAAATAAATAATAATTTTAAAAAACTAAACCAACACGCTTTATTACAAAATGGAACTAAAAAATGAAAAATAATTTTATTTTCCAACACGCTTGGGATAAAAATAAAGTGGTCAACAAAAAATTCATCTCCGACACATCTAGAATAAAACTAGAGTTATCTACAAAAAAAAAATAATTTTTCCATCAAAAGTGAGGGGTGCTTTTATAGTTTTTAAGTTTCCTTTTTACAGACTTTACATTTTCCAATATCTGTTTATTATCAACTATATTAATTGATATAGAGCACCACACACTTTTGATGGAAAATTTATGTTTTTTTGTAGATAACTCTAGTTTTATTCTAGATGTGTTGGAGATGATTTTTTTGTTGACGACTTTAATTTATCCCAGGTGAGTTGGAAATTAAAATTATTTTTCATCCTTTAGTTCGGTTTTCTAATTAAGTGTGTTTTGGTTTTTATATTTTGGTTTTCTAAAAATGAAAATATCTTTAAATTCGATACTATTATAGTATGAGCTAAAAATAATAATTTTCTAAAAAAAATCCTTCAGGCCGGATTTGAACCAGCGACCTATGGATTACTGAAATTATATACCACTACAGTCCACAACTCTAGCAACTAAGCTACCACAAGGATAGACTAAAAAGTTCATACGTCCACAACCTATTATACCGGTTTTTATTTCATTGATGTCCTCATGACCCTGGCCAGGATCTTAGAAAAAATTATAAAATTAGTGTATTGTCATCAGTCCTTTACAAGTATACAAAACTTCAAGCTGATACAATGTTTTTAAGTGGGTGGAAATCGTGTTGAAAGATTCCGTTACTTAGGTACAGGTTAAGCTAATATAAACTGTGTAATAAATATGAATTATAGACTCTCATAATACATAGCATATATGGAAACAATGTGATGTATTAGATATTCTGCAGTATAGTTATACCCTTATAACATAGGTCATTTTCCTAAAATTTGTACAATGACCACATGATTTTGCCTCTGATTACAAGGATTACAGGTTCAATATCCAGGCTAATTTATAACCTGATCAGACTACATAGTTTTAAAATTAAAATATCTGTCTATGATCTTGTAAATACTGTACTAACAATAATATTACCAACACTGGATTACTAATTTCACTCATATTACCCCATTCATCTGTTCATAATAATATATTTTAAGTTTGAGGTGCACATACATAATACAGTGGGTGTAATCCCACTACAGAATAGATGATATCATTGCTGTTGTAGCAGACTAAGCTACCAGTTGATCAACACAAGACATATATCTTATGGTCAGATCTGTTTTACAGTGTATTTACTGCTATAACTTAAGTTAGACACTAGTGTACAGAGAGGCTAGGATATCTCAGAATATCGTACTATGAGAATGTTTAGTAAAAATTTGCAATTATTGATAATTGCAAGTTAGATATATTCCAACTTAAATTCTACCCCCCTTAAAGATAAAACTTTTCAAGAAATTTGAGGCCAACCGGAACCTTTATAGGTATTATAATAATTACATATATATTATAGGAACATTTTACAGATTAAGTTCCTGAACCCATTAACCCATCAACGTGGACATTTAAACATTGCGTTCCCTTCCCAGATGCAGAAGGACGTGTCAAAACGTCAGGTCTTTTAAATATCCACATGCAGATTGCCATGTCGACATGCGTGGTACATCTGTGATTTCCAAAGCCTATAACTAGGTTGTTTTACATGTTGGAGAACTTATTTTTTGTCACACTGTTAAGGAAAGATTCCCCTTCATGTTACGACATAATTTATGACAGGGCAAGTGGAATGAGGTGGCTACTTGTAAGTGAAAGGAAATACTTTTTTTTTTTTTCAGCCAGACCCTCTTCTGAACATATCCTGTGCCTTATTTTTGCCAAAAAAGAATAAATATCTGTAAAGTGTCTCATTGTGTGGTCTCAAACTTTTCTTTTGAAACAATTATCGCAGTCTTTGTGAAACCGTGGCTGCCTGTGCAGAAAACCAAGTGTTGTCAGAAGAAAAACATTTTAAGTTTGTCAACAAAATTTTAGATGAGATTGATAAACATAGTGATTTAGCGTCTATATCAGATAGTGAGGATAGTTTCTTTGCACTTGACTATACACAACTTCCTCACGATATAAGTGATAGTGACATCTGCTGTGTTGACGAGGACATATTCAGACACTTACACGTGTTTTGATTGCTAAAGGGCTAGGGGGAGTGTCCACAGATTTTGTATGGCAAAATATGGACACGTTTAATTTAATACGAGAGACATTCTGTGACATCAGTGGTCCACAGTTCGATGTTTCTGGGGACATTGTTGCTATATTCGAGGAAATATTTGACCATACGTTGTTGAATATTATTGTTGAAGAAACAAAAAATACGCTCTACAATGAATATCAAAATCGACTTTCCGTGAGCAAAGGATATGTATAACCAAGGTAAGATTAGAAATATAATGTAACTAAATATAATTTATTAATAATTTGGTATATATCTAAAATAAGCTCCACATAACAGATAACTACATGGTCTTTATAGGAAGCCTGATATAATAACATAAATTAGGTCTCGTAGATTGCGATGGGCAGGACATCTGTCACGAATGGGTAATGAAAGACGTGTATGGAAGCTTCTTGTGGGAAAACCAGAGGGAAAACGGCCAGTTGCTAGACCAAGAATGAATGGGAGAATAACATTAAATATGAATTGAGGGAAGTAGATCATACAGGGGATGATTACAACACATTAGCTCAGGATAGGGATGTATGGAGAGCTTATGTCAGCACGGCCATGAACTACAGGTTCGAGAGTGCTAGTGAGTTAGTTAGTTAGTTATCTAAAATAAGTTACTGGGTGAGTAGTTTAAAAATACTACCGCGCAGATGGACTGCATGGACTTTTAAATGACCGCACAGAAGGGAGGAAGCCGGTCTCGTATATGTACGTCAAACCACGCTCAGGGGTTAAGAATCAAATCCAGACAGCTAGTAGTTTATTGTATATGCTTTGTAGAAAAGATTTCAATACCTACATAACTGATCAGTGGATGCAAAGAGGTCAGATGCTACAGAACAATGTAAAATGTTTGCCCACCCTTTCTAACACATATACAGACTTTCATGAAAATTTATTTACATTAGATCTTCATTGCTCTAATACTCGTGATTTTTCTTTCTCTCATATTTTAACAAAGTAACATATTTCGCTTGAAAGTTTTGTTAATCCCGGTTTTAACCCTTTAATGTGAATGGAGGAAAATTTAAAACAGAGTTCCAAAACTATGTAAATAAAAAAAAAATATATAATATCAAAATAACATGTCAGTGCATATTTATCAAATATATGCTAATTTATAAATTGAAAACATCTTAATGTCATGAATTTATACAAGCCTAACAGATGGAAAAGTGTATATACTGTATAACATGGAATTAAGTATGTGCAAAATGTTCCTATCATACATTATAATTACATACATAATACAAAAAACCTAAACATAAAATAAATAAATCAATCAAACAAAAGTATATATTGGAATGCAGGCTTTCACGGCCGGTAATCATGGTAGTAAAAGATTCCGGGCTATGTGGCCGTGGTCTATAACTGGCGTTTCTTCCAGACGTTTCTCCCTCAACTGCGGAGGACATCTTCAGTGGCGAGCGCTAGAAGCTGTTGTTTCCCTGTCGTAGACTCGACTGCGAATGAACATCAGAAATCTGGACGCTCTTATTATTTATCCTAGTGCTGACGTCACGTGAGTCGCAGCTGTTTATCACATACTGGCTTCTGAGTGGTTCGGAACTCTCTCCTTGTTATTGGTAGGTTTTTTGACTTTCTAGTGTCTAATATGTGATACCAGGCTTTTGTCTAGTTTTTATTCCTTCATCTTTTCTATTGAAATTGTCCTTGTGTTTTATAAATTTCTATGGCCTCTCTGGATAATCTTGGAAATAATATGTTTTTGTGGCTAAAACTTTGTTTCATTCAATACATCATCATCGTAGTGATCTGATGTCCTTTTTCAGTAAAACCGTGTTCTGCTATGGCCGATTTTTCTATTTTGCCCTTCTGCATTTTGTCTTTCTTCTTTCTTCGATGTTCAGTCAACGGGGTGGCTAATGCTGGTTTCTTTTTGTGGTTTCCTATGTAATACCTTCCACAAGAACACGGAAGCCGGTATAGGGCAAATAGAAAAATCGGCCGTAGCAGAACACGTTTTTACTGAAAACGGACATCAGATTCACTACGATGAAACACAAGTTTTAGCCACAACACCATATTATTTCCCAAGATTATACAGAGAGGCCATAGAAATTTATAAACACAAGGACAATTTCAATAGAAAAGATGAAGGAATAAAACTAGCCAAAGCCTGGTATCACATATTAGACAATAGAAAGTCAAAACCTACCAATAACAAGGAGAGAGTTCCGAACCAATCAGAAGCCAGTATGATCCAAACAGCTGCGACTCACGTGACGTCAGCACTAGTATAAATAAGAGCGTCCAGATTTCTGCTGTTCATTCGCAGTCGAGTCTACGACAGGGAAACAACAGCTTCTAGCGCTCGCCACTGAAGATGCCCTATGCAGTTGAGGGAGAAATGTCTGGAAGAAACGCCAGTTATAGACCACGGCCACATAGCCCGAATCTTTTACTACCAAAAGTATATATTATTGCACATTATCTTGCATGTTGGTAACACATGGGTATAAGTAAGATAAAATATGGAATGAGGCATGTATGAAATGCTGCTACTTTATAACATAAATATATGAATATACTGAACCTAGAATAAATAAAATAATCAATTAAAAGTAGATGTAATCACAACTTTTCCTGTACAATGGTTGAATGTTATAAGGGAGACTGCCTTTAAATAGAGTTGCATGATGAAAACTGGGGAAAACATATTTTTCATGGAATGTTGGTCAATTAATGGGACCAGTACATAACACTTAAGCAGATATGAAAAGTCTTTCCTAAAATATGGCTACAGAACCTAATGCAATCGGAAAAATTGCACTTAAACTTCATATATTTTCAAAGACCTAAGAAATAATAGTGTACATGCATCAGAGTTTCTAAAGCCAGTGATAATCCACCATCGAACCACATATCAATTATCATCCTTGCCATATCATCGATTTCACACTAAAGTTCACACAGCTTATGCTAGATGGCAGCATGTCGCTATGAAATTTAAATTACCTATCTTTGCAATAAATCCCCAATTCTATGTTAAAGAAATATATTAAAAATATTAAAATTACGAAACGTTTATTAAAAATGGGTGTACACTTATCACTCCCTAACGCCATTCCAACCAGCAATAACCCAAACCAGTGATAGAAAAATCATAGACTAAGTAATATACTCTGTGGAGAAAATAGCAGTTAGGATCACAATATTGTCTAACATTGTCATAATATTGTGATTTGCATATTTAAATAAAGACTTTAAAATTGTCTAACAATGTTATAAAAATACATTGATAAGTTTAAAATATTAAAAAATGTTAGTAAATACAGATGATGCGCTATAGTTTACAACAATAAACTATAAAGTCAAGAGTAAGTAGAAGTGCAGTTCAGCACAATGATCATATGTATTCACAATACAAAGGAAACAAGCAGTCAGTACATGAAATTGATAACTGTGAAGACATAGTTCAGAGACAATATAGAGAATGAAAAATCTAGAACAGCGGTTATTTGTATTTATAATAATTGAACAAATAGAACTCTTCTTCTTCTAAGGTTATATGATTATGCAGAATACACAGATGATCCCAACAATATGATTAAACCAAGTATAATTTCTTGAGTTACTCTGTTTTTCAGTGGTTTGGTAGAATACTGCCTCAAAGATTGCCACCTCTCTGATTTACAGGTGGGCATATGACCAGCGGTTCTATAAACATGAATGCATTACATACCTAATATTGTACACAAAGCTTACCATCACAACTATAATAACACATCAGACCAATAAAAACATTACCTCAAGTTTAGTCTCTACGAAAGCAAATGGATGTCCATCTGGATATGTCTCATATTTAACATCATCAGAACAAATCTCTTCTTCCACCTCAGATTTTATTTCTACCTTGACGGGCTGTTAAATTAAAACCACAGATTATTACCAATATATATATTTGCTCTAAAGATTACAGAAAACAAAATTAAAACTTATATACTAATTTACCTGTGATACAGTTTCAGTATCTGATATACTGTTTTCTTCTTTAATATTAAGTTTGCAATCCATTATAAACAAAGTACCTGAAAATGTAATAAACACCAATGAAAGGATGGAATACATTAAAAAATATTCAAATTAATCACTTTATGGTGTAAACATTTCTCCACATACTGATGTATTTAGTTACAATAATTCTTCACAGTCTTCCTGCCTGCAATGTCCTCCTTGTTCACAAGCTTTTTTTCGAACAACTGGAATGAATTGGTATAGTTAATCCAGGCATTATATGTGTAATGTATTCTCTAATTCAATATCATTCCCATTGTATTCTATTTGAGAGTTAGCATAATGAAAATGTGTCAAGTTATGAAGACACATAATCTATTCTGATGTTTCACAAGAGACTTGAAGAAATCAATATAATTGACACTCATATAGACAGACACAACAAAATATAATTTTTACGAAATGAAAGCTAAATAAATTACAAATAAGTAAAGAGTTCTTTAACAGTAATGCAAAAATGCATTTATATATCGAGCAAATACTTTCTCATAAATTCTAATAAATGAAGCGACACAATGTTAGAGAAGAAAATAAAATAATTAATTTGTAAAATTAATTCTATTTAACATTTTCCAATACTGTTGTTTTAACGCAGTTCCAATAATGGATCATACAATATCATTATAATATTAAAATTAATTCTACAGGCTCAAATTTCCGACATGCCATCAAACTTTTAAATACCCACAACTTTTGTCAAATATTAATCTTATGGTGTCCTTGTAAAAATAATTATTGCTATTTTGAATGTATTTAGAACACTTCCTAATGATTATTCAAATATATTTATTTTACAATATCAACTGCAATGATCTAGCAGTCATAATGTTTGTCAGCCATATTCAGGGTTCAGTGCACCCAATGTGTATTTCTAAACTGTAACTTGTTACAATGCAGCCAACATACATTTTATAATATGCTGAGTATTAAATAAACTATTTACCCTAAAAAAATAAAACCATACTAATAACTAACTAAAACCTCACTAAGAAACTAGGCCTAAACAAAAAAAATAAACTTCCCAAATATCTTCTATTAGTTAATGAAAAGTGTCTACTGATCTATTTTTGCTAAAAATATTTACTCTAGATGAATTTAACTTAGGTTTAATCAGAATAGTAGGATAAATTTAGCAAGAGTAAGTATTTGTATTTCAGTTAGTTTTTTTTTTAAATTTAAGTGAATAATATTGAGGCTATTATGTTGCTAATGTGTTTCTCATGTGGTTGGCAACACACATTGCAATATCCTGTATGTATTGGCTGGAACCTGTAATTCTATATTGTAACTTTTAGGCGCCTGCTGGCTCATACACATGGTGTATTATTGGAACTTAAATTTTTCACATAACATGTTGGAAAGTTTTAGAATTTTAGATTAATTTAGAGATATGTAGATACAGATAACAAATATAGTTACATAAACAATATTGATACTAGATACAAGAGTTTACAAATTGCCTGCATTTTATCATTCTGATGGGATTGTCATATGCTCAACATTTTTCAAATAGCCAAAACAATTTATATTTCACATGGGAAATTTTGATTCCCCACTAGTGAGAAAGAGCATATAGGAAAAACAGTACTTTATGTTACCTTATATTTTTCAAAGTCCTATAGAACAACAGTGCACATATGCCAGAGTTTATAGAGCTAGCGATAACCCACCATCGAACGACACATTGATTATCTTCCTTATCACAATTATCAATTATTATCATATTAAAGTTTATACAGCTTACACTAGGTGGCAACACGTAGCTGTGAAATTTGAATGACCAATCTGTACAATAAATCCCCAAATCTATTTTACATAAGTATATTAATAATATTAAAATTACCAAAGGTTTATTAAAAATGGGTGTACACTTACTTATCACTTCCTAACCCGTTCCAACCCATGATCGGAAAAATTATAGACTAAGTAAGATATTTTGTGGAGAAAAATAGCAGTCAGCATAACAATATTATCTAACAGTATCATAATGTTATGATTTGCATATTTAAATAAATGCTGGAAAATTATAATATAATGTTATAAACATTGTTTGAAAAAGTATAAAATATTAAAAAATGTTAGTAAATACAAAAGAAGGGCTATAATTTACAACAATAAACTGAATAAATAATAGTTTAAAAAAACTAAACACGCTTTATTAGAAAACCAAAGTAAAAAATTTAAAAATAAATTTAATTTCCAACACGCTTGGGATAAATAATTTTACCATTAAAAGCATGGGGTGCTCTTTATCAATTAATATATATGATAATAAACAGATATTGGTAAAAGTCTCTAAGAAGAAAATGTAAAAATCATACAAAGCACCCCACGCTTTTGATGGTAAAATTATTTATCCCAAGCATGTTGGAAATTAAAATTATATTTTAATGTTTTTCTTCGGTTTCCTAACAAAGCGTGTTGATTTATTTTTTTAAAACTATTATTTATTTTAAATTTACTAGTTTTAATATTTTACAGAATAAGGTAAAAATGTAAATATCTTTAAATTCGATACTATTGTAGTATGAGCTAAAAGTAATACTCTTCTAAAAAAACCTCCCAGCCGGATTTGAACCAGCGACCTATAGATTACAGAAATTATATACCACTAGAGTTCACCGCTCTACCAACTCAGCTCTTACACTGATTGACTAAAAAGTCGACAAGTTTGCAACTTATTATACCAGTTTTCATTTTTTTCTGATGATTCTGGCCAGGATTTTAGAAACAAAATATGACATTATTGTATTGTCATGGGTCCTTTACAAGTACACAAAGTTTCAAGTCGATCCAATGTTTCTAAGTGGGTGAAAATCATGTTCAAAGATTCCGTTACATAGATACAAGGCCACTTTTTTTTTTTATTTTCTGACGATTCTGGCCAGGATTTTAGAAACAAATATGAAAATTTTGTATTGTCACGGGTCCTTTACAAGTATACAAAATTTCAAGTCGATCCAATGTTTCTAAGTAGGTGAAAATCGTGTTCAAAGATTCCATTACATACATACAAAGACACTTTTTTGATATTCTGATGATTCTGGCCAGGATTTTAGAAAATAAATATGAGATTATTGTATTGTCACGGGTCCTTTACACGTATACAAAGTTGCAAGTCGATCCAATGTTTCTAAGTGGGTGAAAATCGTGTTCAAAAATTCCGTTACATAGATCCAAAAACACTTTTTTTGATTTTCTGATGATTCTGGCTATGATTTTAGAAACAAAATATGAAATTATTGTATTGTCACGGGTATTTTACAAGTGTACAAAGTTTTAAGTCGATCCAATGATTTTAAGTAGGTGAAAATCGCGTTAGAAGATTCAGTTACATAGATACAGGTCAAGCTAATATAAAGCATGTAAAAATCAAGGGTAACTTTTTCTAATGTTGAGCTGAGCAAATATTATAAGCATGGTCTTTATGAACTTTAAATAACACTCCAAAAACATCAATGAAGCTAGACTTAATTCCATCCTTCTATTTATTACCTGTGCAGTAAGGAAGGTAATATAATGTGTATTAAATATACATATTTTCATAACACTAACATGAAATTCTATGTTGGCTGCTCCGGAATAATACAACAAAATGGAAACTAATCAAAACGTTAAATATATACATTTAAAAAATCGAAATATATTAAAAGGTTTTTGGGTATCATATAAATACCCTCATATAATGTTGTAGAGTCATACTGGTACTTTGATAAGTTACGACATTACGAATTTGAAAATCTAATGCCTGTGTTCCACAGCCTAAATATTAAACAGACTAACCTGTAAGAATTATGGGTTGTATAGAATACACAAACACTAATTACGAAAAACTGTGGATATCAAATCTTGAGTTCAGTTATGTTATCTCCTTTCTCCTAGCAAAATAACAGTAACTAGGTAGTGCTTAAATATGTGGTATTATTCTCGAATTCTGACGATTTTACAGTTTGTAACAACACACACATTAAAATCACAACAAAATAAACACTTATTGGATCCTTTATAAAATTTATTTCAGTGCTTTCCGAAGCATTACCATATTCAGGTGATTCACGGCCCCCTTTATTGTTTCAAAGAAATGATGCCAATGTTACTTTTTACATTTCTATTTTTAAAAGCATATTCATCATCTAGATTCAAATTATAATAATAATTATATATTTATACATTATTATTATTATTATTATTATTATTATTATATTATTATTATTATTATTATTATTATTATTATTATTATTATTATTATTATTGTAGTACTGGAAGTAAATATCAATAAAACTAAATATATTGTCACACGTAGAAATATATTATATAATGGAAATGGACAGCTAATGACAAATGAGGGAAATTTTGAGGAAGTGGCTGAATTCAAATACCTAGGAACAATAATCACAAATAGGAATGAAATTAAACATAGGCTCAATTCTGGAAATGCGTGCTATTATGCATTGCAGAGACTCTTGATGTCCCAACTCCTTTCAAAAAACGTTAAACTGAAAATATATAAAACTATTATTCTACCAGTTATATTATATGGGTGCGAAACATGGACTCTTACTTTAAGGGAGGAAAGGAGACTACAGGTATTTGAGAATAAAGTACTTACGCCGCCACCCCCACATTTTTTGGCCAAAGAAAGATGAACAAACAGGTGAATGGAGAAGACTTCTAACCACTGAACTACATGGTCTTTAGAGGAAGCCAGCTATAATAAGAAACAGTCAAGTCTCGGAGACTGCGATGGGCAGGACATGTTGCCAAGTATGAGGAAAGAAAGACGTGCATGAAAGCTTCTTGTAGGAAAGCCAGAAGGAAAACGCCCCAGTTGGTAGACCAAAAGAATGAGGTGGGAGAATAACATTAACTATGATTTGAGGGAAGTAGATTATACATGGGAATGCATTGGAAAGTATTAGCTCAGGATAGGGATGTATGGAGTGGATTATGTCCGTGCGGCCATGAACCTATGGGTTCGATAGTGCCAGTGAGTAAATAAGTAAGTATTATTGTAGCGTAGTGGTTAAGGCACTGAGCTACAAGGCCGAGGGTCGGAGGGTTCAAGTTCACGTTGGGGTCAGGATTTTTAAACTGACCAAAAACCTCTGCTGCGGCACCATGACCCTGGGGTCGACTCAGCCTCTAACGGAAATGAGTACCAGACGCTTGTTCTGGGGGTAAAGGCGGCCGTCACGCAGGGCTGACAACCCGGCTGACATAAAGTGCCGATTGTCTAGAAAAAGTGGGAGCCTTAACCTCCTACTACCCCAGGGGCCTCCGGGCCTGTTGTGGGATCACTTTACTTTACTTTATTATTATTATTATCATCATTATCATTATCATTATTATTATTATTATTATTACATTTGAATAACAATTACAAATCTAGAATACGATGAAATAAATCCTGTTAACAAATTGAAACACATTATTTGTCTTGACTGATGACAAATCTGTAAGGTTTTGTGGGCAGTGCCCACTGGGCACCTGGTTGGATCTCGTGTTCTTTAGATTACGTCGATAGAGGTACCGATTGACCTGGAATGCTGGTTTAATCAATGCTTCGGGAGAATTTATTAACAATATTCTCACAAAAAATACTATGGTTCCGTAATTAATTTCAGATGTTGCTGCAGAAAGCATTAAACAAACGCGTTAAATAATTTCACATCAATGTTAAAAAATCCCAAGAAATGCTTCGAAACATTATTTTTATATAGTAACAGCAAATATATATGATTACCTCACACCCGTAACATAATAAATTCAAACTCTATTAGTACATCTCAATCAGTTTCGTTTATACCTGTGCAGCTAATATAATGTGGATTGAATAGTTCACTAAGGGTACAATTTATTTCTAAATGAAATATCCTTATTAGCTTTTGAATTAAATTTGCTTTAATTCCGTTACCGTGGCGTGGTAGATTGAGTTCCTATCTTCCACTATGGCGACCCGGGTTCGATTTTTCGCGAGGCAACATAGGGGATTTTAAAATCTCCACCTTGGCTCTGGGTGTGTTTTCTGTTTTTGTGCGAATAATATAAAAAGGTTTAACGACGTAAAAACGAAAAGGAAAAACAATGTTAACGGAAGAAGAATGAGGGGAAACGAATTTAATTATTAGGGCCCATATTATCAGTTCACGGTTTCATAGTAGTCTATTATGTACAAAGTAAATAAAAATACGGCAGTAAATAATTTGATGTTCAAAATTGTTTTATGATACCGCCTATAATAAAAATTAAGTAACTAAAAAGGAAATAATCCCTGACATGATTATTTTAATGTTGGTTACGCTGTCTTTGATGATGGAAGGAGGCCTTGATGTAGCCTGAACGAGCTAATACATCCGAATGCAGTGAAATATCTTGATTTTTGTGATTGATTAATTTTATATTTTTATTTTTTCTTGGATTTTAATGACTGCAGTTTCAGTGAGATAACGTTAAAATGCACTTTGCAATTTGTACATTTTTTACTCATTACATAAGAAAATACTTTTAATGGAACGTTAGAATGTTGATATACATTTACCATTTCTTGTTCATACAAACAGTGAGGAGAGAAAATAACTTATAACTAAAAAAAAAAAAAATCAATAAAATATTTTCTGGTAATTAACTCTCGATTGTCGACCTCTAATCTTACAGATATGTTTAGCTTATGTTTTAATCTTACTGTAATTTCAAGGTTATAAAGCACAGTAGATATCCGAATTCCGAGATAATGTTTGTATCAAGATGAAGCTTAAGAACGTTAAAGATGAAGAAAATAAAAACAATGCGGACAATTCAGAAACAAACAGGGGAAATAATTTATAAAACACTGTTTTGTACATAATCTGAAGAATGTAGCAATCTGAAAAAGTTCAATAAGCAGAATTTACCGATCTTCATCCTAGTAATACGTTAGTTAGATACCAGATGTATCATTGAGTCTGCTGGTAACATACCAGGTTACGGCGCAAAAAGTGGACATCCGAATTTCGAGATAATTTTGGTTTTAAATTGAAGCTTAGGACCACTAAACATGAAAACAGAAAAAATAATTGCGGGCCATCCAGAAACAAAGCAGTAAAATAACATTTTATAAGCACTACAAAATACACATTTCACTAGTTTACTGTACGAGACATCCCCTTTTCGATATAAATTTGGTATTAAAATGAAGTTTAGGATCCCCAATGATGAAAACACAAGAAAATCTGCGGACCATCACTAAAGAAACTAGGTTAGAGTAATAGTTCCTTATACATAATTAGGTTAGTTTACCTATTAGTTTCTTACACATATAGTATAATTTATTTATATACCTGCAATTTAATATTGTCTAAATGCCATTCTACTTTTTTTACTTTCACAGATTAGAGTAATTTAAACAAGGTAGTTTACCTTTTAGGTTATTATACATGTATTCTAATAAATTATATTACAAATTTCGAAGATTACGATATAAATAAGTGGCTCTATTTTTTAATATTTTGTAAGGGGGGCTAATTTGCCGTTGTTCATTTGCGAGAAATACGTACGATAACATATTAATTATTATCGACAATTGATTCAGTTGAACCATTTTTTCTTAGGAAACTCTACATGAGAGTGTGATTTTTATTAAATTTCAAACTCTTTGCTATGTAATTTTGGAAATACAGCAGTGCACTTTTATTACAATAAAATATTTATTCTATTTTTGCATCTGTATTGAATCAAACATGTTTTCACCCTGGACTAACGTCTGAATATCGAATCTGACGTCACGACTAGAATGGCAGCAACTTACTTAAGGTAATATAGGGAATAGTGCTTTATCAATTGTTATTTTGCAGCTTTGTTTCTGGATGATCTGCAATTATTTTTATGTTTTCATCTTCGACGTTCCTAAGCTTCATTTAAAACCAAATTCGGATGTCCACTTTTTGCGCTGTACCCCACATGTCGATCATTGATATCTGTAGAGAAATAAGCATAACTAATGATCTTTGTTTAGAAATCAATCACGAGTGGAATGTGGGGGCCCAAAATGGCATGTTATGAAATAGTAAGAATAACACAAATATAATAGATATTTTATTGTAATAAAATTTCAGTGCTATGTTACCAAAATTACAATGCAAAGAAATGGAAATTAATAAAAAACATAAAATGATGAATCATAAAAAAATGTTCTGTTCATTGAATCTATTATCAGTAATATTTTATATGTCATCCTGTATATTTCTCAAATAAGAACAGCATCAAAATTAATCCACACAAAACATTATCCAATAAATATATTCCACCAATCAGTAAACTAATATTGTGTATTTTAGCTTATCCTCATCTAACCTAACATAATCAGTTACAAGATACATTTTACTCTACCTAAACTATTCTGGTAGCCTATACACCAACTTGTCCTCATCTAGTCCTAACTAAATGAAACTCTCACTATATAAAATAATCTGTTGTACACTGATTTGCCCTCATCTAAAACAACTACATAAGGACACCTTCCTGATGGGTGTGCTGATGTAAACCTAACAAAATATATCACAAACTAATCAGGTGTAAACTAACTTAACTTCATCTAAATCAAACAAAATAATTCACACACTCCTGTAAAATAATCCGGTTGTTGTCCTCATCTAAACCTAATAGAGTTAATTGCACATTCTTGGAAAATTATGTGGTATTTAATAACTTACACTCATATAAAAGTAGCAGATGAATCTCGCACACCTTCTGATATTCAGATGATCATTGAGGACAAAAGAATGGTTAGATATTTTGTTGAGTGGATAAGTGAATAGAAGAAATATCTTATTTTGTTTTATTTTTAGTGCTATGTTTCCAAAATTACATTGTCAATATATTGAAATTTATGTACAATTTGTTTCCTTAATATCAATTGAATATCCTGTAGAGTCTGCAAATTCTCGTTGTTTGTGCCTGAAAAGGTGCTAATATATTTTTAATTATCTTAATACCCATTTTAAAATTGGGATGAAAACGATATCCCTGAAAAAGTTACTAGTTATAATAAAAGTTTAGGAATTATTAATCAAGTTATGAAACCATCCCTTGTACAAAAAAACACCAGATTACGTTTATATAACACTCTGGCTAGACCAGTGTTGACCTATGGTAGTGAAGCATGGACACTAAAAAAACAACATGAAAGCAGAATAACGGCTTGTGAAATGAGATTCATGCGCAGAACAGCGGGTTACACCAGATGGGGTCGGAAAAGGAACACCGATATCTTAAAAGAATTGAAGACTACGCCAATTTTGGAATATATTAAACAGTACCAACTAAATAGGAAACACCTTCTTGAAAGAATGAGTTCAAATCGGATCCCCAAAGCTGTTTATAATTATATACCAAGAGGACGAAGATCACTGGGCCGTCCTATGAAACGCTGGAGGGAAAATTTTCTATAGGATCGTAACAGGCCTTGGCCTAATACTTGGAAGGAAGAAGAAGAAAAAAAATTGAATAATGAATTTTTTCTACCTCTAATTTATCTAAATCTCCCATGTTGCATTATTATTGGACCTTAATGTATTCTTGCACAAATAAAATAGAACATCAAACTCAGGATTCTGAAGAAGTGGTTTATACATTATTATTTTTCAGATTTTTTTTTTTTCCTGGTTCTGCAATATTTTTTTTTTATGCTTGCATTTTTTTGTTTCTAAGCTTCATTTCCGAACTAAAATTATTTCAAAAGTTTGATGTCTACTTTTGCATTGTAACCTGATTTTCAATTTACTTTCCAGTGCCATAAATTTTCGGTGTGCCAGTAGGTCAATATGGCTGATAAAGGCAAGATACTGATGATATTTTCTCCATTTAGCGTTTTTTAATGTATATGCGTTTAGGCGGGAATGTTTAATTGATACTTTGCATATCACATGATAATTTCTGTGGATTGTAACTCATGTATCTGAATGATGTTAAAAAAGAGTTAGGAGCACTTTTATATAACTGTTGCAGAATGTGATTTGTGTCCTGGGCAATAAAAGCATTACAGAAATATTCAGATCATGATGATAATATTGAATGAGGTCTCACTACACACTGTATGAACTCGTATATGAATCTGATGGCTCTGCTGGTTCATTATTCTGGACAGATATAACCAATAAAATGTAACTTCACCCTAAAAATGCTTTAAAAATTAGGAGATTACTAAAATTTTGTTTAGAACATGAGGTGACAAAAATATTTTGTCTAATCTTATAAATTCCACACTGTATAGAATTACTATATCATGATTAAACTGGCAGCTTAAGATGTATTTGAAGATGATGAAAGTTGTTTCTAAGCTCTGCCTATTTTATCTTTCAGTATCGAGACAAGTACGAGTGCACTTCAATACTTTAATTTAGTAATTATTAAAGAACATTGCATGAATGATGAAATAATAGTAGAATGTTAACTGAACTACTAGATCTTTTTTGTTCATTTGAACTTAGTTCCTTTAGGAAAAAGTTAATTCAAGTTTTTGCTTCCATTTGCCTCTCTCTTTCTTCTCTTCCTTTATTCTGCTTTCTATTACACTTTTACCCCAGCTGTACTTCCACTGTACAGTTCTGTGCAATTCAAACTACATTATGCCTAATGCATATTATAAATGCATATCTTTCCATGAGTTTCAGAGAGATTCGAACCTTGGCCCTTCTGATACCATTCCTTTACTCTTGCCTAATTAGCCATGTTGGAAAACTAATATTTTCATTAGCTTTGTATGTTATGTTCTGGTTTTTGGAAAATTAAAAGTGAATTTCAATATATCGCATGACACACAAATTATTCCTTATGTTGAAAAAAAAAACAAAATTTCTCAATTCTAACAAAGAAAATCTGGAATTGTTTATACAAAATATTATACAATATTCGTGACATAACTGTTAACATCATTCCCATTGTAGAATTTTTGGCTTTCATGGCCTGTGTCTTGACTCTTAAGTTGGTCGTTTGACTAAATAGTCGTCCAGTTTTGTTTATACTCAACATTTCATTTACTACTGCTGCAGAATCTCCTGAAGATATCCACCATAGTAGTAGAACAAACTTTGAGTTTAAACAAAATCGATACCACAGCACAGGACATGTCTAGACTCTGAATCTTACACAGTATCTATGACTTGAGCATGGAACTCACTTCCCAGTCATGTCAGGGACGGTCATTCGCTATCATTATTTTAATCCAAATTAACTGATATCTTAAGTTCGACACAATGAAAACATTAACTGCATAACAACTATATAGAGAAGTCTATAAATAATCATCTAGGAAACTACTTACTTTATTTTATATCATTTTAATTCATAAATATGGATTTTCATCAAGTAAACACCAACTCAATTGATCATTTTAATTTTATTACTTTATTTTATATCATTTTAATTTTATTATATTCTATGTTTTTGTTAGTATTAGCTAGTATTAAATCACATCATCATTGTATTTTGTTTAGTCTGGAATTTAATAATATCTTAAAGTTGTAATATGTATGTAACTTTTGTGTAATTCTACTATTTGCTGGTTGAGTGGAAGAGAAGACCTTATGGCCTTAACTCTGCCAGCTAAAATAAAGCATTATTATTATTATTATTATTATTGAGCCCGGAAGACCTAATGAGAGTCATCAATCTCGTTGTTTTGTCTTTGACATTCATAAGTTATTTTGTAAATTTCGCATATCAAGTTTTATATTTTTTTCCTTCTAATTTATGCAGTAAAAAATCTAACCATACTATGACCTAATGCTAAATAGAAATGATAAATATAATATTAATGTGACAAATATTAATTAATTTTTTTTTAAATTTAAGACCAATACTTTTAAAAATGAGAAAAGCTCAAATATTATTTGAAAAAATTTTTGAATATTAAAACCTAACAGAAATGTTATTCTCCTAATAAATAATGCTGACCAAAATGACTAAAGTTAGCGTGAATTATTTTTGTTAGCTTTTGAAGTCAAGACATTCACATTTAAATGTGATGTAAAACTTAAATATTATTGTGTATATGTCAGAAGTGGAATGAGTTACACTATTATCTGACATAGTGTGAGTAACAAGGCTCAATATCAGGATAGTTTTATGATTTAAAAACTTGAATGAATGTGTTGTTAGCACCATCATCCCCCTAAACTGCTCAACAAATGAAAAAAATGAATATAAATATTAAATATATTAAATCATGTCACAGTAATACTCAAAATGAGAAACAAAGAGAACTAGTGAAATTAGTTCATTCCTATGAATTTTAAACATTTTTCACTATGTACAGCAACAGTACAGATTCTTATATCATCCATACAACATTACTTCATAATTACATTTAACCTTTTATCAAGGAATTTATATTTCCCAATATGTCCACAGGGTTCTTATGATAAATAACAATTATTAATAAATACAATTTTATTCCCTAGGCATGTTCTGACAATTTATAATGACTGTGTTCTAGCAGGCTAACCTATGCCTTGCTACATTCTTGATACTCTCATAGAAGTGTCTGTGAAACTCTCAAAACTCTGTCAAGCATGTCAGGAATTTGTATGATGTTATGAAACACATCAATTATATCAATAAGCTGAGATCTGGTAGCAACTGGAGTTTCGTTCATTATACTTCTGATCTATCCAAATTAAAATCTCAAGGATCATTATGTCAGGTATACATTGTGAGCCATACAAGTATTATTGTTCCAATCGAGTATTCCCCAAATTAGTTGGATAGTGTATAGTTGTAATTAAGCTTCAAAACTGAAGCATGCTTGGCTGCTAACTTGGTGAAACCAAAGGTTCTGGTGCAAAACAAGCAAAACATTGTGTAGCTGTTTGAAAAATTACGTTGTCTACTCCAGTTAACATTACTGACTGAAGTACAAGTTGTAGCTGATAAACATCAATAATTTCAGTCTACCTGTTCACAGGAAAGCTTTGTAGGTAATTTTCAAACACCAACCACATGTGTATTCACACAGTCCCAGATGTAACTTGTTGTTGTGAATGCAACTGACTTATGCATGATGTAACATCTGTTGATAACACGTGTGTGAGGAAGGCATTAGCACAGTGATGAACAAGTCCCATGCCGTGATACAACATATAACCATGTCTATATAATCACATAACAATGTATGTTGATGATATAAGAGAATGAGGGATTATGATGCAGAATAATAACTTACTAGTAGTTGGTTGCTGTGTAAAGTGTGCATACATTAACAAATGAACAAAATTTGTTAATTTCATATTCAGTAATATTTGTTTCTTAACAAAACATGATCTTCTGTCTGTGTACTGTTGCTCATAATATTATTTTGCCATGTTAGTCCTTCTAAAACCAGTTATTGTTTTTAGCTATGTTACTGTATTTACTTATTTTTCTATCCTTAATTTTGATAGATAACAAATTTTAATTAAAATATATATATGTATTATTTTAGAATCAAGTTCTTAAGAACATTTTTGGAACATACAGGCAAATGGAAAATACTTCATAACAGTGAGCTATAAGATCATTATATAAAACTATATAAATAAGTAGAGTTAAGTCCGTGATAGGTAATACATGTGCAATGAATGGCAAATGAAAGACGGGCATAGAAGACTGCAATAGGCAGAACATTTAGCTCAAATGGGGAATGAAAGAGGGGCTCGAAACTTATCATAGCAAAACCAGAGGGAAAACATCCAGTTCGTAGACCAAGAGTGAGGTGGGTGTGTAACATTGACCATGATTTGAGGGAAGTAGTTTTTACAGGAGATGATTGGTAAACATTAGCTCTAAATAGGGACGTGTGTAGAGCATGTGCCCATGCGGCCATGAACCATTGATTTTGATAGAGCCAGTGACTTAGTTTTATATATACTGTCAATTATGTTAGTTATGAATTTTGTAAAAAAAAATATATATCTTTGGTGTAACATATAGCAAAAGTAGAAAATTGGCTACCATTATCACATAAATAAAAACAAATATATTTGTTCACTGAAGATCTTCAGTACAGCTTGCTACATACATGATATATTTTAATAATAAGCGGATATGTCTTTCTTGTTATTTACCAGCTTCATGGGCTACTAGTCAGAGCTTCTGACTACATTTCATGAGAATCCGGGTTCAATTTCAAATCAGACCAGAGGAATTTTTTTGAGGGAATTTTTCTTATCGTTGCACATGGTCTGGATGTAGATTAAGTTTACGTTTAAGGACTTGGCTAATGCATTATTAAATTCATTACTATATCATTGGGGCAATGTAACTCTGCCTTCCAGGCACCCCAATTTAAGAAGTGGGTTACAATTCTGCAATGTCAGAAGATAATTCCTGAAATGTTGTGAAGACAACCTAGTGTGAATGATAAAAAGAAAAAAAAATATAAATTGTCATTAAATACCCATGTATATACTGACACATCACTTATTTGAATAAATGTTACTTTGCTTTTTACTAATTGTTCCGAAAATAAAAGTGGTTATGGTATTATTTCTCTTTCACTCTACAGCTTAATTGTAGTGGGGCAAACAATTCTAATTCATTGTGGCTGTCACCTGTTTTAGAATTCACATTTTTAATATTTGTTAACAGTGTTGATGGCCTAAAAAAGTTACAAGTTTAGGGCAACAAATTTTGTATGTTGGTTTCCTTGTCATTTAGATACATATAACATTCTTTGAGTTATGAAATTTAAAAAAAAATAGTTTTTGAGAATTAAATTGTAATTCTTTTATATTTCTAGTGAATTTTAAGTGATGCAAGTAAGTGATGGATTGTGATTTCTTATCATTGTGTTATGTTCCCATATAGAAATGTTGTGGTGGAGGAATTTATGGAATTACATGAGTTTGTAATTTAGTCTTTGCTCATGGATAGCATAGTGCTATATGTGGCATTACTTTATTCTGCGAATTACCTATATAAACAGTTACATAGATTCCATCCATCCATAGTAATTCTGCCCGAAGGCAGGTCCTTCACTGTAATCATAACATTTTCATGCTATGCTTTGTAGCTTTACTACGGAATTGTAGGTGTGGTAGCTTCCATTAAGCTTATTAAATAATTTTGCTCTTCTAGAAAATAAAACATGAATCATTTTTTAAATTTTAAAATAAATTTTAGAAATAAATATGTGATACCTAATTTGTTGGTTTTTCTTTATCAAATTCTCATTTTCCAATTTAGTCAACATTAAATTTTAATTAGCTGTAATTTGTAGTAGTCTTAAAAACGTTAGTATATCCTTTAGATATTTACACTGCAAAAAAAAATTTCTGATTATATCAGTATTTTTATAAGTTACAACATTTCTTCTTGGCAATTTTTATTGGTTAACCTTATCGCCCAGATTTTTTTTTCTGTTTACCATCCAAGTCTTGAACACAAACATTGAAGCCTTTCCCAAAAGAAAAAAAAGTTTAGTAATGATTATTTTTTTATGAAATTTTCTGAGCCATTTATAATTCAAATATCCATATATTAAGCACTTGTATTTATATGTGGTATTACTGGGTTGTGTGTCCCAATTGATATTTGTTGTGGGTCACATTCATTAACAGATATAGATTCATCTTCTGAAGATGAGATATAAGCCTTTTGTCATCATCATCATGAACAAATTCGTTTTAGGCCATGTGGCCTGTACGGTAAACCTAGCGAAGATGGTCTTGATCTTTCCACCGATGTTTTGGTCTTCCTTGGTCCCTATGTCCAGTTGGGGTATATTGGAATGCCAATTTTGGAAGTCTATTTCTTGCCATTCTTCTCAGATGATTTTTCCATTCTTGTTGGTATCTTTGGATATCTTCATTTAAACTTGCTACTCCAAGTTTTCCTCTGATAGTAGTGTTCCTTTGGTGATCCAGTCTATTAACTCCTAACAATGATCGTAAGAAGCGCATAAGCCTTTTGTATGATTATAATTCAATATCTTCAAATATATCCATTTGTCTTTGTGTTTCTACTGTACATTTGATGTCTTCTTCTTCTTTCTAACAGTGTAGACAAGGTGTCTGTTCCTCTTCAATGTATTGCCTCGATTGTACCTTTCCATCTTTTCTTCAGGCATCCAGTATTTATTTTCCCAATTCGGAATTTATTCCTAGCTATTTTAACTAATCTATTGTTTGACATTCTATTTATATGTTCATTTCATTCTTTCCTCCTATTATTTATCGTATTTGAAATTTGTTCATTTTGTAATTTTTTCTTATATTATCACTCCTAATGCTATCTCTTATTGTTATGTTTTCTATTGTTCACAGAACTTTCATTTGGGATGTGATTTTATATTTTGTCATGAGCAGATGGAGTTCTGTTACTGTTGAGTCTTTATATTTCCAAATGCTTATCTTAGATGAGGGAGAACCCACAGAGAAAACTTGTCCTGACCTGTGCTTACTGTGTCTGATGAAACAATGTTACCTCTACCCGACAGTATTGGAAAGAAAGTGTTTAGGATATGAGATTGCCATGAGAATCATCAATGACAATTGTGTGTACTATTTGCTCGTAGTATTTTTTGTTCACTGTGTCTATCTGACTCATAATAATCATAGGCGTAATATACCTACTCAGTTTATAGTCATCAATGCATATCTTTTTATTCTTACATACTGTTTACATTTGTTATAGATTATTTAACAAGTTCATGGGAAACTATGTATAAATACCATCTTGAGATTCTCAGTAGTTCATATTCTTATCACCTACTACTTGTAGATTAGTATGCTGGTAAATATTTCCTCTGCTTTTATTTATTAACTCTGGTGAAGTGAAAAAAAAAAGCCTTACGATCTTAACTTTATGACGTAAAATAAACTCTTTGTTACTACTATACTTACTTACTCACTGGCACTATCGAACCCGTAGGTTCAGGGCCGCGCGGACATAAGCTCTCCATACATCCCTATCCTAAGCTAATGATTTCCAATTATTCCCCGTATAATCTTCCTTTAAATCATAGTTAATGCTATTCTCCCACCTCATTCTTGGTCTACCAACTGGGCATGTTCCCTCTGGTTTTCCTGCAAGAAGCTTCCATGCACGTCTTTCATTCCCCATATGTGCCACACGTCCTGCCCATCGCAGTCTACGAGATTTAACTGTTCTTATTATATCTGGCTTCATATAAAGACCATGTAGTTCATTGTTAAGTAGTCTTCTCCATTCACCTGTTTGTTCATCTCTCTTTGGTCCAAAAATTTCCTTAAGTACTTTATTCTCAGATTCTCGTAATCTCCTTTCCCCCCTTAAAGTAAGAGTCCATGTTTCGTATTCATGTAATATAACCGGTAGAATAATAGTTTTATATATTTTCAGTTTAACGTTTTTTGAAAGGAGTTGGGACATCAAAAGCCTCTGCAACGCTTAATAGCACACATTTCCAGAATTGAGCCTCTATTTAATTTCTTTGTGCATCTCATTTCTATTTGTGAATATTGTTGCTAGGTATTTGAATTCAGCAACTTCCTTTATTACTATTATTATTATTATTATTTATATTATTATTATTATTATTATTATTATTATTATTATTGTCCCTTGACAAATCATGCAACTTCATTACTTTACGCAACACCTCTAACATACATTTGGTGATGTCCTGTAATGATGGTGTTTATCAGTAATGTGTGTCATCAGTAACTAGTTGTTCTAAATGATGCCAACTAGGAAAGCTGTGAGGAATCATATGACTAAATATATCAACATATTTAGAAATTTTACTACATAAAATGATTGATCCCTATTTGGTTCATCTTCCGGGCTAATAGGCTGTGGTCAGGTTACCTTCTCACTCGATGTTTTGTCCACTGCTGCAGTAGACCTCATCACGAGATACTGTGTGCTCTCTATGAACTCCTCAATAGTCGACTGCAGTATGAGTTTACAGAGAGCACGCATTATCTCCTGATGAAGTCTGCCGCAGCAGTAGACGAAACGTGGAGTGAGAAGATAACCAGACCATGGCCTATCAGTCCGGAAGATGAACCAAATAGGTATCAAGATGCTGCCCGTGAAAGCCTACAATTACACATAAAATGATTGATTTGAATATTGGTGAGTGATTTCTCTGTGTTTAATTGTGTTCATTTCATTTTCAGATAGGCCTGCTCTGTTTATAATGAATTGCGAATTTGGTATTAAATGTGAAGTTAGTCTCTCAGAGACCAAAATTGGACCACAAGTAAGTTAGTGTACCAATTTTGGCTGAACAGCAGTTCTACTTACCCTTGATTTTTCAGTTTGTTGTTGTAAACTGTAGCTCTTCTTCTGTATTTACTAACTTTTTTTAATTATTTAAACTTTTTCAAACAACTTTTACAACATTATTTGACAAACTTTAGTATTTAATTTTTTAAAACCTTAACATTATGACACTGTTAGACAATATTGTTATGCTGATTGCTATTTTCTCCACAGAGTATATTACTTAGTCTATGATTTTTCTCTCTTCTTCCAATGTTACTCCCAGTCATAACCTACTAATAACCCACTGGTTGGTTATCGCTGGCTGGAACGACATTAGAAAGTGTTTGCCCATTTTTAATAGTCAGTTGGTAATTTGAATATTATTAATACATTTCTTTAAAATAGATTGGGGGAATTATTGCAATGATTGGTCATTTATATTTTACAGCAACGTGCTGCCATCTAGCATAAGTTGTATAAACTTTAGTATGATATCGATAGTAATTGATACATGGCGAGCAGCAGTAAGCCACTAGGTAAGGATGATAATAGATATGTGATATTGCTCTGTGGTTTGATGGTGGGTTATTGCAGGCTCTATAAACTCTGGTGCCTGCGCACTCTTCTTCTATAGGACTTAGAAAATATAAGAAAGTATATTGGATAAGTTAAACTGCTGTTTCTCCCAATTTGTTTTTCTGTCATGTTTACAATCGAAGGATGAAGAACTCTGATTGTAATATTTCAGGACCTGAAGGTGGAAATGAAATCAGAAGTGGAAGAACAAATTTGCAATGTTGATATTAAATATGAGAATCTTCCACCTGTTGATACACTTGCTTCTGAGGAATCAAAACTTGAGGTAATGCTTTTGTTAGTATATTCAGATTTGTGAATATGATAGCAAAGCCTTGGGTTTTTATGTACCCGACAGCCTCATATGTCAGTTAGAAAATGTCAATATTCTGGCCAGTATAGTGATGATTATGTTCTTAAGCCCTTTCACCTGATTTCATGAATATGCAACCACTAATTTCCATAGCTGCCTACATTTTGATCATTGGTCCTATACATTGGCCAGAGTTCCATGTAAAAATTCTTTTTCCATAGTGACTTACTTTACCACTTTCAGCTTTGTTGTCAAAGCAGGATGGCTTAGACCATTCAGTCATGGTGAAAGAATACCCCAATATAACTAACTAATTCACTGCCACTATTGAACCCATAGGTTCATGTACGGACATAAGCTCTCTATACATCCCTATCCTGAGTTTTAAATCATTCCCTGTATAATCAACTTCCTCAGAGAATAGTTAATGATATTCTCCCACCTCATTCTTAGTCTACCAACTAGGCGTTTTTCCTCTGGTTTAACTATAAGAAAATTCCATGCCCCTCTTTCATTCCTCATTTCGGTTACATGTCGTGCCCATCGGAGTCTGTGAGACTTTACTGTTCTATTATATCTGATTTCCTATAAAGATCATGTAGCTCACTGTTAAGTGGTATTCTCCATTCACCTGTCTTTTCATCTCTCTTTTGTTCAAAAATTTTCCTAAAAACTTTATTCTCTAATACTCGTAATCTTGTATCGTGTCCTAAAGGAAGAGTCCATCTTTTGCATCTATATACTATACGAGGAAAAATATCAGATCTATGTATTTTCAGGAGAGTTTGGTTGACAAATGTTTTTTTTAATGCATTATAGCATGCATTTCCACAATTGAGCTTATGTTTAATATCTTTGTTCATCTCATTCCTGTTTGTAATCAGTATACCCTTATATACTAACTCAATGACCCTATTGAACCCATAAGTTCATGGCCGTGCGGACATATGCACTCCGTACATACCTATCATGAGCTAATGTTTTCCAATCATCCATGTATAATCTATTTCCCTTAAATCATGGTTAATGTTGCTGACCCACCTCATTCTTGATCTACCAACTGGACTTTTTTGTCTGATTTTTCCTACAAGAAGCTTCCATGTACCTCTTTTATTCCCCATTTTTGCCACATGTCCAGGTCATCACAGTCTATGAGACTAATCTGTACTTCTTATAAACTGGCTTTGTATAAAGACCATTGTAGCTCACTGTTATGAAGTTTTCTCCATTCACCTGTCTGTTCATCTCTTTTTGGTTAAAAATTTTCCTAACTTTGTTCTCAATTACTCGTTATCTTCTTTCCTTCCTTAAAGTAAGAGTCCATGTTTTGCATCCATATAATATACTTTAGAAAATAACAATTTTATGTTTTCAGTTTAACGTTTTTTTGAAAGTAGTTGGAACAGCAAGAGTCCCCATAATACGAGTACCATGCATTTCCAAATTGAGTCTATGTTTAATTTCTTCGTGTTTCTCATTCCTACTTGTAATTATTGTTCCTAGGTACTTGAATTTAGCCACTTCTTCAAAATTTCTCTCATTTGTCATTAGCTGTCCATTTCCATTATATGATGTATTTCTATGTGTCACCATATATTTCGTTTTATTGATGTTTACTTCCAGTCCTAATTTCTCAGTGTTACTCACTAATGTGTGTGTGTGTGTGTGTGTGTGTGTGTGGGTGTGTGTGTGTGCGTGCGTGCGTGCGTGCGTGTGTGTGTTAGCCCTTAGTATCTCCTTGTTATCGCAGAGTATTAATACATCATCATCGTAGGCTAAGAAGATTGTTATTACCATTGAGTTGTAGGCCTTCTTCATCCTCTAAAGATTATATGGCATGCTGTAGTACAAAATTGAATAGTAGTGGATACAGTTCAACTCATTGCTTTAAGCCATTGTGAATTTCAAAGGTACACAAAAACTGCCTACCTACATACACCCTACTCTTTGTGCAATTTAGACACATTCATTTAAGTCTAACAAACTTTAATAATTACAAAACTCCACGAGGATACTATATAACTTTTGCCTCTTAGTTGAATCATATGCATTTCTCAAAGTGTACATATTGTTGATGTACAGTGCCATTATATTCCCATTTATTTTTTTTAAAAATGCCTTTTACTAAATATCTGATCTGTCGTAGACCTGTTTCTTCTAAATCCACATTGATGATCTCCTAGAATGTCATCAACATAGGGAATAAGTCTGCATACTAATATATTTGTTACAATTTTGTACGAAGTAATGAGATGTTCCTGTATTTGTTGCAATCAATTTTATCTCCTCTCTTTTAGATAGGTATGGTAATTGATTCTTTCAATTTATTTGGAAGATCTTCTTGTTCCCAAATCATACTAAGCAATCAACATATCATGTCCATCAATTTTTCTCCTCCTGAATTTATCAGTTACGCTGGGATTCCATCTCAACTTTATGCTTCATACATTTTTAAATGTTCTATTGCAATTTCAACGTCTAATGCACTTGGTTCTGTGACTAACATTTCTACTGTCTCTAAAGTATTCTCTTCAGTATTCTATTCAGCATGCTCATTAAATAGCTGATTAAAATCATTTTTCTACATATTTAATATACTCATGGGATCTGCAATCATATCCCCATTTTCCTTTTTAAATTATGTCTGTTCTACCTGAAACCCTATCCTATCTATCCTAATTCTCTGATATAAATCTCTTATTTACCTATTTCTTGCATTAATTTCAAGATAATTAATCTTCTCACTCAAGTATTCCCTTTTTTTTACTCATTAATAACCTAATGTTTCCCATCTAATGCTATACAATTGCTCTAAACTTATTTAATTTAGCTCATATAACCAATTTGTTTTGCTTGCCTTCTTTTCCTTACAATGTCTGCACATTCCTTATCAAGTTATTTGTTTTACATCTTTTACAACCAATGCTTTCTGATGCTGACAGTTTGATAATGTTTCTTATAGCCTCTCATTCTTTATTTATCTCAGTTTCCTTTCTGGTTTCCTCATTCTCATCTCAAGATCCGAGTATTTCAAATATATTAGGAATTTTGATTTGGTAATTTTGTCAAGGTCATAATTTGCCAAGTTTTTCAATTCAAAGTTTTCAGAATCATCTTTAACGATTGTTCCTCTCTTGAGTGATAAACATTTTCTGATTTTCACCCTGACCAGATTATGATCCAAATTGCATTCTGGCCCTGTAACTGATCTTAACATCTAATGTTTCACATGAAGACTGAATTTGCCTATTACTGGTCTGAATATACCTTTCCGCCGCACTTTTGCATTAAAATTTCATAAGACAATTTTCTTATGATATCGTGAAAACTTATAAATATGCATTGTAATTGTTCATAGAACTCATCCTGGACTTTTCATTCTTATCTTGTGTGGGACCACGTACATTTACAATTACAAAATCAAGTTGTTTAGAAATACATATGATATCCTATAGTTCATGTACTTAATATCTCAAATAGCTGAGAGAATCCTCCTTCAGACTAAGAAGCTTGTTCGAAATTCAGGACTTGCTGCACCCTCATAATATAATGAGGAGCTTCCTGATTCGTGACAACCTTCTTCTGGCCATCTAACTTTCTGTAAAGCTATTATATCCAAGGGTGATTTATCTTATTCCCACATTAATATCTTTAGTGCCCCACTATTATATAAAGTCCTAACATTCCATGTTCCTAGGAACATGTCCCTGTGTTTGAGCGTTTGGCCCTGAAGTAGTCTCCTCCTGGAGAAACAAATGGGAGACAATTTTACCTCCAAAAGATTTTACTCATTTGAATCCATGTCCGCGTTTCTTGACGATTGTATTTTTACGGTGTAAGATCGTCACTCTTTTGACCTAGGTACTTTTTTCATCTGGCTTATCGCCTTCTACTTAACCTGACTGGCATGGATAACCCTTTTGACAGCAATGCTACCACCGGCATAGCTCTCGGGGTCATTTAAGCATGCAAGTCACTCCACCATGACAAGGTAAAGATAACTTGGAGAGTCCCTTATATACTAATGTAATTTATGTTTCCTTTCATATGAATGTTAGTTGTGTATATATGAAGTAGTGAACTGGTATCATAATCATAGTAATAATCTTAACATTTAAGGAAAGTGACCACTATGAGGTATATTTTAATTATTAGAGGGTTAGAATATTAATGAATCACCTCATTATTGTAGATTTCTTGAAGACTATAGTGTTTATACACCATGTAACATTATCAGTTTCTTCTAACTGTTGAATTAGCAGAAGTCAACCAACAGGACCACCAACTGCTGATTCAACAGTTAGAAGGAGTTGATAATGATACGTAGTGTATGGAAACTGTAATCTTCAAGAAGTCTACAATTATGGGATGACTTGTTAAAATTCTAACACTCTGTTCATTAATGGTTATAGTATCTGTCATACTTTTATGTACTTTATTTTTCCTTTGTATCGGCCGCGGTGGACTAGTGGTTATGCTCATGCCTCTGGTTCCAAGGGTCATGTATTCAGACCTGGTCAGGGTTGATGGATTTTTTAGAATGGAAAACTCCAAGGAGCAATTCCTCCGGGAAGGACTTTAAGCTGTGGGTCATGGGTCTGAAGATTTCCAGGCTCGTAAAGGATCCTTAAGCCTGAATAAAAAGGCCCCTAAGCAAAATTTACCGAAAATTCCTGTCCTAGTACTACCTTGGTGTCCTAGATGTCAGTATGAGGCAGAACACTAACCATGGGCCACTCCAATGACATTTATACAAAAACAATGTAACAATATTAGTATCGTTCAATTTCTTCCCTGTAGGTGGGAGAGCGCCTAAATCTTGTTGAGGGAAATGGGCCTACAAAAAAATTAACGTTAATTTATGATACAGGAATGAAGTGGTACCAATATGTTATTTCATCCATGGGTCTTTCCATGTCATCTGTTACCGATTTTTTTTTTGTCAGCCATAAATAATCACGGGATTTTAATTAATTTTACAGTAAATGAATTTCTACATGTCATTTAGTTCTTAAGCGACATTTTTGCTGCTTTACATGTTTTAAGAACTGTCTGCTGTTTCACACACCCTCTCCTCCAAAATACAAGTGGGTTACAGGCTTTCATACAAATTATGTTACTTTGTTTAATAGAATCCATTTGAAAATACAGAAACATTACAACTGACTGTGGAACGTTGTAAACCTTATTTATAAGTGAAAATCTTTTTTCTACAATTTATCTGTTTTTTTTTTCTCCAAATGCCCCAGGTTATCATTTCGACATTTCTGGTGTTCTCTCCTGGTATGGCATACTTGTAATCAACTTCTGAGGTTGGGAGGCCTGAAAGGCGGTGTTATGCTGCCCCGATGATATAAGAGTTGATGATGTTGGTAATGATGTATCAGGAGAGGCCTTAAGCTAATTAGATGAATATGATATTGATGGCCAGATGGTGTTCGAGGACCATTAGGGCCATAAAGTTTCCCTACATTTATCTTACAGGTGAGGAAAAGCGCCATAAAAACCTCACCCAGGAAACTTGTTCTGACAACCGGTGATTGAACCCAGGCCCGCTGCGTGACAAGACAGCATGCTACCTCGAGACCACAGCAGTGGACATTTTTTTCCAAAATTATCTGATGAATTTAATATAAAAATCTGTTTATATGTTAGAGGGAGGGCATATATAATTAGTGCCCTTTTCTCAGTATTATTTTTAACCAATTGATGAATACAATTTTCTGTACATATATCAGAAGGAGGTAGTTAAATAGTCATATTTAAATGAACCATTTTTATAATTATTTGTCATATGAAACCTAATATCTACGTATACAGGGTGTTAATGAATAACACTGACAAACTTTCATGTATTGTAGAGGAGACTTAGGGTCGTATGTTAGAACATTACTCTCTACTCAAATTACTTCCAATCACTAGTGAGCTGATTCACCGTGAGCAATTGCTGAGAACGAATTAACGGCCGACTTATCGGTCATGCACGAGAGTCGACGTTTTCGTAATATTGGCAACGAATTACCCAGAATTCTCAGCGATAAAACCACTTCCGTTATTGTCGTCTGCTATCGAGGAATGCATTTATGCTTGCATCCCGCAAATAATACCGTATACAAACACGTCTGCGACACGCAATATTACGCCGATTCTCCTGTTCTTCCAGTTGAATTCTTTGGTAGACTCTATCAAATTCCTCTTCTCCGTGTATACCGAAAACATGATCGAAGTCTTCAAGGTCCGACATCTTGGATAAATGTTGGATAAAGCAGCAAAGTACATCGATTACCATCGGTTCCCTTCGGGATTTTAATTTGAGTTGCTCATTTAAGCTACCTCCGCAGGTAGCTTACAAATTTAACCAATTATTATCGCATGAACAGATTTCTGAATAAGCAAAATCGTATTAGCATACAACTTGCTCAGCAGAGAAGGCATTTTACTGTCTAATGCGTCCAAACATGCGACCCTTAGAGAAACAATTTGATATGAGAAACTTGGGGTGTGTGAAGCCATATTTTGAAGTTTTCTTACTTTTTTAGAGTCAATGTTTGTACTCATTAATCAACATTGATGCAAACTATTAATATGGTTTGTCTTGGGAATACTTCACTTCTGCTCCTATAGTAGGATAACTCTAGTTTTAATTACAAATATAGCAGCATTTTGAGCCTTGATGCTATGGACATTTCGTCTTTTGGCAAGAGCCAGTGTGCCAGTGACAGTCTGTATTTCGTGATTCCTTATCGTAAACTGCTTTGCGTTTGTTGGTGCATGGGCATTGTGTATGATTGGAACTTAGAAAAAAAATTTGCGTCAGATGTAAAGTATTTCCAAAATTCTGTTACTATCAGAGGCAAAAGTGAAGGAAGAATTTTTGACAGCAACAGATTCACAAACTTATTAGGGATATTACTTTTAAACGTTGCATGTTTGACATGTAAATACAGCTTGGAATCATTCAAGGACGTCATCGTGAAGTTTCTGGGCAATGTTAAAGTTGATCAATACAAGAAAATTGTAAAAACCATTTCGAAAAGTTCAGGGCACTGGGATGTAATATGAACTTGAAGTTACATTTCCATCACTCTCATCTTCAATATTTCCCAGAGAATTTAGGAGCACTAAGTGAAGAACATGGTGAGAGATTCAATTATCAAGACATTAAAGAGCAGAAATCAGGTACCAGGGTTGATGTGATATCTTCAAGATTGCCTAATATTGTTTGTGTTTGGTAAGAGTATATCTTCAACAGGAGCACAAACCCCAATCAATTCATATTCATTTCTTGCTAAGCAGAGGGGAAAATAGAAATCTTAAGGTATATTAATATTTTTAATTTAAATTGTAAATTGTTTTAACTGCACAATTAATATTATATCAAGCATTTGTAGAATATAAAACAAATAAGGGAATTATGGTTAATACATATAATGCAAGAAATAATAAATATTTAATTTCAAAATTGGCAAAAAACCTTACGTGATACAAAAAACAATATATTTGAATTCAGCACACCAAAATTAGGTTTAGAGAGCTGTTGGACCCTGTGCTGCAGAAACAAAAAATTAGCAGGCCTGTGAATTTACTATTTTTAGTGTGTTTTTCATTATGCAATAATAATAATGATAATAATAATAATAATAATAATAATAAATAGGAGAGCAATAAAATAATTTATAACAGTAATAACTAACATGAATTGAAATATATATTCACTTTGTTATCAACTATTACTTTCAACATACCTGTAAATTAATTATATTTGAGTTGTATTTTTTGACTCACCTATTTTTTTATTTTTATGCACACCAGTTTCGTTCCTATCTGTGCAACATTCTCGATGCATTAAAACTGTTGTTAACCTCATAGTGTTATTTCCCACATATATTCAATACCTGTAAATATATTTATTCAGATATTTTATTCCAACCTAACTGTCAGCAGTTCATCTTGTGAACAGAGGATGTGATGGTTTTAATAAGCGAAATTTTGGAATTCACTAACTGCTATCGTAATTTACTAATTAATTACTTACTTACTTACTTACTGGCATTATTGAACCCGTAGATTCATGGCCGCACGGACGTAAGCTCTTCATACATCCCTATCCTGTGTTAATGCTTTCCAATCATTCCCTGTATAATCTACTTTTCTCAAATCATAGTGAATGTTATTCTCCCACCTCATTCTTGGTCTACCAACTGGGCATTTTCCTTCTGGTTTTCCTACAAGAAGCTTCCATGCACGTCTTTCATTCCCCATTCGTACCACATGTCCTCCCATCGCAGTCTACTAGACTTAACTGTTCTTATTATATCTGGATTCCTATAAATACCATTTTTATGCAGTATTAATAAACACAAGACTTTATCTTATTAAAAATATGATTTTCTCTTGAACAGGAAAGTATTCTCTCTTCCTAACCGCTCATGAGTGAAACATGTTATGATTGACGGTATGGCTAGAATACTTACACTTGTGACATGTATAATAGAGATGAATACAAATGATTATGCTTTACAAAAATGAACATATATCTGATTCTATTTGTGAGTTATGAGTGCTCATATGGTATCTCCAAACAAAAAGAAAATCTCTAAGTCAAACACAGATGCAGAATGAGTACTCTTTGTGCTATGTATATGTATGACCTTCACAAATATGTGCAGAAAATAATGTTCAGTCTTTAGAAATTTTCATCTTCTTTGATGAAATTTTCTCCAGGTATAAGTAATATTTCTATATATGCAATTTCAGTGTCAGCCTGGAAAGATTAAAGAGGGCAACATTCCATAGGCAGGTTTGAGTTATCTGTGCAGGAGACACTGAATTATCTAAGTCATATCACTTACTGCTTATATTCCCAGTTATTAATTTTTAATGTTTCGTTATTCTTATAAACGTTTAAGCACTAATAGTATAATCTCATTATTTATTGCCATGTAAAGTCAGTCGAGTGGGTTTATTTGTAAAATTACTAATTAGGCTTGACATGACTTATTCATATGTTGACGAATGTATAAATTCATATCATTTGTATTAAGATGTTCTAATTTTTTTTAGGTGGAATTTTATATCTGATTGGAGACAGTATTAAACAAATATTTAATGAAGTCTTGTTGATTTTATATTTTTTTTGATTTATGTGGAGTGATGGATATTATGTTTTAGCTATTGTACATTGTGTTTCTAAGTTGCAATAATATGTCACTTTCAGGTAGGCGAGAGTGAAGAAAATTTGAAGAAATTAGAAGATAATCCACAAGTAAATCTAACAGAATATGATCCAAGTGCATTCCATGTACAGGATGATCAATGTATTTGGAACACAAATGATCTCGATGGAATGTGTGGTCCTAGTCAGTATTCACAAACAGGTGACAAACATTTCACCTGTAACATTTGTGGTAGTTTATTTGATGAGAAAGATGTTTTCATTCGTCACATATGTAAACCTTTCAAATGTACTATTTGTAATAAGTCATTTGCTTGGAATTCCCATCTTATTCCACATTTACGCATGCACAGTAATGAGAAGCCATTCAAATGCACAGTTTGTGATAAGTCATTTGCTCGGAAATCTGTTCTTGGTAAACATTTGTATTATTCTCATAGTAATGAAAAACCTTTTAAATGTTCCATTTGTAGTAAGTCATTTGCTCAGAAATCTCATCTTAATGAACATTTAAATATTCACACTAATCTGAAACCATTCACATGCACTATTTGTAATAATTCATTTGGGCGAAAATCAATTCTCACAAAACATCTATATGTTCACAATAATGAGAAACCATTCAATTGCTCTGTTTGTAATAAATCATTTGCTCGTAAATCCCACCTTACTGAGCACTTAAACATTCACAATAATGAAAAACCTTTCAAATGTTCTCTTTGTAATAAATCTTTTGCTCAGAAATCCAACCTTACTCGACATTCATGTAAGCACAGTAATGAAAAGCCATTCGAATGTTCCATTTGCAATAAGTCTTATGCTCAGAAATCTGTTCTCATTGAACATTTATATATTCACAAAAATGAGAAACCTCACAAATGTTCCATTTGTAGTAAGTCATTTTCTTACAAATCTAACCTTTTTCGACATTTATGTTTACATAGCAATGAGAAACCAATCAACTGATTTATTTATAGTAAGTTAGTTTACAAGAAAGTCAGATCATCCTTTATACTTACTTTGTGGTTGGAAATAAAAATATATTCTGCAAGGTTCTTTTGAAATTAATATATCTAGGCAAAGCCTGTGCATGCAATAGGTAGCACAAATCAAGAGAAATGCTTCTGTCTAAAATCAGGAAGTATTGCCTAGGTGTTTAAAGTTCAATAGTACGTTTGAATTTAACTGATATAGGACAGAATAAAATTGCTTAACAGTATTTTCTTCATAGAGGAAACATTGATGTAATGCATTTAGAGTTCATTATTGTTGGCACAAGCCATTTATTGAGAGAAAAATATGTTCTTGATCCTGAATTGTCTTTATATCTCAATTGGTAAAGTGGCAGTTTGGAAAAATGGAGATGTTAGTTCAGATATATTCTTCTCTTTAGTGATATAGTATAAGGATTTAACCATTTAGTAACGATAACACTGGTCTACAGTGATTTTGCTACTAAACAAAAACAAGTCTAATCTAACCTAGTTTGAGTGCGCTGATTGCAGATCTGAAGTCCGTTTTCTCTAGCATGTCACAATTTTATAATAATTACATTTTTAATTTTTACATTTTTTTATTTGGATGTTTCCTCTTTCAAAAGAGGAGTCTGAACTCATAGCATCTAGACTGAAGGAGTGGAATTTATTATAGAATGGTACCACAGTCACGCTTTATAGAGACTGCAATAAGATGTTAAACATAAGGCGCTTGTTGATGCAGAGAAGATACTTTTGACATTCCTTCATATTAAATTGGGCCTCATGAAGAACTTTGTGCGGGCACTGAATCATGATGGTAAAGGTTTAATGAATCTGGAAGAGGAGTGTGAGAGAATGAAGAGTGATGCAAAATTGATGGCAGGAATTTTCGTTGGACCAGAGATGTGACAGTTGGTGTCTGACACGACGTTCAGGACTAGACTAAATGCTCTTGAACTTGTAGCTTGGGATTCATTTGTACTTGTGACAACATGGTTTCTAGGAAATTATCAAGCTGAAAACTATGCTGAGCTAGTGCATAACATGCTTGGAGCATTTCAGAATCTGGATTGTCACATTTTTTAAAAATGCACTTTTTACATTCTCATCTTAACTTTTTTCTTACATATCTCAGGGCTGTGTGTGATGAACATAGTGAGAGGCTCTATTAGAACATATCAACAATGGAATCCATTTATCAGAGTCATTATGGCAGAGTTTGATGGGTGATTTCTACTGGTTTCTACAGTAATCAACTACATTAGAACATAAGCGGAAAAGCAAAGGCCCTAAGCACTTTTAATAGATATTTTATGCTTACTACTAATTATATATTTATATTTGAATGCAGGCTTTCACGGCCGGTAATCATAATGTTGTGTGATTCCGGGTTCTGTGGCCGTGGTCCATAGTTGGTGTTGATACCAGACGTTTCGCCCTCAACTGCGGAGGGCATCTTCAGTGGCGAGTGCTTCTAGGCGTGTTTCCTGGTCGGAAGATCTACTTAGAGTGAGCTCTGCTGACGTTGTGGACGTTGTATTGATACTAGTGGTGGGAGCAGGGTGAGTGAGCGTGGCTCTTGCTGATTGGCTAATGGTCGTCTCCTTGTTGTCCCTAGTGTTGATGCATTTATTTTCTAGTGTATGGTACCAGGCCTTAGGCAATTTGATACCTTCCTCTTTTCTGTTAATATTTTCTTTATGCTTGTATATTTCTATAGCCTCTCGGTATAATCTAGGGAAATAGTAGGAAGTTGTGGCTAAAACTTGTGTATCATCGAATAGAATCTGGTGTCCATTCATAATGGCATGTTCTGCTACAGCCGATTTATCCATTTCTCCTTGTCTGCAGTTTCTTTTATGTTCAGATAAACGGGTGGCTATACTTCTTTTCGTGGTCCCTATGTATGGTTTACCACACGAACAAGGAAGTCGATATACGCCGCAAGTGGAGAGAGGTGGCCGAGGATCCTTAGCTGAGCGAAGGCAGTCTTCTATTTTTCTTGTAGGTCTGTAAACTGTTTTTATGTTGTATTTTCGTAGGAGTTTTCCGATACGATCTGTGACTCTTTGTACATATGGTAAGTAGGCTATGCTGGTTGAGGGCGTGTTATCCATTCTGACGTGCTGTCTTCGTGGATGTATGGTTTGTCTTATTTCCTTGGATGTGTAGCCATTTTTCTGGAAACAATTGAACAGATGGTGTTGTTCTTGTTTAAGGTGTTGTGGTTGGCATAACTTAGTCGCTCTGTCGAACAGTGTCTTAATGACACCTCGCTTTTGTCTTGGATGATGGTTAGAGTCTTTGTGCAGATATCGGTCTGTGTGTGTAGGTTTTCTGTAAACTGTATGTTGAATTTCCCCATTGCCAGTCCTTATTATTTGAACATCCAGGAAAGGAAGTCTTCCATTATCTTCTTTTTCCATAGTGAACTGTATTTTGTTGTGTCTGCTGTTAAGGTGTTGAAGGAAACGTTCCAATTCTTCACTGCCATGTCTCCATACTACGAATGTGTCATCAACATAGCGAAACCAATGTTCTGGAGACTTGGGAGCTGTTTTTAGTGCTTCTGTTTCGAATTTCTCCATGAAAAAGTTCGCTACTACTGGGCCAGTAGTAGCGAACTTTTTCATGGAGAAATTCGAAACAGAAGCACTAAAAACAGCTCCCAAGTCTCCAGAACATTGGTTTCGCTATGTTGATGACACATTCGTAGTATGGAGACATGGCAGTGAAGAATTGGAACGTTTCCTTCAACACCTTAACAGCAGACACAACAAAATACAGTTCACTATGGAAAAAGAAGATAATGGAAGACTTCCTTTCCTGGATGTTCAAATAATAAGGACTGGCAATGGGGAAATTCAACATACAGTTTACAGAAAACCTACACACACAGACCGATATCTGCACAAAGACTCTAACCATCATCCAAGACAAAAGCGAGGTGTCATTAAGACACTGTTCGACAGAGCGACTAAGTTATGCCAACCACAACACCTTAAACAAGAACAACACCATCTGTTCAATTGTTTCCAGAAAAATGGCTACACATCCAAGGAAATAAGACAAACCATACATCCACGAAGACAGCACGTCAGAATGGATAACACGCCCTCAACCAGCATAGCCTACTTACCATATGTACAAAGAGTCACAGATCGTATCGGAAAACTCCTACGAAAATACAACATAAAAACAGTTTACAGACCTACAAGAAAAATAGAAGACTGCCTTCGCTCAGCTAAGGATCCTCGGCCACCTCTCTCCACTTGCGGCGTATATCGACTTCCTTGTTCGTGTGGTAAACCATACATAGGGACCACGAAAAGAAGTATAGCCACCCGTTTATCTGAACATAAAAGAAACTGCAGACAAGGAGAAATGGATAAATCGGCTGTAGCAGAACATGCCATTATGAATGGACACCAGATTCTATTCGATGATACACAAGTTTTAGCCACAACTTCCTACTATTTCCCTAGATTATACCGAGAGGCTATAGAAATATACAAGCATAAAGAAAATATTAACAGAAAAGAGGAAGGTATCAAATTGCCTAAGGCCTGGTACCATACACTAGAAAATAAATGCATCAACACTAGGGACAACAAGGAGACGACCATTAGCCAATCAGCAAGAGCCACGCTCACTCACCCTGCTCCCACCACTAGTATCAATACAACGTCCACAACGTCAGCAGAGCTCACTCTAAGTAGATCTTCCGACCAGGAAACACGCCTAGAAGCACTCGCCACTGAAGATGCCCTCCGCAGTTGAGGGCGAAACGTCTGGTATCAACACCAACTATGGACCACGGCCACAGAACCCGGAATCACACAACATTATATATATATTTATATATTCTTATAATTTTTTTAACTAATATAATTTAACAATATATATATATATATATATATATATATATATATAAAGCTAAACTGAATTTATACAGTGGAGGAAATTGGTATAAAGGCACTTGTTAGAAGTGTGAACACAAGTTCATTTACTCTTTCTTTGGCATTTTTCTATCTTAATTTAGGAAGTGATTGAGTATAAAACACACACAAATAATGTCAAAATTAATTATCCATTTTCGTCCAAAAAAGTACATGAAAACTGAAATCACTCTCACATATGGGTGGAAATTAGTATAAAGGCACTTTGTGTATTTCACAGATTAAACCAAAAAGACTGAGTACAAAGTTTACAACAAAGTTCTAAAATTTAGTTGAACCTCCATTGTTCTTAATTATTTGGAAGATTCTCTTTGGCATTGACTTCATGAGGGTATTTATTTCTTCCACTGAGATTGAAGCCCACTCTTCCCGAATAGCATTTGTCAGCTCAGTCATTGTCCCAAACTGCCGTCCATTGCGATACACATGCCTTGCCAGGACCCCCCATAAGTTCTCAATCTGGCTTAAATCAGGACTTCTGGCTGGCCACATCAAAAGAGGTATTAATTTCTTCCTGAACCACTCCTTTGATTTAGCAGACACGTGAATGGAAGTATTATTTTGTTGAAAAATTAGATTTTCGCCAAATTCCTCATACATTCGTATCAATTCGGACTCCAGAAGCTCCTCAGTGTAGGACCCAGAATTCATCTTGGTGTGTATACTTGCCAGTTTTGATCTTCCTTTAAAGCGGAATGCTGCCGAAATCATAATGCCTCCACCACCGAAGTTTCTACTCATTCTAACTTGCTCTTCAGTACGGAGGTCGTGCCAGTAATACTGAAAGCCATCAGGCCCGTCCAGATTAAACTTCTTCTTGTCACTGAATATTACTTTATTCCATTCTGAGTACCAGGACATGTGTTCTTCAGCAAAAGTCATTCTAGCTTTCTTATGTGCATTGTTCAGAGGTAGTTTACTAAGACTTTTTTTGAATTTTAGGTTCTTGTCTTCTGACAGAATTTGTCTTACTCGTCTAATGACAACTTCAAATCAGCCTGGATTTGAGAAGAAAACATACTCTTACCTTTTGCTTTACGTAAAATGACATGTTTAGTGTGCTCAGACAATTTTCTTGTCCAACCATTCTTCCCGTTGTTTCTATATTGTGAGCCCAGTTTGACAAAAATATCAATGACACATCTTGGACGTCCCAATTTCGTAGCTATTTGTCGATTGGAAAGGCCCATCTACTTGAAGGCACTTACTCTTGCTTTCTCTTCATTTGATAGAGGCTTTCAACGCGGTATTTTACGCACTACTGAGTTGTAACTGATGAACGATGCTCACAGACACGTCTTCTCCATGTAACTGCAATGTTTTGTTTACATTTATGTCTGTGTAAGAGCCAGAAGTTGACCTGGCTTTATACCAATTTCCACCCCTAGGACAGCGTTTTCTTAGTTTTTAAGTAATATTTACATATATAATAAATACAAATTATGGAGACCTGTATGAAATTAAGTCCTAGATAATTATATGTAATCTATGACACATATACGGTATTTTCATAAATATTAGAGGTTGTTTTACTACTAAAAGTTAGTGCCTTTATACCAATTTCCTCCACTATACCACTGACTTTACAATAAATTACTATAACTAAATTACTATTGAATACTAAGATTTCTGATTATTTTAAGAGCCCCATAACTCAAAAACCTGACAATGCTAGTATAAATCTGATTACAGATCAGGAATCAGCGCATTGTGTTCAGTATAAAACAGCCAGAAGTTCCTCAGTAGCAGGAGTTTTTTTTTTGTATAACAGTGTAGTCAATGCAATGAAATGCAAGAAACACAGAACAGGATTAATAACGTATGTAAGACATATTATACATTATTATCAGTGTTTGAATATAAGAGTGTGGATGCAGAGACAAATTAGATTGTGTGGAACACCGATACTAGTATAAAAAGGTGGAAACTAGGTTAGAATAAAGAAAACTGAAAATACACTAAGGGTCGTATGTTAGAACATTACTCTCTACTCAAATTACTTCCAATCACTAGTGAGCTGATTCACCGTGAGCAATTGCTGAGAACGAATTAACGGCCGACTTATCGGTCATGCACGAGAGTCGACGTTTTCGTAATATTGGCAACGAATTACCCAGAATTCTCAGCGATAAAACCACTTCCGTTATTTTCGTCTGCTATAGAGGAATGCATTTATGCTTGCATCCCGCAAATAATACCGTATACAAACACGTCTGCGACACGCAATATTACCCCGATTCTCCTGTTCTTCCAGTTGAATTCTTTGGTAGACTCTATCAAATTCCTCTTCTCCGTGTATACCGAAAACATGATCGAAGTCTTCAAGGTCCGACATCTTGGATAAATGTTGGATAAAGCAGCAAAGTACATCGGTTCCCGTCGGTTCCCTTTGGGATTTTAATTTGAGTTGCTCATTTAAGCTACCTCCGCCGGTAGCTTACAAATTTAACCAATTATTATCGCATGAACAGATTTCTGAGTAAGCAAAATCGTATCAGCATACAACTTGCTCAGCAGAGAAGGCATTACTGTCTAATGCGTCCAAACATGCGACCCTAAGTATATTTGAAGGGAAAATGGTAGAAATGAATTTATACCTATAATTGACAGGAAACTGGAGAAATAGATCTGATTATGGTTTATATAACTTGTATAGAGAACCAGAGGTGTCTACAATGATTGAATTAATAATGTTACAATAGGCTGGTCATGTACAACGAACTTACAGATCAGCATTTCCAAAATGGTCATTGAAGGAAAAATTACCCATTGTAAAAGCTGTGAAAAGATGTTTGGATGCTGTAAAAGTAATTAGTCGAAAGCTGTTGAAGTTGAAGAATTAGACAGGAAAAGCCTGGAACAGAGAAGATTGGAGGCAGATTTTGAGGAAGATCAAGACTTGTCTTTGGCTGTAGTGCCATTGCTGCTTCTGGTAATAATGATATATTTACTTGAGCATAACTCTATATGTTCTGGGATCTATAGTTGAATGCCCTAGTTACTAATTTCTGTCACTCGATCCAGTACTCATCCAAATAAATTAACTTCAGTTTTTTAAGTTATGAATAGTATGTTCTTTTTCCCCTTAACGGTTTCTAAATAAAATTCATTAAAACATTTTGTTGTTATCTTTTCAAGTTGTATGACATCAGAGTTAGACAATTATATGACATAGTGTTCCTCTAGGTGGTTTCATCCATTCTCATTATTCGTCCTCAACTCCAGACATTGAAACCCTGGATTCGTTTGAGCACTGTGACGACAGCCTTCTCTCTGTCTAACACCTATTTGTTCATCACTTACCCATATTATTTTAAAATCCACTTCATTTTCTTCTTCCTTTTTATTTATTTATCTACTTACCAAGTTTCACAATATCTTCCTCTTCCAATTAATCCACTGTCATTCTCCTCCACATCTCATTGTCATTCCAATCTCCGTGTCCATTCTCTTTTCTCTCATGTAGCCCAAAACATCATTAGTCCATGTTATTTTTTACAATGCTCTTCTTTCTTTTCGTTATCCCTTTTCTTGACCTATTATAAATCCTTCCTTATATGATTTTTAATGGTATATGTATGTCTGGCATTTTATTAAAGTGTCCAAACCAACTTATATTATGAGTTTTAACATATTTCACTATGTCCTTTTATCTATTATAATATAATATGTCTTGGAGTTATTACTTATTTTCCATTCCTTGATGATATCTTTCGGGCCCAAAATCTTATAAGGATGATTTTACATTGAAATTATCTGCAAATCATATCCGCCACTGTGGTCTCGAGGTAGTGTGCTGCCTTGTCACACAGCGGGTCCGAGTTCAATCCCCGATCTGGGCAGTTTTTCTGGGTGAGGTTTTTATTGGGGTTTTTCCTCACCTGTAGGACAAATGTGAGGAAAACTTTAAGGCCCAAACGGTGCCCAAAATCATATGGCCATCATCATCATCATCATCCTTCACCGGTGTGGAAAGCAACAGGAAGCTACCACACCTACAATTCCCTAGTAAAGCTGCAAGCATAGCATGAAAATGCTATGATTGCAGTGAAAGACCTGCCCTCGGGCAGAATTACTGTGGATGGATGGATTGATTATCTGCAAATATTCTTTCCTTCTTCAGCAGGGATACATTTGTAACTACACTGCAGACCAGCATCATATATATTTTGAGTCTTGTGGTGTTTTGAGAACACTTGATTCTTAAACATTTGTTATTTTTTGGAATTATTTTAGTTTTTCAAGTACGTGTCGCCATTTTTTATTTGCTATTAAACTCTCTGCTTGCAGTCAGAGATAATTCCGAAAGTAAATGTTTAAGTGTTGAAAACCTCTAGTCATCAACTATTAAATAAATGAAATGTTACACCTCGTCTCATAGTTTTTGTGAAATGCAGTACCAGTTTCAGAAGAAAATTATTTTTGAATCCAATCCTGAGTTTTACAAAGGTATGAGGTGAGGTGGAAGATTCTATTCAATTAATTATTTTTAAATGACACCTTATAGAGTTACTGCCTAAAAATATTGATCTCTGGTCAAAATTTCTACATCATCAGCATATTTGACTAGATTTCATAAATATTATTCCTTTCTAGTAACTTCGTTAATTGCGTTGTGTATGGAACATTCAAGAGACCTTCAGATAGATTATCTCCATTTTTAATCAATTTTCAAACATTAAAGCTTTGTTTAACTTATTTACAATTTTTACCTGTTGTATTAATCTTAGTCTTTAACATAAGTGTTAATTTTTTTGGGATATGGAATTACAAAAAAAAATCATAAAAAACTGTTTTGGCAGTACTGTCAATCACTTGTTTTAAATATATAAACATTATTGGACAATATCACATTTGTAGAATCTTTCCATCTATTCTCTGTTTAATGCAAGTAGGTTGATTGTACTTCTAAGTGGTCAAAATCTACATTGCCATTCACTTAAAACTTGTCCTGAATAGTCCTTAATCCATTCATTTAGAACTCCAGACAAAATTTTATATTGAATTATTGAATGAAATATCAATATGAGGTATAAAAATTAAATAATTTTGAAATTCCTGGGCAAGTTGATTTGCAAATTATTTTCGGAAGGTGGCAGAAGCTCTAAATCGTCTGCAAAAAGAATAGCATCGAATTTGAGGTTCCTATTGATGGATATTTATCCCTGTTGTGTTTTCCTCCATTCGTTTATTATTCTATTCATATATGTATAATGAAAAGCACAGGTGAAAGTCCACATCCCTGTCTTACTCTAGAGTTGATCTTTTTCCAAGAAGATAGTTTGCCATCTTGTTTAACAGAGATTTCATTATCTGTATAGATGTTATAGATATTAGTAATATATTGTTGTGGAACGTTATCATCAGCTAAAATTTGTAATAATATATTTCTGTCTACTTTATCAAAAGCCTTTATGAAGTCAACAAAGGTGATATGAGTTTCTATATTGAATTACTTGTGCTTTTCTAATAGTAGTTTTAGAATGAAGAACCCATCTGTACAAGATCTGCCTTTTCTGAATCCATTCTGCTCTTCTCCAATTATATTTTCATTAATTGTATTCAATTTATTCTTAACTATATTAGCATAAATTTTATATCCACAGTTCAACAAGCTAATTCCACGATAGTTATCTTGGATTTGGCGACTTCCTTTTTTGAAGATTGGTGTTACAATGGATTTGTTCCAGCTTTGTGGTCGTTCTTGTCCTTCCCATATCATATTAAGGAGAATAAGAAATCTGTCTAAAAGATTTTTAGTTGAACATTTAAATAATTCCTGATTAATGTGGTCTTCTCCAGGAGCTTTGTTACTTTTTAATGATTTAACAACATCAGTTAATTCATCTATAGAAATTTGTTCCAAAGCACTGTTATTAGAGATCGGTATTTGTAATAAATCATCTTTTTGTGTCCATACATGAAGAAAGTAGGTAAGCCAAGATTCTTTAGATATACAATTTAAATGTGCATTTTCTTTTGAATCATTGTTTAATTTTTTTTAAAACTTTATTTATTTTTGGTTGAGGCCTAGTGATATCATTTTCCAAAAATGATACAAACTGTTCCCAGCTTTGTCTACGTTTTTTGCAAACTTCAATTTTAGCTATGGCTCTCTTCCTATGATTCTCTACTTTATCTTCATCTTTTTTTTTTTTGTAGACAAGAATTTTTTTTAAGCTTCACGTTTATCATCAATTACTTTTTTGATGTTTTCTTCCCATATCCGTAGTCCTTTTTTTCGATTTAATTTAGTTTTGATACCCAGGCTTTCATTTGCTGCTTGTGTCAAAATACTTTATAGAGCAAGCCATTCTTCTTCAATATCTTCGCCAACCGGTGTTTCTTGAACTAGAGATCTAATCTGCATTTGTATAACCAGGTAATAGTGTGGTCTCAGAAAAGACTTACTTTATAAGTATGGTCCACATTTTCAAATTTTATATTATTAATTTTATTTTTATTTTTCCATCTCGGTGGCATACGGATTGGACAAACAAGTATGTAATGGTCTGATTCGATTTCAGGTCCTCTGTAAACTCTTGTACCAAGAACTCTAGATGCTAATTTTTTATTACATATCCACCCATCCATAGTAATTCTGCCCGAAGGCAGGTCCTTCACTGCAATCATAGCATTTTCATGCTATGCTTGCAGCTTTACTAGGGAATTGTGTAGGTGTGGTAGCTTCCCGTTGCTTTCCACACCGGTGAAGGATGATGATAATGATAATGGTAAGGATGATGGCCATATGATTTTGGGGACCATTTGGGCCTTAAAGTTTTCCTGACATTTGTCTTACAGGTGAAGAAAAACCCCGATAAAAACCTCACCCAGAAAAACTGCCCCGACTGGGGATCGAACCCGGGCCCGCTGCGTGACAAGGCAGCACGCTACCTCAAGACCACAGCGGTGGACTTATTACATATAGCATAGTCGATAATTGATTTAAGGCCCCTGGCTTCCCATGTATATTTGTGACTATCCTTGTGGTTAAATACTGAGTCTAAACTAAAACATTAAAATAAGTAAATACCTTGGCAGGTGCCATCATCCTCAGATAGGTTATTTTTATTTAAACTGTAGGCCTGTCGGAAATTGACTGACATCATCAAGAGAAAGGTGTCTGCTACTAACTGTCGGTTTGTATAATTTCATATAGAGGGTTGTATGAGATGGGTGTCTGATTTAAAATCAGTTTTTTTCCTTTATAATATCCAATTCTTTAGGATGTTTTTCTTTGCCAGATTTCTTTCTTTGTGAATTATAGTAAGGATTTTCTATTTTTTGCATGTGGTGATCTGCATTGATGGCATGTATGGTGTAGCTAGATTTTACTTCTTTGTACTTAAACTTGTGCTGGTTCTGCATATGTAGAATTTATTACAGTCTTTACATGTTAACTTATATACTCTCTTATTCATGAATATTTTGTTTTCTTCTATACCATTGTTAATTATATTATTTAATTTATTATTAGTCCTGTATGCTATGTGCACATAAAACTATTGGTGATGGAGATGGACTTTTAGAGGAGGGGTTTTACAAATTCAAGAAAAAACAAAATTATAAATATTAAAATCAGAGAAATAATGTATGCGCAAGAAGATGATTTACAAGTTATTCAAGAAATCAGACTGAAATTGTATGGCCACGTAAAGAGGATGTCAGATGACAGAATACCTAAGATCATATTAAATTTTGAAATGGATGGCAATGGAAGAAAGGGAAGACCAAAAGTATAGTGGATTCAAGGAGTGCATTGGAATATGGTGTCTAGATGATTACCAGAGAGTGATGCAGAGAATAGGGATTTATGGAGGAATAGAATATGCAATGAGTTACAAGAAAACTACAGTATTATCGAAAAATTCCTAACAAAAAAGGAGAATTAATCTATGCAGGTTTGTACAGTATTTTCAATTCTTATTCTAATTTTGCTGTTTCCTTTCCTTTGTATGGGAGAGTGATCCAATTCTTTTCACTATTTATTCCTCCTTTTGAGTTTGGTTATGTTAAGTAAATTGTTATTTTTTTGGTTCTTTACAAGTTTGTCTATAATTTGTTCATTAAAAGTCATTTTTATTGCAGTGTTTTTAATATACTTCAGTTGTTTGTTATGGTTTTCCTTTTTAGGGATAATTTTAGTATCATACTTATTGAACTAATAAATGTGCTATTTTTTATTGGTAAGGATATCTTGCCCTCCATGGTATCTTTACCTTCTCGTGGTGGAGTGGCTTGCGTGCTTAAATGATCCTGAGAGCTATGCCGGCGGTAGCATTGCTGGCGATAGGGTTACCCATGCCGGACTGGTCTAAGGTTATAAGCCAGACGAAAAAAGTACCTTGGACGAAAGAGTGACGATCTTTCACCATAAAAATACAACTGTCAAGAAATGCGGACATGGGTTCAACTGGGGTAAAATTTTCCGGAGGTCAAATAACTATTAAATTGTCAGCATCAGAAAGCATTGGTTGTTTAATAAAGAATCAAAACAAGAAATGGTTTGATGACGAATGTGCCGACATTGTAAAGAAAAGAAAGCTAGCAAAAATGAAATGGTTACACGAGCCAAATGAGGTAAATTTACAGCAATTGGGTACTATTAGACGGGAAACCACCAAGTTACTAAAGAGTAAAAAGAGGGAATATTTGAGAGAGAAGATTAATGATTTTGAAATGAATGCAAGAAATAGGAACATTAGAGAATTATATCAGGGAATTACTATAGAGGAGAAAGGGTTTCAGGCTAGAACAAACATAATTCGGAATGAAAATGGGGATATGATTGCAGATTCCAGGAGTATATTAAAATGATGGAAAAGTTACTTTAATCAACTATTAAATGTACATATAGAACAGGACATTGAGGAGGATAATTTATAGACAGCAGAAATGCTAGTCGCAGAGCCAAGTGCATTAGAGGTTGAAATGGCGATTGAAAAATTGAAGATGTATAAAGCATCAGGTTGAGATGAGATCGCAGCAGAACTGATAAAATCAGGGGGACAAAAATTGATGGGCAAGATACGCTGGTTGCTTAGTATGATTTGGGAAAAAGAAGCTCTTCCAGATGAATGGAAGGAGTCAATCATCTTACCAATTTATAAGAAAGGAGATAAAACTGATTGCAACAACTACAGGGGCATCTCATTACTTTCAACTTCGTACAAAATTCTAACAAATATATTAGTAAGCAGACTTACTCCCTATATTGATGACATTCTAGGAGATCATCAATGTGCATTTAGAAGAAACAGGTCTACAACAGATCAGATTTTTAGTATAAGACAGATTTTAGAAAAGAAATGGGAATATAATGGTACTGTACATCAACTATATGTAGACTTCAAAAAAGCATATGATTCAATTAAGAGGGAGAAGTTATATAGTATCCTGCTGGAGTTCGGAATTCCTAAAAAGTTAGTTAGACTTATACGAATGTGTCTAAATGGCACAAAGAGTAGGGTGCGTGTAGGCAAACAGTTTTCGGACACTTTTGAAATCCAGAATGGGTTGAAGCAAGGAGATGCACTATCTCCTCTACCATTTAATTTTGTACTAGAGCATGTCATTAAATCTTTAGAGAATGAGGAAGGCTTACAACTCAATGGTATTAATAAGCTGTTAGTTTATGCTGATGATGTAGTATTATTGGCCGATAGCGAGGAGATACTGAAGGACAACACGCACACACTATTGAGTAACACTAAGAAATTAGGACTGGAAGTAAATATCAATAAAACTAAATATATGGTCACACGTAGAAATACATTATATATAATGGAAATGGACAGCTAATGACAAATGAGGGAAATTTTGAGGAAGTGGCTGAATTCAAATACCTAGGAACAATAATCACAAACAGGAATGAGATGCACAAAGAAATTAAACATAGGCTCAATTCTGGAAATGCATGCTATTATGCATTGCAGAGACTCTTGATGTCCCAACTCCTTTCAAAAAACGTTAAACTGAAAATATATAAAACTATTATTCTACCAGTTATATTATATGGGTGCGAAACATGGACTCTTACTTTAAGGGAGGAAAGGAGATTACAAGTATTTGAGAATAAAGTACTTAGGAAAATTTTTGGACCAAAGAGAGATGGACAGACAGGTGAATGGAGAAGACTACATAACAATGAACTACATGGTCTTTATAGGAAGCCAGATATAATAAGAACAGTTAAGTCTCGTAGACTGCGATGGGCAGGACATGTTGCACGTATGGGGAATGAAAGACTTGCATGGAAGCTTCTTGTAGGAAAGCCAGAGGGAAAACGCCCAGTTGGTAGACCAAGAATGAGGTGGGAGAATAACATTAACTATGATTTGAGGGAAGTAGATTATACAGGGAATGATTGGAAAGCTTTAGCTCAGGATGGGGATGTATGGAGAGCTTATGTTCGCGCGGCCATGAACCTACGGGTTCGATAGTGCCAGTCAGTAAGTAAGTAAGGATATCTTGAGCTATTGTTGGTAGCAAGCATATTTCTTTGTTTTTTTTAACGGTAAATGCTTATTTCAAATTTTGTTTCTTCTTAAGTTTTTTTATATAATTGTTTGGTCTGGATAACTTATTTTGTTATTGATTTCTATTTCTTCAGTAAATTCTATTTTTTATCATATTATTTATTACTTTTGTGTCTGCTTCTGTCAGACCGGGAAGTGTGGAAAACAAAAAATTGTATATTTTGGTTGAGGATACCTGTGTAAATAACACAAACAATCCTGAAATAAAAAAAAATATATATAATGAGATTTCTCTTTTATTCTCGTTTTCATAACTTATTATGTCATCAACATATCTTGTAACAATTTTCATATTACATTTTTTTTAATGTTTATTCTCTAATTGTCCACCACTGTGGTCTCGAGGTAGCGTGCTGCCTTGTCACGCAGCGGGCCCTGGTTCAATCCCCGATCGGGGCAGTTTTTCTGGGTGAGGATTTTATCGGGGGTTTTCCTCACGTGTAAGACAAATGTCAGGAAAACTTTAAGGCCCAAACGGTCCCCGAAATCATATGGCCATCATCATCATCACCCTTATCGTTATCATCATCCTTCACCAGTGTGGAAAGCACCTACAATTCCCTAGTAAAGTTGCAAGCATAGCACGAAAATGCTATGATTGCAGTGAAGGATCTGCCTTCAGGCAGAATTACTATGGATGAATTATCTAATTCTTCTGGAATTATTTCTGCGAGAATTAGTAATGTTTTTGATCCATTGAGATTCTGTCTCCTTGTAGTTTATTTTTAAATTTGAAGTATATTTCTTTGTTTAATTGTTTTGTATAATTAGTATCCAGATCACTGTAGGTTAGTTTATGTTTTATTATGTGTATTGTCTCATTGGTATATTGGTATATAGATTTTTTGTGTTGAAAGACACAATTTTTGTGTTATTGTTAATTTCTATATTTTGGAATTTGTCTGCTAATTCATATGAGCTGTTATTGTATATCAGTTCTTTTTATTGACTTCTTCCTTTATTAATTAATTGTGCATAATTTATATTTGGGAGTTTTACTATTGGTCTCATTGGAATATTGAGTATATGGAATTTAGGTAACTTTTCATTATTGTAGGTGTTGGGTTATTGTTTATTTACTTGATTGTGTAATTATTAGTTTCATTACTGGGACACAATTTTATTCGATTTTTCCGATTGAGGGTCTTTCCACTTTTCAGCGGTTGCCCTTTTACCAGCCGGCTGCTGGCCCTTCACATCCACATGTGTCAATCACAGAGGTAGATGATCAACAGCCAGTGTAGGGGTGACATGTGGTTAGCATGTCGAGTCCCCCAGCCGCTATAGCTGGTTCCTCAACCTGGAGCCGCTACTTATTGTAGCTACCCAATTGCCTCACGATGCTGGGTGGGCACCGGTCCCATACTGGCCGAAGTACCATGAGAAAATTTCTTCCCCCATGGAGACTCGAACCAGCGCAAGTCCCGTAGCTCTGCGCCAAGGCTTCCTACCTTAACCGCTCGGCTACGGCGCGGGACTTTTATTAATTCTTTTAATATCTTATTATATTTTGCTTGGGTCTTTTCAATTTTTTAAAATTTACATTCTCTTATTAACTACTCTGTTTTTCTGATGTGTATTAACACTGTGACATTTGCCTTTATCGGATTTTGTGTTCATTATGTTGTTGCTCTCAAGGTTGGATTATATATTATTTAGGTGTTTCTAGCTGTTTCTTTCTTCAATTTTATTTGTGGGTGAAATTTGATTGACTGTCTTAGTGGCTTCATGTCTTGCATAATCTTTATTATTCATTTCAAGTTTATTGATTGCTCTCTCACTTTCAATTATTATGTTTTGTTTTATTTTGTTAAAATTAGTTGTAGGAAAATATAATTTGTATCCTTGTTCAACTGCATTTTAGTTTTTTACTTAATTAATTATTTTAATTTTGTTAAATGTACTATTCTCTTGTCTTCTGTAGACCTATTATGATTTTTTATAGTTTTGTGTCATGTTTCGTAAAAATCAGATTCTTCAACTGGTTGTTTATTATTTGGTATTTGGTTTCCATAATTTTAATAATATGTTCATATATTTGTTTTTCAATTATACCAGCAATAACAGAATGTTTTAGTTTCTTCTAGAGATTGGTAATACATTTTTATTGCAATTTTTATAAGAGTTTTATTTTACTTTGTATCCGGTTTATTTCGGCTTATTTTCAAATTGTTTTTGCTGAATAACTTTGGTTGTTTATTTTAATTTTTACATAATGTGGAGTTATGTTGTGTTTTAAAGATTGTTTGTTAAAATACATATTTGCTATTGTCTTATGTATATAGCCTACAATATCCATATCCATCCATATTAATTCTGCCCGAGGGCAGGTCTTTCACTGCAGTCGTAGCATTTTTATGCTACACTTTGCAGCGTTACTAGGGAATTGTAGGTGTGGTAGCTTCCCATTGCTTTCCACACTGGTGAAGGATGATGATGGATATTCAAATATTGGATGATATTATTTTCCTGTAACTGATTATTATCAAGTTGACTGTGTAGATAATTAAAATAGTCTGTCCACTTCTCCATTTCCTGTTCCTCTCATACAAAAGTTGCCCACGTTCATCTTTGAACTTCCTCTCCACGTTACTTACTTACTTAACTCACTGGCACTATCGAACCCGTAGGTTCAGGGCCGCGCGGACATAAGCTTTCCATACATCCCTATCCTGAGCTAATGCTTTCCTATCATTCCCTGTATAATCTACTTCCCTCAAATCATAGTTAACGTTATTCTCCCACCTCATTCTTGGTCTACCAACTGGGCGTTTTCCCTGTGGCTTTCCTACAAGAAGCTTCCAAGCAAGTCTTTTATTCCCCATACGTGCAACATGTCCTGCCCATCGCAGTCTACGAGACTTAACTGTTCTTATTATATCTAGCCTATAAAGACCACGTAGTTCATTGTTATGTAGTCTTCTCCATTCTGTTTGTTCATCTCTCTTTGGTCCAAAAATTTTCCTAAGTACTTTATTCTCAAATACTTGTAATCTCCTTTCATCCCTTAAAGTAAGGGTCCATGTTTCGCACCCATATAATATAACTGGTAGATTAACAGTTTTATATATTTTCAGTTTAATGTTTTTTGAAAGGAATTGGGAAGTCAAGAGTCTATGCAATGCATAATAACACGCATTTCCACAATTGAGCCTATGTTTAATTTCTTTGAGCATCTCATTCCTATTTGTGATTATTGTTCCTATGTATTTGAATTCAGCCACTTCCTCGAAATTTACCTCATTTGTCATTAGCTGTCCATTTCCATTATATAATGTATTTCTACGTGTGACCATATATTTAGTTTTATTGATATTTACTTACAGTCCTAAATTCTTAGTGTTACTCAATAGTTGTCCTTTAGTATCTCCTCGCTATCGGCCAGTAGTACTACATCATCAGCATAAACTAACAGCTTATTAATACCATTGAGTTGTAAGCCTTCCTCATTCTCTAAAGATTTAATGGCATGCTCTAGTACAAAATTAAATAGTAGAGGAGATAGTGCATCTCCTTGCTTCAACCCATTGTGGATTTCAAAAGTGTCCGAAAACTGTTTGCCTACACGCACCCTACTCTTTGTGCCATTTAGACACATTCGTATAAGTCTAGCTAACTTCTTAGGAATTCCGAACTCCAACAGGATACTATATAACCTCTCCCTCTTAATTGAATCATATGCTTTTTTTAAGTCTACGTATAGTTGATGTACAATACCATTATATTCCCAGTTCTTTTCTAAAACCTCTCTTATACTAAAAATCTGATCTGTTGTAGACCTGTTTCTTCTAAATGCACATTGATGATCTCCTAGAATGTCATCAATATAGGGAGTAAGTCTGCTGACTAATATGTAGTTAGAATTTTGTACGAAGTTGAAAGAAATGAGATGCCCCTGTAGTTGCTGCAATCAGTTTTATCTCCTTTCTTATAAATTGGTACGATAATTGATTCTTTCCATTCTTCTGGAAGAGCTTCCTTTTCCCAAATTGTACTAAGCAACCAGCGTATCTTGTCCACCAATTTTTGTCCCCCTGATTTTATCAGTTCTGCTGGGATCTCATCTGAACCTGATGCTTTATACAGCTTCAATGTTTGAATTGCCATTACAACTTCTAATGCACTTGGTTCTGCGACTAGCATTTCTGCTGTCTGTAAATTATCCTCCTCAATGTCCTGTTCTGTACGTACATTTAATAGCTGATTAAAGTAACTTTTCAATGTATTTAATATACTCCTGGAATCTGCAATTATATCCCCATTTTCATTCCGAATTATGTTTGTTCTAGCCTGAAACCCTTTTTTCTCTATAATAATTCCCTGATATAATTCTCTAATGTTCCTATTTTTTGCGTTCATTTCAAGATCATTAATCTTCTCTCTCAAATATTCCCTCTTTTACTCTTTAGTAACTTGGTGGTTTCCCGTCTAATACTACCCAATTGCTCTAAATTTACCTCATTTGACTCGTGTAACTATTTCATTTTTGCTAGCTTTCTTTTCTATACAATGTCGGCACATTCGTCATCAAACCATTTCTTCTTCTGCATCTTTTATAAACAAACTATGCTTTCTGTTGCTGACAATTTAATAGTATCTCTTATACCCTCCCATTCTTTATTTATATCAGTTTCTTCTTCGTTTGCCACATTGTCATCTTAAGATTCCAGTACTTGAAATCTATTAGCAATTTTGATTTGATATTCTTGCCGCATTTCATCATTTTTGAAGTTTTTTAATTCAAATTTTACACAATCATCTTTAGCGTTTTTTCCCCTCTGATTAGCGATAGCCGTTGTCTGATTTTCACTCTGACCAGATGATGATCCGAATTGCAGTCTGTCCCTCTAACTGATCTAACGCCGATGATACTACTGTGCCAGCGTTTGTCCAGTAATACGTGATCTATTTGGTTCCGATTTTCACCATCTGGAGACGTCCAGGTGTATTTATGAATATCCTTATGCTGAAATGTTGTGATTCTTTGATGTGGCAAATGTGACTAATCTAACCCCGTTGTCGTTACTATCTTCAGGAAGACTGAATTTGCCTATTGTTGGTTTGAATATATCTTCCCGCCCCACTTTTGCATTAAAATCTCCTAAGACAAATTTCATATGATATCGTGAAAGGCTATCAAATAAGCATTCTAATTCTTCATAGAACTCATCCTTGATCTTGTCATCTTTATCTTCTGTGGGGGCATGTACATTTACAATTATAAAATTATGTTGTTTACCCTTTAGAATTATGTATGATATCCTATCACTAACAAACTTAATATCTCGGATAGCGGATAGGATCCTCCTTCTGACTAAAAAACCCGTTCCAAATGCAGGTCTTTCTGCACCCCCTTAGTATAATGCAAAGCTTCCTGATTCCTGACTACCTTCTCCTGGCTACCTAACTTCCTGTAAAGCGACTATATCCAAGGGCGATTTATCTAATTCCCGCGTTAATATCTCTAGTGCCCCGCTATTGTATAAATTCCTTACATTCCATGTTCGTAGGAACATGTCCCTGTGTTTGAGCCTTTGGCATGGGTTCCCTGAAGTAGTCCCCGCCCGGAGAACCGAATGGGGGACTATTGGACCTCCGGAAAATTTTACCCCAGTTGAACCTATGTCCACATTTCTTGACGGTTGTATTTTAAGGTGAAAGATTGTCACTCTTTCGACCAAGGTACTTTTTTCGTCTGGCTTATCACCTTCGAGCAGTCCGGCATGGATAACCCTATCGGCAGCAATGCTACCGCCGGCATAGCTCTCAGGATCATTTGAGCACGCAATCGTCTCCACCATAACAAGTTAAAGATACCATGGAGAGTTTCTCAACGTTATGAAAGCTTTTCCACATTTTAGCAGCGTATATGTGTATATATTACAGTATTATTATTATCATCATCATCATCATCTTGGTTTAATTGTTTGGATTACTCTTCAACATTTTTTTTACACTCCTGACACATCGTATTTTCTTTAACACTGGTTTTTATTTCCCACAATGGCTTCTGATTTCTCTCTTAATTTTTTCGAACTCTATTCTTTCTTAAGTTATGTCGATACTCAGTTATTATCATCAAACAATTCATTGAGAATTATTCCTTTAAATGCTAACGTTTTTTCAGCTGCTCTCGTTTTTGCCTTTTTTATTCTGATCTCAGTTTCTTCCATTGTATTATGCTCTTTGTAATCTTCCTCTATTTCGTAATTTTCCATGTAATGCACTCTGAGAGACTTTTTTTAAATAATTTTTAAGCTTTCTGATATAAATTCTATGTTTTATTATTTGTGTTTATTTTCTTAAATTTGTCTTCCTCTATTTCGTAATTTTCCATGTAATGCACTCTGAGAGAATTTTTTTCATAATTTTTAAGCTTTCTGATATAAATTCTATGTTTTATTATTTGTGTTTATTTTCTTAAATTTGTCTTCCTCTATTTCGTAATTTTCCATGTAATGCACTCTGAGAGACTTTTTTTAAATAATTTTTAAGCTTTCTGACATAAATTCTATGTTTCCTTATTTGTGTTTATTTCTTAAATTTGTCTAGTTTTTCTCTAACTGTTGGATTAATTAGGTAACGATTTGAATCACAACTGGGACCTGTACAAATACACACAAAATAGAAAATGAATATGTTACGTTAATAAGCACTTGGTCAATTTTGTTCACTTCGTTACAGTCTGGAGATTTACAGGTGATCAGATGTATTAGATCATGACGTAACTGAGTGGATTTGATGATAAAATTCATTCAGATAGCAGAGTGACCAAGTATCGTACAATTCTCACTTAAAACATCATGTAACGTGTCCAGATCAGTAACTGTTTTTACAGGGTTTTCTTTCCCGACTTCAGCTTTCAGATTGTCCATGTTGGTTAATACATATAAATACATACATATATATATATATATATATATATATATATATTATTTACAATTGATAAAATTCTTTCTTTTTTCTTCAAGTCTCTGCGTGTGGGTCATACATTGACAAGTGTGATATTTCTGCAACCTGCACATTATTTCGTTGATAATCTCAAATTCAAGAATATTTGGGTATTATAAAACTGTTCAGAAATGTACACTTCTCTTTCGATTGCTTTAGATTAAGGTTCCATTTTGTCAGTTCTTTCTCCAGGCCAGCTGTCTCTTTAAACACCATATGATACTTTATTTTTTAATGTAGCTATTTTCAAACCACGATTCAGTCTTCATTATTAAGATTCATTATAAACTCCGTTGAGGTGCTATTCACAGTTTAGATTTATAATATATAATTATACACCTTTTAGGTGCGTCTCCTCAACCGTTGAAACATGAAGTTACTGTAGGCCTTTCGGGACTAGTCCCATCATCAGCAGAAAGTACGTCTGTAACCACTGATTTCGGATGTAAGACTGGCTGGTCCATTATAACTTTAAAGAGTGGATTTGAATTACTGTGTGTGTTCTCGTTTAATAGCAAGTCATTGTTGGTCTTTTTAAATATTTCCAATTCCTCCAGTACATTGATTCTGTTTGATTGTCTCTGTGCATAATAATCAGTATATTATTAATGTCCAGTATGCGGTGTCCGACCTGAATTATATGTTTTGCAAAGCTTGATTTATTTCTTGCATAAATAAAATCTTTCAAGTGTTCTTTGCATCTGATGTTAGAACTTCTCCTGGTTCTTCCGATATAAAATTTGTTACGGTCTTTGCACGTTAGTTTATATACACCTTTGTTATTGTATTTTTTATTTTCATCGATGCAATTATTGATTATGTTGTTTAATTCGTTATTAGTTTTAAATGCTATTTTTATGCTTTTGTCCCTTCTTTTTATTGTGTTAGCCAATTTCGTTGTTTCTTTCCCGGTGTGAGTGAGTGTTATCCAAGTTTTAATGTTTTCATCAGATTGCTTTTCGAGTTTAGTTATGCTGTATGTATTATTTATTTTCTTTTTTGTTTGTTTACTAACTTGTTGATAACATCATCATTGTATCCGTTAGTTTTTGCCATATGTTTAATATAACCAAGTTCTTTAATATAATTGTTTTTATTTACAGGAATTTTTTACATTCTGCTTATCAAACTATTGAATGTACTCATTTTTGTTGGAATGTACGTCAGGCAGGACGCCGCATGCTGGACATTAATAATACATTGACTATTATGCACAAAGATAATAATTCAAATAGAATCAACGTACTGGAGGAATTGGAAATATTTAAACAGACCAACAATCACCTTCTATTAAACGAGAACACACCCAGTAATTCAAGCCCACTGTTTAAAGTTATAATGGAGCAGCCAGTCTTACATTCGAACCAAGTGGTTGCAGACGTACTTTCTGCTAATGATCGGACTCGTCCTGAAAGGCCTGCAGCAATTTCATGTTTCAACGGTTGAGGAGACGGACCTAAAAGGTATATAATTTAATATTGTAATTCTAAATTGTGATTCACTTTATTTTGCCAGATTCGTATTTCAGTACATTCATCCATCCTAGGCAGCTGTCTAATTTTCGCAATAATGTAGGTTTGACTCGTGTGGGGATGTCAATCCCACGTCCCAACTTCTATCCGTGAAGGACCAGCGACTCTTCTTTCGGGCTTGCCGTATCTAGTTGTGATGTCCCAATTTAGAGACGCCAGGAATATCCCACCGTCTGTAAGAAGTATGATACTAACATTGTTAGAATAATCTGGGAACTTGATCATTTGCTGAATTTAAATGGCAGCACATACTCGACGTTCGTTCTTTCCCCAGCCATTAACTCTCCATTATCCGGAATAAGGCCCAACACTAGCTCACAAATGACAGAGTTCTCAATTTATTTGACTTATTAACTGTGGCATTATTAGGTAATGTAAATATTATAGAATTACTCTATGTAGTGCTTCCGCCATTCCCTTTCCTTATGAGACATAATATCCTGTTTTCAAACATTTTTACCTTGTTGTGTTTCATAAACGTAAGAGACACCCATTGATTACCGCAGACAGAATTATCATTTTAATTTTTCAATTATAATAAAAATGAAACTTGTGTGGGACACAGGTCGGGTTGAGGGATGAGAGCGATGTAGCCCCTCACAAGGGAGCCAGCCGACCTCTGCCTGACGACATGACAGGGGCACATGAAATTAATATGATGAGCGTGGAGAATTGGTGCAATGAATCATGTAGCAGGAGAAAACCTGTCCACACTACGTTTCATCCACCACGAAATCCACATAGACGCAAACTCGAGACTCGAGTTCTGAGAGACATTTTAATTGTAATAATATACCTTAACAGTAAGTGTGTCATATGTAAAAAGTGAAGACATTGATAACAAAATAAATAAACTTAATTATGATGTTTTTATTATTAATTTAACATTTCTCAATGAAAGATAAATTAAATTTGAAGAGAAAAATTTTCGCCTAGACCGGGACTCGAACCCGGGACCCTTGGCTTTCCGGGCCAAGTGCTCTACCAACTGAGCTACCGAGGCGAGTTACGATCTAGACGCAAATTTTTCTCTTATATACGTTGTAATTCCCTATCGCCAAATGCTTTTGAAACCATTGTTTCTATCTTTGCAAATGGCGGCTTCTTAGTTAAGAAGACATTTATTGGAAATTTAACATTACTTTAAAAGCCAAATTTAATTTATCTTTCATTGAGAAATGTTAAATTAATAATAAAAACATCATTAGAGGCCTTACTGGCTTTTAAAGTAATGTTAAATTTCCAATAAATGTCTTCTTAACTAAGAAGCCGCCATTTGCAAAGATAGAAACAATGGTTTCAAAAGCATTTGGCGATAGGGAATTACAACGTATATAAGAGAAAAATTTGCGTCTAGATCGTAACTCGCCTCGGTAGCTCAGTTGGTAGAGCACTTGGCCCGGAAAGCCAAGGGTCCCGGGTTCGAGTCCCGGTCTAGGCGAAAATTTTTCTCTTCAAATTTAATTTATCTTTCATTGAGAAATGTTAAATTAATAATAAAAACATCATTAGAGGCCTTACTGGCTTTTAAAGTAATGTTAAATTTCCAATAAATGTCTTCTTAACTAAGAAGCCGCCATTTGCAAAGATAGAAACAATGGTTTCAAAAGCATTTGGCGATAGGGAATTACAACGTATATAAGAGAAAAATTTGCGTCTAGATCGTAACTCGCCTCGGTAGCTCAGTTGGTAGAGCACTTGGCCCGGAAAGCCAAGGGTCCCGGGTTCGAGTCCCGGTCTAGGCGAAAATTTTTCTCTTCAAATTTAAACTTAATTATATGTGTGACGCCATAAAACGAAGTCCCAAAGGAACTAGAAAGGAGACACTTTTAAAATTTTATAAAACAATGGCGGTTCCAACACCATTATAAGAATCGGAACACTGGGTCCTAACCAAAACCCAGGAACGAAGAATAGGAACGTCAGAATGAGATTTCTGAGGAGTGTGGCTGGCTGTACAGTAACAGCTCGAGAACGAATGAAAAATATACGAAGAGAACTAAATATATTCAAACTATTAGATAGAATTGCACAATACAGAGATGAATGGATGGACCACTTCAATAGAATGGATAACAATAGAATTCCAAAACAGATTCCTCATTACAAACCACTAGGACGAAGAAATGTTGGAAGGCCCAGTAAAAGATGAACAGACCAATTATAGCATAGATCGGAACAGACCTTGGGGTCTGATCCTTGATGCTGCTGATGATGATGAAGAGTAGCTCCTAAGTTCCTAGGCAACCCGACAAGAAGATATTCCATTGATTGAGACTCGGTTCACTAATCCACTATCTAATTATAAACACAACTTACTGATTACTTCGTTCAATCGTGATCTAAGTTCCAGCTAATTGCTCCATCGGACTGCTATCCAAGAACATAAATGCACTCGTTCGTCTATTGTTTATAGTTAAGAGGTTATCAACCAGGAATATATGGACAACAAGTGTCAGAAACAAATGAGTGCTAGTGGGCAAAAGTGTAACGTGACGGCATGTGCACAATGAAGAAAAACTTTAATAGACAATACTAAAGTCTAAACTAGACAATAATTCTCAAACGGAGCGCACATTTATGCCTTATTATTACTAAATTATCTGTTGAGGTACTTTCTTGAAAATTAGCAAACATTTATTTAACATTTTAAAATATTCTCTTTACATAATACAGTGTTTTTTTATCTGTAGAAATGTTGCGGACTTGTTGGCGTGGTCGTGATTCTTAAAATGTTCCCGACGTGTCGCCAGAAAAGCCTCACGACCAGGTTAACAGATCAGGATATCTTTGGAAGTTAATTGTTTATTCTCAATTTATAGATTTACTTCTATATCACAACTTCTAACTACATTTCATGGTCAGGGATTCGATTTTCTCTCAGATCACAGTATTTTTTAGTTAAAAGAATTATTCATCCGGTCGCCAATGGTCTAGAATTTAGGTTAATTTTAGTTTTAAGGGATATATTGGTGCTTCGTTATCATTTATCACCCATAGCAGCTTTAGGATAACAATTCTGTCTTACAGCCCATACGTGTGATACAATGTCAGTTGAGATGCCAGAAATGTCGTGATTGAATCTGGTGGAATTGTACAAAAATAATTTCTGGCTCAAAGCACAATCATATCTTAATTGACGATTAATCATATTTATGGAACTATTGATCAGAGTTAAGATACTTACTTACTCACTGGCACTATCGAACCCGTAGGTTCATGGCCGCACGGACATAAGCTCTCCATACATCCCTATCCTGAGCCAATGCTTTCCAATCATTCCCTGTATAATCTACTTCCCTCAAATCATAGTTAATGTTGTTCTCCCACCTCATTCTTGGTCTACCAACTGGGCGTTTTCCTTCTGGCTTTCCTACAAGAAGTTTCCATGCACGTCTTTCATTCCCCATACGCGAAACATGTCCTGCCCATCGCAGTCTACGGGGACTTAACTGTTCTTATTATATCTGGCTTCCTATAAAGACCATGTAGTTCATTGTTATGTAGTCTTCTCCATTCACCTGTCTGTTCATCTCTCTTTGGTCCAAAAATTTTCCTAAGAACTTTATTCTCAAATACTCGTAATCTCCTTTCCTCCCTTAAAGTAAGGGTCCATGTTTCGCATCCATATAATATAACTGGTAGAATAATAGTTTTATATATTTTCAGTTTAACGTTTTTTGAAAGGAAGTTGGGACATCAAGAGTCTCTGCAATGCATAATAGCATGCATTTCCAGAATTGAGCCTATGTTTAACTTCTTTGTGCATCTCATTCCTATTTGTGATTATTGTTCCTAGGTATTTGAATTCAGCCACTTCCTCAAAATTTCCCTCATTTGTCATTAGCTGTCCATTTCCATTATATAATGTATTTCTACGTGTGACCATATATTTAGTTTTACTGATATTTACTTCCAGTCCTAATTTCTTAGTGTTACTCAATAGTGTGTGCGTGTTGGCCTTTAGTATCTCCTCGCTATCGGCCAGTAGTACTACATCATCAGCATAAACTAACAGCTTATTAATACCATTGAGTTGTAAGCCTTCCTCATTCTCTAAAGATTTAATGGCATGCTCTAGTACAAAATTAAATAGTAGAGGAGATAGTGCATCTCCTTGCTTCAACCCATTCTGGATTTCAAAAGTGTCTGAAAACTGTTTGCCTACACGCACCCTACTCGTTGAGGAGTTAAGATGTACCGGATGATTTATTTGTAAGCAAATTAGTACAATAAGTGTGTACATTTTATTAAATAAATGTAGTGTTTTAATTAGTTTATATTAGATGCAAGACATACACCTGATATCATGTACGAGGAGAAATAGGCATCATATTTAAAATGCAGAAGAAGGAGATGTAATAGACACAATAAGATAGCCAAAGAACAATTCATAAAGGTTTCCAGGAAGAGATGGAGCGAGTTAAATAGAGTTGAAGGAATGATTTCCTAGAAGCCATGACCGGACAGGAATTGAAATAGAAGGAATGCTTACACAAAAAAAATGGAAGAACAAATCTAAGATACAATGTTAGTTGTCTTAGTCCGTAAAATTATATAAATTTACTACTAATAATAATGGTAATAATAATAGTAATAATAATAGTAATAATAATAAATTAGTAAATGATAATGATTCATGTTATGCTATGTACAAACTATGTAAATGGGTTATGTAATATTACCACGGTAATGGGGCGCGCTGAGAAATAAGATAAAAATAATAATAATAATAATAACGCTTGGTTAATCATAATATTTTTCAAATGCTACTCGCCATATCATCATAATTTATCAGTCATTCGTTAAACATTTTAATACACTCTTCATGAAGTTTTTAATTTTTTTAAAAAATGAGTGCACCGCTGTGGTCTCGAAGTAGTGTGCTACCTTGTCACGCAGCGGGTCCGTGTTCGGTCCCCGGTCAGGACAAGTTTACTGGGTGAGGTTTCTTTCGGAGTTTTTCCTCACCTCTAAATAAATGTCAGGAAACTTTATGGCCCAAACGTTCCTGAACAACATCTGGCCATCATTATCATCAATATCATATTCGCTTAATTAGCTTAAGTTTAATTTAAGGCCTCTCCTGACACATCCTTACCATATCATCGAGGCAGTGTAACCCCGCCTTCCAGGCGCCCCAACCTCAGAAGATGGTTACAAGTACGTCATGCCTGGAGAGAACACCAGAAATGTCGAATTGAAAACCTGGATTATTAAAAAAAAGCATTGTATTGTATTGTAAATTATTGATTGCATAGCCGGAAGCGTGACAAGTAACCATTGGTTCCATTGGAATACACGTATATGTGGTCACATGTATTTTTCTGCATTTTTGTAGATAGTTTACATTTTGTTAGTAAATATGAATAATTATTGGTCGAGTGTGTTACAGGCCGACTCTGTGAAGGGAAGTAATGGCAACTTTGTTCTGGTTGTGTATTAATTAGAAAGCTGATTGGTGGGGTTTGGATTAGTCAGGATCCTAAATACAGCAGGTTGCGTTCAGTTGTTACATTTTGGTGTTCCTTGAGGTGGTTTCTTCAAACTTACTCTGGAGTCAGGTGCATTTTTCAATCATTTTAATGAACATTTACAATTTAATATATATATATATATATATATTTATTTATTTATTTATTTATTTATTTACTTATTTATTTATTTATTTATTTATTTATTCGGATTCGATTCCCCGTCAGACTACGTAAAATTTTACCTTAAAGGGAATTACACCTGTCATCGCCAATTGCCTCCAATATGCTAAGCATGATATGTTTGGATTTAAGATCTCTCCTGGTGCTTTGTTATAATTTGTCACTAATCAAATCTGGGTAAAATAACTCTGCTTTCCAGGCCCCTAACTTAAAAATATGTCTCCAATTCCAGGAGAGAATTACAGGAATGTCGTGATGAAACCTGGAGGCATTGGAATGCAGAGTGATGATACTTCAGTTAAGTTCACTTACTTACTAACTGGCACTATCGAACCCATAGGTTCATGGCCGCACGGACATAAGCTCTCCATACATCCCTATCCTGAGCGAATGCTTTCCAATCATTCCCTGTATAATCTACTTCCCTCAAATCATAGTAAATGTTGTTCTCCCACCTCATTCTTGGTCTACCAACTGGGCGTTTTCCCTCTGGCTTTCCTACAAGAAGCTTCCATGCAAGTCTTTCATTCCCCATACGCGCAACATGTCCTGCCCATCGCAGTCTACCAGACTTAACTGTTCTTATTATATCTGGCTTCCTATAAAGACCATGTAGTTCATTGTTATGTAGTCTTCTCCATTCACCTGTCTGTTCATCTCTCTTTCGTCCAAAAATTTTCCTAAGTACTTTATTCTCAAATACTTGTAATCTCCTTTTCTCCCTTAAAGTAAGAGTCCATGTTTCGCACCCATATAATATAATTGGTAGAATAATGGTTGTATATATTTTCAGGTTAACGTTTTTTGAAAGGAGTTGGGGCATCAAAAAGTCTCTGCAATACATAATAGCACGCATTTCCAGAATTGAGCTTATGTTTAATTTCTTTGTGCATCTCATTCCTATTTGTGATTATTGTTCCTAGGTATTTGAATTCAGCCACTTCCTCAAAATTTCCCTCATTTGTCATTAGCTGTCCATTTCCATTATATAATGAATTTCTACGTGTGACCATATATTTAGTTTTATTGATATTTACTTCCAGTCCTAATTTCTTAGTGTTACTCAATAGTGTGTGCGTGTTGTAGTTAAGTTCACTACACATTTCATTACGCCATAAGGAAAGGGAATTCTTACTCTAGGAGGTGTGCATCCCTTTCACCTCAACACACACATTCCGTGCTTTGGTACTCTGGTTATAATAACAAGTAAAGTTATCCCACTAAAGATCATAGGAGAGATTTGGGGTAGTAGGAGGTTAAGGATCCCACTAGAAAAAGTGGGCATTTTGATGTCGGCCCTCCGTGACGGCCGCCTTTACCCCCAAAATAGCGCGTGGTACTCATTTACGTTAGAGGTTGAGTTGACACTATGGCCAACGTGCCAACAGAAGGTTTGGGTCAGTTTAAAAACCCTTCTTCTGGTTTGTAGCGTATTGCCGCTACGCCGTGCACCTCTTGACAAGTGTTACAGGTATATTAAGTCACCAGACGTTGGTAATTGAATCTCGATATTGAACGGTTGGAAGGAGCAAAATTCAGAAATATCTCTTTACATTGAGGTCGTTAATATATTTTCTTGTCCAATAAACATAAAGCCAAAACCTATTGTCGTATGCGTTAAATGTAGTTTTTAATCTACTGGTACAGTGTTTTCATTTTTAATTCACAAACATAATTTTTTGATTATATTTATTTAGAAAAAATATAAGCCGTTTTGAATGAAAATCCATACGTTACATTTGACTACAGAAACAATGGGAATAATAAATCCAGCAACGAAACCTTCGCTAGTCCAGAGATATACCAGAATACGATTATACAAAACCTTAGCAAGACCTGCACTTTGCTACGGCAGTGAGGCATGGACTTTGAGGAAAGGAGAAGAGAACAGCATAACTTCTAGTGAAATGAGATTCATGAGATATACAGCAGGATGTACCAAATGGGAAAACAAACACAATGATGATATCTTGAAGGAACTACGTTTATAACCAATCATTAAATACATATATAAATACCAGAACAACTGGATGAATAATTTGTGACGAACGAGTTCAGACAGAGTTCCCAAGGCCATGGTTCATTATTGTCCAACAGGGAAGAGATCTCTGGGTTTCACAAGGAAATGCTGGATACAAAATTCATAGATCTTAACAGGCCTATAGGCCTAAGACTTGGTTGGATGAAGAAGAAGACATTCGATTACATATATGTTTTAATGGTTGGTATAAAATGTATGTTTATTTTATTATCTCTAGCGGGCTGAAGTGGTTAATTATTCGCCCTCCATCTCGCGTCTTCATCACACTGAGTGGGATTCAAATGGAGCCACAACAATGTTTTCTTCCGTTTTCTACACCTTACGTGTGGCATCCATTTTGTTTCATTTAATTTAATCTCCTCCTTCCATCTGTGAATGGTGTGACTGTGACTTTCAGTAATAATGTATAGTGCTCCTGGTGAGTATTTATGTAAGAAATTACGTAAATTTAATGTTTAAAAATTCATAATCTTCCTCTTCAGTGAATACTACGCGGACGCAGTCCCTACACACACTAGTTCCTTGTGCATTCAACGTGATAAATAAATAAAGTACGATAGATATTTTTTGAAAGTCAGTGTAACCAGACCATTAGAAGTAGGGGTTTACCTGAATCCCAGTGTAACCAGACCATTAGAAGTAGGGGTTTACCTGAATCCCAGTGTAACCAGACCATTAGAAGTAGGGGTTTACCTGAATCCCCATAAAGTCAGTGTAACCAGACCATTAGAAGTAGGGGTTTACCTGAATCCCCATAAAGTCAGTGTAACCAGACCATTAGAAGTAGGGGTTTACCTGAATCCCCATAAAGTCAGTGTAACCAGACCATTAGAAGTAGGGGTTTACCTGAATCCCCATAAAGTCAGTGTAACCAGACCATTAGAAGTAGGGGTTTACCTGAATCCCAGTGTAACCAGACCATTAGAAGTAGGGGTTTACCTGAATCCCAGTGTAACCAGACCATTAGAAGTAGGGGTTTACCTGAATCCCCATAAAGTCAGTGTAACCAGACCATTAGAAGTAGGGGTTTACCTGAATCCCCATAAAGTCAGTGTAACCAGACCATTAGAAGTAGGGGTTTACCTGAATCCCCATAAAGTCAGTGTAACCAGACCATTAGAAGTAGGGGTTTACCTGAATCCCAGTGTAACCAGACCATTAGAAGTAGGGGTTTACCTGAATCCCCATAAAGTCAGTGTAACCAGACCATTAGAAGTAGGGGTTTACCTGAATCCCCATAAAGTCAGTGTAACCAGACCATTAGAAGTAGGGGTTTACCTGAATCCCCATAAAGTCAGTGTAACCAGACCATTAGAAGTAGGGGTTTACCTGAATCCCCATAAAGTCAGTGTAACCAGACCATTAGAAGTAGGGGTTTACCTGAATCCCCATATATATATATATATATATATATATATTTTTTTAAAAAACTTGTTCAGAGCGGAATCGCGTGGGACCAATTTTTTCCACATTAGACAACATTCCGCATTATAAAAAATAAAAATATTAACCAATCTTAAATTATAGAGCACCGTATATGTATTTTTACGTAAGTAAAGTAAAGTGATCCCACAACAGGCCCGGAGGCCCTTTGGGTAGTAGGAGGTTAGGGCTCCCACTTTTTCTAGACAATCAGCACTTTGTCAGCCGGGTTGTCAGCCCTGCGTGACGGCCGCCTTTACCCCAGAACAAGCGTCTGGTACTCATTTCAGTTAGAGGCTGAGTCGACCCCAGGGCCATAGTGCCGCCAGAGAGTTTGGGTCAGTTTAAAAATCCTGACCCCAACGGGACTTGAACCCTCGATCCTCCGGCTTGTAGCTCAGTGCCTTAACCACTACGCTACGGCGTGCCCCATGTATTTTTATGTACCTTGGATTAATTCTAGTTTGAATGCCGGAAAGTGAAGTAGAGTATATACGAGCGACTTCGACGGTAACGCACGAAAAAAAAAGTTCCGTTTCGTTAGCTTTGAAAATGTCTGTTAGGCGCGTATCCTGAAATTAAAGCATGCAGTTTCGGTTTCCACTCACTAACTATACTTTCGTCCACATCCTTTGATTCCCCGCAAATTTCATTCTACGCTACATTGTGTCGTCTTTTAAATCTGTCCACAACCAACCTGAAGATGCCTTGAAATCGTTATTCCCTAGGGGTATAGCAACAGCTAGAGCTCGACTTTCGAGCATCGGTCCGGAAATGTGGAGAATTTTTTGATCGTGGACTTGTAAAGCACACCTCACTGATTTCTTAATTTCTTTGCTTATTTTTCCTTCCTCTCTCTTTCTCTCCCTCTCTTCATTGACCATTTCCTCGCATACTGAGAGTTTGTTTTTATTTATCTTCTATCACTTTCACTTTTTCGTTTAATGACAATGATACGTAGATTTAGCCATATTTATTCCGTAAATTTAGAACTGTGAAAGATATGTACACAATCGGTCACAGGTCTCATTAAGATTTTACAGTGCGCAGGTTATTTGTAAAATAGATGTCACACGCCAAATATTTGTCAAGAGAACCTGTATTTCGCAAAACGGGTGTGCAGTGAGGCTGAAAGAAAATTCCAGATACAGGTAGAAACTCTACTTCACCCGGTCGCGGCGGCAGGAATCATCAGTTCGCCTAACGGGAATTCAATGAAGTGGAAATAAATTTATTTCTCTCTCTGTCTTTCCGTCTCATAAACATTTTTTTCATGAATTGTGTAGAAATATCCTTCCGTTTCCGCGTTGGGCAGATTCCGTTTTATACAGAATAAATACACGTAAATTTACTATTATTTTGCCGGGACTAATAAATGTGTTCATATTGGACAGATTTCCGCATTATTCACGTTCCAGATTAAACAAGTTTTACTGTATATATATAAAACTCTAAGAGCCGCCATATTTTCGCAAAGGAAATTTCTATAAGTACATTAAAATAAGTACATTTCAACGCATTCGCCTCAAAAGACGAGGTAGACTCAGCGTATTTAAACGGTCTTCAACTCACAAGACGAGGTACACTCGCTTAACTCTGCTGTTATATATTTTGCAATAATTTGTACATCCCTTGGCAGGGTAATCTTTTGTTAACATTTATGAATAGTAGAAGAATGTGTTTTGGCCTTCGCTCTTATTGTTATCTCAAGTACCGTTATCTTTTGTTTGTTTTTTAATGTCTGAAAATGGACAATATAATTTACGGTAACTTAAATTCAGTTTCTGGCAAAATGTATTGAGCATTTAAACCTGAAGCGAATGGGTTAGTAAGTAGGTTACAATTTAGTTCGTTAACCTGAAAATCATCCGGCCATCATCATCATCCTTATAATTATCATCCTTCACCGGTGTGGAAAGCAGCGGCATGCTACCACACTTATAATTCCCCAGTAAAGCTGCAAAACATAGCATGAAAATGCTATGATTGCAGTGAAGGACCTGCCCTCGGGCAGAATTACTATGGATGGATGGAACCTGAAAAAAAATGGATTGTGATTTGGGGGATAAAACGTAAGCAATATTTTAGTGGGAACGTTTTTAACAGTCACTAATTTTGTATATTTTTTCATAATGAAACTTGGTATATACTGCACGATTTAATTATCATAAGTAATGCCACGAGTGATTTCCAATTTTTCTAGAGAATTGGGAAATCAAACGTGGGATTTATTAGGACTATTCAACGAATAAAATTAAGCTGTTTACTCACAAATCATTATTTAACTGTAGTTATTTTCAAATATGTATATATTTAATGTAAACGGCGATGTTTGAAAACAAATGAGAAACGATAGGTACGCTTCATTTCCTTCCTTTGTTCATCACTGCAACCAGATCATAATATTATTTATTGCCAAAGGATCGCAATATTGTAAGAATGCACCTTAGTGAAAAAATTTATAACCAACGTTATAGGTATTAATTAATTTGATGCCCTATGATGTAAATATGTCAATTGTATTTTTTTGCAACGTCATTTCCTGGAAAATAATTCATTTATGAAAGTGCAAACAGTATTTTCTTTTTTTTTGTGTGGTATAATCAATTGTTACAAATGATTTTATATTGTCAATTGTTACAAATGATTTTATATTGTCTATCGCATGCGCTTTCTGCTGACATTCATGCACTATATATACAATTTGGTAGCTGTATTTCTTAGTGAGTCTGTCACTGTGCAAAATAATGCTATGACCTATTCAGAGTGTTAAAAAGGAGGTGCTTTCTTTATTATGATACACTTTAGTTGGTCAATTGTAGGCGAAACACGACTGTGATTGATTGTAAATTAAAAATCATTGAAATGTGATTGGTCATTGACTCTCATTTGGGGCATGAGTTAAATAGTCAAAATAAAAATCCTCAAACTCAATATTAACTTGTGCACTATCGTTCTGTAATAATTTTTACAAATTTAACCTGCCGAGGAATTACTTTATTTTCCACAACTACTACTTGACGGGACTTTGTAGAGTCAAACGGTTGCTGATTATCTTAAACATTGGTTCATTTTAATTGTCAAACTATTATTTACTTGTTTTCTATTTGTGAAACTATCAGCTGACATTCTCTCTGATTCATGTATTCATTCTAACCTAGTTTAGCGTGTGATAATTTTGTAAGTTCTTTTCTGATCTTGTTTATTGCTTGCAAATTCTGTGAGAATTCCGTTAACGGATATTGTGTCAGTTTGTATACATTTTATGTGTTATGTAATTAACCTAAATAAAATTAGTTATGGACTTTTAAATTGATGTTTATTATCATTGTTAACTACTTTTAGTTGTCATCGAAGTGATCGATATTTGATCCGCTACAATAACTTAATGTTGTGGGAGGACATTTTTATTCATCTTGATAAGGTAACGATGTCCATTAACAAATTTAACCTAATTTACAGCATGCAATTGTTAGCTCGCAGTCAAGTCATTAAGTCGCAACAAACTATATTTAGAAAAACAGAAAAGGTAAATTTGACTCTGTCTTGCATAGTGAATATACAATAATAATAGTTTACATCTTTGTATCGAGTTAATCCCCAGCAGAACTTTGAATTTTTCATACAGGATCATTAATTAACTCACTCGCACTATCGAACCTGCAGGTTCATGCTCGCGCATGCATAAGCTCTCCATACATCCTTATCTTGCGTTAATGTTTTCCAATCATCCACTGCATAATCTAGTTCCCACAAACGATTGTTAATATCATTCTTCCAGCTCAGTCTTGGTCTACCAATCATATGTTTTCCTATAAGAAGCTCCCATGTCATAGGGTTATTAGCTTAATAAATACTATGTACCTGAATGCACTGCACGCCTGAGATCAGTAGGAGCATCTTGATACACAATCTCACGAGATTATCAGCCCTACGTGACGGCAGAATTTATTCTTGAACATAAGTCTGATACATATTTCTGTTAGAATCAAGTTAACCAGATTCTTTAACATAAAAAGTGCAAGGGGTCGGTACTCTAGAAGGAACTATATACCGCGGGTGCCGTGAATGACGATTTTCAGGCCCGTGAAAATGTCTAGATTAAACTAGAGACACTGGCAAAGTTTATGGGTTTTCCTTAGTTGGGTAGTAAATTACTCCATTTCCACTCTACAGAGAAATGAGGTAAATTAGTCAGGGTTAAAGAAATACCCCTGTCCCACTTGTGGATGTATATTAAGGTGTCCCAAGAATCTACTTTATTTTTAACGCATACCCCCTAAGTGTTAAAACAATTGTAAGTACAATTTGGTGTACGTAGGTCCACGGCAACCCGTGCCGACTTGTTTCCAAACATTTCGTAGGTTATTCGCTAACTAAGGCGAACGAAATTTGAACAATGTATTTTTTTATTGTAAAATAGTTATACGTTTCGGGCATATTGATGTTTTATTTACTAAATAAACTTTTGGATCTAGAATCTTTCGATACTAACTCAGTACAACATTTTCATATCTTATGTTTGGCATGAAGTCGGCACAGGTTGTCATGATCCAATCACAATAATATCTGCTCTTTGAGTTATTAAGGTCAAACAGAAAAAAAAATAGAGTGTATGCGTATTTTATTTTGCAAAATAAAACTCCTTTATATCTCGGGACACTCCTATATACACACACTGACACGCACACACACACACACACACACATATATATATGTATGTATAAGAAAAATAAATGTTTGTTCTGGATTCGCCTGGTAGCGTAAGTGGTAGCGCACTGAGATATCAACTCAGAGGTCCGGCTTCAAATCCCGTCCAGGCATTTATTTTTCTTATCTTGTCATATTAATATATATATATATATGTATATATATATATATATATATATATAGAGAGAGAGAGAGAGAGAGAGAGGCCTATAAACACTGAAATTCTTTCGGTTAATTTAAAACATGTTATATACCGTAATTTTACTCCCAAATGTCCTTTAACATAAATGTATATAATATTGTATTATGCATGAATTTATAGTAATATTGTCTCATTCCACGTAATAAAGTCAGAGAGATTTAACATAATGTAGATGTGGGAACGTACAAAATAGAGGAAAGATTTAACAAAGAGGACTGTGTGGACATCTGTCATTTGTTCTAAACAAGTTATAAATGAAGTAACGCAATAACTTACGTTTGTTACTGCTCATGTGATGATGTGGGAGAAGTGAACTCTTCCCGATGATTAGCCATCTTTCTGCATAACTTTAATAACAGCTATGGTAATAATAATAACGATATTAACAATAACAACAAAGATAGAAATAATAATAATAATAACAATCGTAATGTTATTGAATAAATTATTTAAAAAATTAACATTGTTGAAGCGTGTTCGCTATTTGCAAGCTAATTGCTACTAGATATTAATTATCACCAATAATTTCATTCTAAAAAACTGGTCGTGTATTCAACAAATTAGGGAAGGCTCTGCTCTAGAAGAAAGGAAGCGCTGATTTGACGATGAAAACAAATAAACTAGTGTTCGGAAATCATTTTTATTTGTAACATTACCGTTTATAAAATGAACATAAGATAATATTATATTGGAGAGTGTTTATTGTAAATTACAAACAGCACCTCCGTCTCCTTATTGAATTACAAACAGCACCTCCGTCTGCTTATTGAATTACAAACAGCACCTCCGTCTCCTTATTGAATTACAAACAGCACCTCCGTCTCCTTATTGAATTACAAACAGCACCTCCGTCTCCTTATTGAATTACAAACAGCACCTCCGTCTCCTTATTGAATTACAAACAGCACCTCCGTCTCCTTATTGAATTACAAACAGCACCTCCGTCTCCTTATTGAATGATTAAGTTTAGACAGGAATTAAACAGTAAGTATTAGATACATATACTTTGTAAAATGTATATTTACTGCAGAGTGCCACCAGATTGTTTTACTGTACAGTGCCACCAGGTTGTTTTACTGTACAGTGCCACCAGGTTGTTTTACTGTACAGTGCCACCAGATTGTTTTACTGCAGAGTGCCACAGGTTGTTTTACTGTACAGTGCCACCAGGTTGTTTTACTGTACAGTGCCACCAGGTTGTTTTTACTGCAGAGTGCCACCAGGTTGTTTTACTGCAGAGTGCCACAGGTTGTTTTACTGTACAGTGCCACCAGGTTGTTTTTACTGCAGAGTGCCACCAGGTTGTTTTACTGCAGAGTGCCACAGGTTGTTTTACTGTACAGTGCCACCAGGTTGTTTTACTGTACAGTGCCACCAGGTTGTTTTTACTGCAGAGTGCCACCAGGTTGTTTTACTGCAGAGTGCCACAGGTTGTTTTACTGTACAATGTCACCAGGTTGTTTTACTGTACAGTGCCACCAGGTTGTTTTACTGTACAGTGCCACCAGGTTGTTTTTACTGCAGAGTGCCACCAGGTTGTTTTACTGCAGAGTGCCACCAGGTTGTTTTACTGCACAGTGCCACCAGGTTGTTTTACTGCACAGTGCCACCAGGTTGTTTTACTGCACAGTGCAACCAGGTTGTTTTACGTCTCAAATTTGGAATCCACTTCTAATTTCGAGGCGCCTGGAGTGTATTTTCGTTACCTCAATAAAATGATGAATGATGGTCTAGGAGATTCCTTAGACATGAGCTTCAGTTAGTTATTGTTCTATTCAGACTGACAGATATATTGCGCTCTTCCAGTATGGTTATGATAGAAAGTCTTCTAGAAATGTTATGTAAATTTTAGGCGGTTTTGCATGTCCGAGACACAAGTTGCTAATGCATATCCCATACTAAAATGTTAAATATATCAATCGTCCTCAACGAAAATTAATTTATGTTTACAAAACTTTGTCAATTAGTTAAAAATATGTAGGCCTTTGAGAAACATGTTCCATCTTCGGCATGTCATTTGGTACTCAGTTTTAAAAAATGACAATCCATACTACCATTTTTGGGTTGGGCCCTTCGCCACGAGGGATAACTAGAACATTCCAGTTCGGCCCTTCTGTAATTGTTATTGCTCAGGCTCGGAGTCATGAGCAAATATCCAGACGAACTCCCATTAGATCTCTGCCACCAAATATCATCACCATCTGTGAAATACCAATCAAACTATTTTTTCTAATGCGATATGAGGTGAAGGGTGAAATAAAATAAGTGAATTACCGACGAAGAGACATAAAGAGGAAGAAGGGGAAATTGAGTGTGTTGGCAAGATAAAATTGAGTAAACCGGAAAACCCCGAGAAAAAAACGAAAAATCCCTGTGTGGTCAAGCACTATAGCCCTTTGGAACTGCCAGAATTGGAATCACGGTTCCCACTCGGGATACTTAATTTAAATTCCAGACCATGGCCGATCACAGGAATAATTATCTTTATGGAAATTTTACTATAATCTGAGGTGGAATCGAACCCTGGCCTCATCAACTGTAATCAGAAGCTCTGGCGGCTGGTCTTATAATTGATTGTAGCATTCTGTCAACTTTCAGCTGTGAAGGATGTTTATCATCCGCGGGATAATTGCAATTCCTGGTGCACGTGCGGATGTGGTTATGTTTGAAGGACACACTGATGTAAAAACATGTATTCTTACTTTAATTTTATACACAACTGCAATACTTAAATTAATTAGGACTGCTCGGGTTGCATTATGTTCCACTACACTATGTTCAATGACAGAACCAACTTAATTCCCACGTGTGACTTAAAGCTCCTATCCATCTGCCCTTTCCATAAAGATTTGTGATTCCTTGAAAGGTAGACTGCGCCATGTTTTCTATATACAGTATAAGTATGTAATATAGGCTGCTCCTTACAATCATTATGACAATAAGGAATTAAAACAAAAATAAGTAAACAAACAATTATAAGCCAACTATCAACACAAGGAAGTTATACTGAAATTTCTTATTCAGGAAATTTAATATATATTAAAAGTATTGAAATGGACTTAAGACGTATATGAAACAATTGTTGTGATGTCAGAAATCTAAGCTTTGGTTTTGAAACTCGCGATTGATTCTGCTGCCTAAAAATAAAACTTCTTGTGCTTTGTCCTCTACTCTAAATAATCTTAATAACACATGTTTGTGGAGATATTATACATATGCTTAGTGTTCAGCTCAACAACAGGTCTTTCACTGCAAGCTCTGTATTCCCCACTCTTTCCTAAACTCAGCCTTCCTTTTTTTTATTCGCATACAAACCTTTTATTTTAATATTGTCTATCGCCTGATGTCTTTTCATGCCTCTAACTTTCTTTCCGTTGGCCATTCCTTCTAGGGCATCCGTCAGCAGGCAGTTTATTCTTATCCAGTGGCCAATCCAATTTATTTTCCTCTTCTTTACGAGTTCCAGCATTGTTCATCCTTCACCCACTCTGTATAGCACATCTTTATTTTTTATTTTGTTTGTCAATTTTATACGTTCCATCCTTCTCCATATCCACGTCTCAAAATATTATGTTTAACATCCTCAATTATTTTCTGTTGAAATTGCGCTTTTCACACACACGCGCACACGCACGCACACACACATAATCACCTCTATCGCAACATATATAATTTTTTTTTCATTTTTACAGACATTTACACACATTTTCCAAATTCACTTAATATTCTTCACATATTTTCATTAATTCTACACAAATAATTTGCTGCTAATAAAGTATTTTGCTTCACAATTTATCTAACTTCACGTTTCTTTATACTCACTGATGGTTTTACTTCCCTCCACGGTATCTTTACCTTGTCGTGGTGGAGTGGCTTGTGTGCTTAAATGATCCTGAGAGCCATGCCGGCGGTAGCATTGCTGCCGATAGGGTTACCCATGCCGGACTGGTCGAAGGTGATAAGCCAGACGAAATAAGTACCTTGGTCGAAAGAGTGACGATCTTTCACCGTAAAAATAAAACCGTCAAGAAATGCGGACATGGGTTCTACTGGGGTAAAATTTTCCGGAGGTCAAATAGTCCCCCATTCGGTTCTCCGGGCGGGGACTACTTCAGGGAACCCATGCCAAAGGCTCAAACACAGGGACATGTTCCTAGGAACAAGGAATGTTAGGACTTTATACAATAGCGGGGCACTAGAGATATTAACGCGGGAATTGGATAAATCGCCCTTGGATATAGTCGCTTTACAGGAAGTTAGGTGGCCAGGAGAAGGTAGTCAGGAATCAGGAAGCCTTGCATTATACTATGGGGGTGCAGAAAGACCTGCATTTGGAACGGGCTTTTTAGTCAGAAGGAGGATCCTATCCGCTATCCGAGATATTAAGTTTGTTAGTGATAGGATATCATACATAATTCTAAAGGGTAAACGACATGATTTTATAATTGTAAATGTACATGCCCCCACAGAAGATAAAGATGACAAGATCAAGGATGAGTTCTATGAAGAATTAGAATGCTTATTTGATAGCCTTTCACGATATCATATGAAAATTGTCTTAGGAGATTTTAATGCAAAAGTGGGGCGGGAAGATATATTCAAACCAACAATAGGCAAATTCAGTCTTCATGAAGATAGTAACGACAACGGGGTTAGATTAGTCACATTTGCCACATCAAAGAATCGCATTGTTAAGAACACAACTTTTCAGCATAAGGATATTCATAAATACACCTGGACGTCCCCAGATGGAGAAACTCGGAACCAGATAGGTCATGTATTAGTGGATAAACGCCGGCACAGTAGCATCATTGATGTTAGATCAGTTAGAGGGACAGACTGCAATTCGGATCATCATCTGGTCAGGGTGAAAATCAGACAACGGCTATCGCTTATGAGAGGAACAAACGCTAAAGATGATTCTGTAAAATATGAATTAAAAAACTTGAAAAATGATGAAATGCGGCAAGAATACCAAATCAAAATTGATAATAGATTTGAAGTACTGGAATCTTCAGATGACAATGTGGCAAACGAAGAAGAAACTGATATAAATAAAGAATGGGAGGCTATAAGAGATACTATTAAATTGTCAGCATCAGAAAGCATTGGTTGTTTAAAAAAAGAGGCAAAACAAGAAATGGTTTGATGAGGAATGTGCCGACATTGTAAAGAAAAGAAAGCTAGCAAAAATGAAATGGTTACACGAGTCAAATGAGGTAAATTTAGAGCAATTGGGTAGTGTTAGACGGGAAACCACCAAGTTACTAAAGAGTAAAAAGAGGGAATATTTGAGAGAGAAGATTAATGATCTTGAAATGAATGCAAAAAATAGGAACATTAGAGAATTATATCAGGGAATTAGTATAGAGAAGAAAGGGTTTCAGGCTAGAACAAAAATAATTCGGAATGAAAATGGGGATATGATTGCCGATTCCAAGAGTATATTAAATAGATGGAAAAGTTATTTTAATCAGCTATTAAATGTACATACAGAACAGGACATTGAGGAGGATAAGTTACAGACAGCAGAAATGCTAGTCGCAGAGCCAAGTGCATTAGAGGTTGAAATGGCAATTGAAAAATTGAAGATGTATAAAGCATCTGACTCAGATGAGATCCCAGCAGAACTGATAAAATCAGGGGGAGAAAAATTGATGGACAAGATACTCTGTTTGCTTAGTATGATTTGGGAAAAAGAAGCTCTTCCTGATGAATGGAAGGAATCAATTATCGTACCAATTTATAAGAAAGGAGATAAAACTGATTGCAACAAATATAGGGGCATCTCATTACTTTCAACTTCGTACAAAATTCTAACAAATATATTAGTAAGCAGACTTACTCCCTATATTGATGACATTCTAGGAGATCATCAATGTGCATTTAGAAAAAACAGGTCTACAACAGATCAGATTTTTAGTATAAGACAGATTTTAGAAAAGAAATGGGAATATAATGGTACTGTACATCAACTATACGTAGACTTCCAAAAAGCATGTGATTCAATTAAGAGGGAGAAGTTATATAGTATCCTGCTGGAGTTCGGAATTCCTAAAAAGTTAGTTAGACTTATACGAATGTGTCTAAATGGCACAAAGAGTAGGGTGCGTGTAGGTAAAGAGTTTTCGGATACTTTTGAAATCCAGAATGGGTTGAAGCAAGGAGATGCACTATCTCCTCTACTATTTAATTTTGTACTAGAGCATGTCATTAAATCTTTAGAGAATGAGGAAGGCTTACAACTGAATGGTATTAATAAGCTGTTAGTTTATGCTGATGATGTAGCACTACTGGCCGATAGCGAGGAGATACTAAAGGCCAACACGCACACACTATTGAGTAACACTAAGAAATTAGGACTGGAAGTAAATATCAGTAAAACTAAATATATGGTCACACGTAGAAATACATTATATAATGGAAATTGACAGCTAATGACAAATGAGGGAAATTTTGAGGAAGTGGCTGAATTCAAATACTTAGGAACAATAATCACAAATAGGAATGAGATGCACAAAGAAATTAAACATAGGCTCAATTCTGGAAATGCATGCTATTATGCATTGCAGAGACTTTTGATGTCCCAACTCCTTTCAAAAAACGTTAAGCTGAAAATATATAAAACTATTATTCTACCAGTTATATTATATGGGTGCGAAACATGGACTCTTACTTTAAGGGAGGAAAGGAGATTACGAGTATTTGTGAATAAAGTTCTTAGGAACATTTTTGGACCAAAGACAGATGAACAAACAGGTGAATGGAAAAGACTACATAACAATGAACTACATGGTGTTTATAGGAAGCCAGATGTAATAAGAACAGTTAAGTCCCGTAGACTGCGATGGGCAGGACATGTTGCGCGTATGGGGAATGAAAGACGTGCATGGAATCTTCTTGTAGGAAAGCCAGAAGGAAAACGGCCAGTTGGTAGACCAAGAATGAGGTGCGAGAACAACATTAACTATGATTTGAGAGAAGTAGATTATACAGGGAATGATTGGAAAGCATTGGCTCAGAATAGGGATGTATGGAGAGCTTATGTCCGTGCGGCCATGAACCTACGGGTTCGATAGTGCCAGTGAGTAAGTAAGTATGTAAGATGGTTTTACTTAGCTACCACACCTACAATTCCCTAGTAAAGCTGCAAGCATGGTATGAAAGTTCTATGATTGCAGTGAAGGACTTGCCTTCGGACAGAATTACTAAGGATGGATATATATTGTCTATCCATAGTAATTCTGCCCGAAGGCAGGTCCTTCACTGGAATCGTAGCATTTTCATGCTATACGTGCAGGTTTGCTAGGGAATTGTAGGTGTGCTAGCTTCCCGTTGCTTTCCACATCGGTGAAGTATGATGATGATGATAATGGTAAGGATGATGATGATAGGTAAAAAGGTAAAGTTGAGTGATCCCACTACAGGCCTCAGGAGGTCCTTGGGGTAGTAGGAGGTTAAGGCTCCCACTTTTTCTTGACACTTGATGTCAGCCCGGTTGTCAGCCCTGCGTGACGGCCGCCTTTACCCCAGAACAAGCGTCTGGTACTCATTTCAGTTAGAGGCTGAGTCGACCCCAGGGCCATAGTGCCGCCAGAAGGTTTGGGTCAGTTTAAAAATCCTGACCCCACCGGGACTCGAACCCTCGACCTTCCGGCTTGTAGCGCAGTGCCTTTACCACTACGCTACGGCGTACCCCTAGGATGATGATGAAGGCCATATGATTTCGGGGACCGTTTGGGCTTTTAAGGTTTCCTGACATTTGTCTTACAGGTGAGGAAAAACCCCGATGAAAACCTCACCCAGAAAAACTGCTCCGACCGGGGATCGAACCGCTGCGTGACAAGGCAGCACACAACCTCGAGACCACAGCGGTGGACTATATATATATAATAAGTAGTATTAAATATGAATCTGGTACACATATTATAAACACACTGCAGTTTCCATCACTAATGTCGATAAGTACAACGTCGCAATTGTCAAAAAGCAACATCACTAACGTTTGACCTAAACGTGTTTTAAAAGCTGTACGAAGAAAGTGGTTGAGATCCTTAAAAGAAGGCATTTTAAGAGAAGACACTTTTAGATACATTTTCTGTCTGAGCATTATAAATATCAAGGTCTTATGGCAATAACACGATATGCCACATATTGTTATTTCTGAGATATGGTTCAAAAAATTATAAATACTAGTTGGGCAGTATTGTTGTTAATACATTGTATGTCTATATATTTTAACTCATACTGGCTCACTTACAAACAATTTTATGGATATTTCAATACGTTTATTTGCTATCATTGTAATAAATGACATTTCTTAACAGAATGTGGCTTATCATGTTACTGTCCTAAGCCCTTCACACACACACACACACACACACACACACACATATATATATATATATATATATATATATATATACACTGCCAAAAAAATTAGGGGATATTGTAGAATAACCTATTAAGACTATGTTTTTTTGGAATAGTATTAGATGCAATCACTTTCTGTTACTCCAAGATAATGTAAATAAGAGTTTGAAGTTGTTACGTAACCTCGGTACCACACCAGAGGGCAGTGTCTGTACTGTTGATGTGAAAGGGTGGTGTGGGGGTGAATGTTTTGTTGCTGTTTTTAAATCCAGCCCAGTTTTCAGTTAGTGAATGACTTGCCTTAGGGACAGTGATGCCTCGACAACGTGATTTACCTGAACCAATGGCTTGGAGGGCCATAGGAAGGATGGAAGCTGGACAGACACAACAAGAGGTGGCACAAGCCATTTTGGGGTGTCTCAAAGCGTGATTTCCAGTCTTTGGAATCATTTTCAAAGAACATACTGTTCACAGAAGAGCCGGACAAGGTCGACCAAGGGCAACAACACCAAGGGATGACCGTTGACCAAGGGCAACAACAGCAAGGGATGACCGTTACCTCTTGTTAACAGCCCGTCGGAATAGACAGCAGAATGCAACTCAACTGCGAAATACACTTCAAACAGCAACAGGACGCAAAGTGTCAACTCAAACTGTCCCTAATCGACTGCATGGAAGTGGTCTCTATGCCCGTAGGCCCATGGTGTGTACCAGGTTAACTCCACAACACCGTAGAGATCGCAGAAACTGGGCGGAGGAACATCTTGGGTGGAGGCATGCTGAATGGAGATCAGTTCTTTTTTTCTGATGAGTCGCGATTCAACATGGAATGTGATAGTCGGCGTGTATTCATCTGGGAGAGAAAAAGGGACACGAAACAATCCAGCTTTTGTACGTGAAAGATCCCCATATGGTGGCGGTGGATTGATGGTGTAGGCAGGAGTCAGTAGTGGTGGACGTACCTCTACGTTATCCTACGTTATCCTTTGACTGCGGTAAAGTATAGAGATGAGATTCTCCGACCTTTTATCGTGCCTTATGCTGATGCCATAGGTGATTCTTTTCTTTTTATGGACGATAATGCACGACCCCACAGAGCTGGCTTGGTGGACGACATGCTGGAAGTGGAGGGTATCGAGCGTATGCAATGGCTAGCTTCCTCCCCGGACTTAAATCCGATTGAGCATGTGTGGGATGTATTAGGCAGGTGCATAGCAGGTAGACCAGCACCTCCCACAACTGTTCCAGAGCTGCACATTGCTCTTATGGAAGAGTGGCCACGTATCCCCCAAGAACTCATTGCTAACCTCATTGCATCAATGCCATACAGGTGTGAGGCAGTGCTGGCCGTTCGAGGAGACCATACACCATACTAAAGAAACATTTTCACCCATGTCAATGTTGCTTTGCTTGTTTGCCATATTCCTAATCAGGATCTCTTTGACATCTGGTGTGGTACAGAGGTTACGTAATGACTTCAAACTCTTGTTGACATTCTTTTGGAGCAATAGAAAGTGATTACATCTAATACTCTTCCTAAAAACATAGTCTTAATAGGTTATTCCACAATATACCCCAATTTTTTGAGCAGTGTATATATAGCATGCAAATGCTGTGATTGCAGTGAAAGACCTGCCCTCCGGCAGAATTACTATGGAATGGAATGCATATATTCTAAATACGAAATACACACTTCACAGTTTGTAATGTGAATGAACTAGAAGTAGATATAATGTTCTCTCTGCTTGAAACATAAATATTTAAATGTTAAATACATACTAAAGTCTCTGAACGATATTTAAGGAAACAATCTCAAACATATTATAAACTTAGAATAACATTTAATTAGTTATTTTCAACGCAATACGTGAACTCGCACTTGGTAACTTAGTGATCTACTTAATATAAAATGAGAGTTTGTAAACAAAGTCATGGATTTAGTTTCAGGAACAACATGTATGTTCTACCTGAACACCTTGATAACATATTCTACAGACATAACAAAGTGAAGAAATTCTCTGTGGATGAAGAGCCTACAGGAAGGTCAGTGCAAAAACAATTGAGATTCCCCATGTTAGTGATGCGCTTCTTGGGAGTTCTGCCGATCCAGATTTCAAAATCAGGTGATTATACAAATCATATCTACATATTGTGTAACCGAACTTCCAATTCTGTTCCTATCTCCCATATAATCAATCCATTCCATAGTTACATCCGACATCCAGTTCCCTAAGATCCATCTGAACAATATCATCCTGCTAATCATAGGTTTTGTAGGAGTCTTATTCTAAAATGTTTCCCCAACGAGAATGTTGAATATATTTCTTCTGTCAGCAAATCCAACTGCATGATCTGGTCAAGTCAATGACATAGATGTAGAAAACCTTATCGCTAAGACAACAATAGCGTTCTAGATTTCATGTCACAAAATGTTACGGTACACAGAAACTTCTAACCTGAACTTTAAAATTTACCTATGTGTGGTTAAGGCAATACACTACAAACCGGAAGGTCGAGGGTTCGAGTCTCTGTATGGTCAGGATTTTTAAACTGACCGAAACATTCTGGCGGCACTATGGCCCTGGGATCGACACAGCCTCTAACTGAAATGAATACCAGACGCTTGTTCTGGGGTAAAGGCGGCCTTCATGCAGGCCTGACAACCCAGCTGACATCAAGTGCCCATTGTCCAGAAAAAGTGGGAGCCTTAACCTCCTACTATCCCAAGGGCCTTCTGAGGCCTGTACATTAGAAAGTTGCATTCCAACAATTTGATGGAGAAATGTCAGCTTTTATGTTTTGATTATTCTTTGTCTTGGGTAATTTTTGCAGGAAAACCAAATGAAAAGCGCAAAACAAGCAATGGCGGAAAAACGTTAGGTCAGTATAGAGATGTCTGGAGGGACTTCGAGTGCCATTGGGTTTCTACGTTATTTTAAAAATAATTTCCTGTAACATTTGTTTGGCCTTTGTTGTAAAACATGAGTCAGAGAAGGACTATTCTACTCACACTTTATATCCGTCAGGAGAAATTTAACATAAACTTATCCTACAACAGGACAGAGTAGTAGGATGCAAATCAATTTGCTTCAGGTTTAAATTCTCAATTTATTTTCCCAGAAACCGGATTTAAGATACCGTAAATTATATTGTCTATTTTCAGAAAATCAAAGCAAACAAAAGATAACGGTACTTGAGGTCACAATAAAGGCGAAGGCAAAACCACATTCCTCTACTATTCATAAATGTTAACAAAACATTACCCTGCCAAGGGATTTGCAAAATATATAACAGCAGAGTTAAGCGAGTGTACCTCGTCCTCTGAGTTGAAGGTCATTTAACTGTCGGCGAGTCTACCTCTTCTTTTGAGGCGAATGGGTTAAGTCTCCTCTCTTTGTAGATAATCGTCAAAGTTGTCTGCTGGGTTGTCAGACATGATTTACCTACAGAACAAACGTCTTGTACTCATTTCCCTCAGAGGCTGAGTCCAGCCCAGGACTGTGGAACTGCCAGAAAATTTAGACCAGTATTAAGACCCTCATCCCATCTAGACTTGAATCTCCGCCCCGCTGGCTTCTTCGGTATATTTTAACCAACTACGCTACGGAGTGCCCGATATTTATTAATTATGTGTTATTTTATTCTACGATTTACTTTTTTAACGAAGTGAATATTAACATGAATTAGAAAATATTCACTTTTAGAAAAAAATAAGTGTTAAAAATGACTTTGGGCTTTAAATTCACACGTAGTAAAAAAAATATTATATTCTTTTTGTAATAGTATATTAATAAATTATTAGAACCATTTTAATTAATGATGTTAATACCATTTTATGTAACACGTCCATTGCAGTGTATTTTAGTGAAGTTCAACATGTCAACCCGCACTTCTCCCTGCACGAAACACACAGCTGGTCAACAGCGCGGGTAATTCGAGTTTTGAGGTCTGTAAGGTCTGTAATTTTAGTTTTGTATGACTTCGATTTACTTAATCACCAGGGAATATATGTGTGTGTGTGTGTGATCTGGCAGACCTTGAGTTAACCCATTAACTGCCAATTTTTTTCCTTGCAATTTTCACTTTTATCATGTTTCTTAAGATATTTGAATATGTGTAAAATCAAAAACAATCACTTCGTTCAAATACTTTTTATTAAATGGCTTAAATATGACGATCCCCAACTGGGGATCACGGCGATTGCTATCTTGTTAATTTACAATTTTGTCACTTTTTGTTTACTGTGCCAGACAGAAAAACAGTTAACATGTAGTCCTACATTGCACACACATTTTTCTTGCGAACTGAACATTTTCTTTGTTTTCCTATGGCCTTGTGTTCGATCATATGGTCAGAACTACAGGTCCTGATCTTCACTGCAACACGAGAATATGGTTTCATTAACACTGAAGTAAAAGCTAAAGGTATCCCACTAGAGGCCTCTGGAGGTCCTTGGGGTTGTAGGAGGTTAAGGCGTCCACTTTTCTGGACAATCGGCACTTGATGTCAGCCGGATTGTCAGCCCTGAGTCACGGCCGTCTTTTTCCCCAGAACAAGCGTCTGGTACTCATCTCCGTTAGAAGCTAAGTCGACTCCAGGGTCGTAGTGCCGCCAGAAGGCTTGGGTCAGTTTAAAAATCCTGATCCCACTGGGGCTCGAACCCTCGACCTTCCGGCTTGTAACGCAGTATTTTAACCACTACGCTACGGTGTGCCCCCATTAACACTGAAGTGCCAACATCCTCTGTGTCCTTACTTTAACTTCATACACTGATATCTGATAACAATATCCACTTTGGGAACAACACAATGCCCATTGCTTGAAACCAAATCTCACCGGCTTCCACCAAATGAATTGTTTTAGATAGTGATGACTAGTGCGAGGAATTTTATGACATTTCATGTTTTAAACTATTTGTCAGAGAGCGATGAGACTAAGTATCTTTACATTTCAGAATCAAATAAGACCAACAAAAAACTTTATATTTAATAATATTTTAGCAAAATGTTCATATTTTAGTGAAAATTTCATACTCCTTCATATTTTTCAACTTTCAAATTCCGTTTTTTTTCAATAAAAGTTGTAGGAATCCATTAAAATATTTTTGAAATAAATGAATTTATGTAATTTTTGACAGTGTAATGTGGTAGATAAGTGAAAATCCTTCAGTATCCCTTCTGAACAAGATAGATATATTTTGTAAAAACAAATAATTGGATGAGTAATCACAGAGTGACCTTGTTAGATGGAGGTTTTTGTCCTAAACTCGATCACCAGAAGATCAAGAACATGAGACTGGATGAATAAGTAGAAAACCAATGTAGGAATATTCTGAGGTCGGGTATAATAGCTGTCAGTTTGTTCTTGCTACCTGAGGTCAGTCCTTACTTCGTGAACACATTACAGCATTTAAATGTAGGAAAGGTTGCTGCTGCTAAACTTGAAGCAGTGCTTTGTGAAATTAGTAAAGTTCATGTAGGTAAGGACAACATTTTTCTCACTTACATCAAACTATCAAATATAACATGGTACAAGTATACTGCCATAACATCATGTGGCGTTGAGCATAATTTTTCATCGTGTAAAACAATTCTGACAGACAGGCCTTATAGTTTACTATCAGAAAATATTGAATAAAACCTTATGTGTGTTACGAACAACATTGACAATTGGATTGTTCAACTATAGACACTATGTTAGACCCGTTTCATGAAAAATAAATGTTAAAGTAATTCTAACTACATTTCACCATGTTTGTAGTTCAATGTTAAATGTAATTTTAATTACAAATAGAGTTTTGAGTGGTTTACTTGTATTCCTAATCGTCCAATTTAATGTTATTTTCACACTTGCATCTCCAGGAATTTAATATCTTCATGCAATATAAAAATAACAATAATCCAAACTATTCTTGCTCTAAACATTGTTAGTGCTATATTTCTCGGAAACTTGTTTGTTTTGGTTGCAATGTTTTGTTACTTGTATATGTTTGGATTTCATAATTAAATATCATTAAATACATAAATTAGTTGTATATAACCTCTCAGTTTTGACTTATGAAGGTAAAGTGATTCCACTACAGTCTTGGGAGGCCTTTGGGGTAGTGCCCTGTTGAAGCTCCCATCTTTCTAGACAATAGGCACGATATGTCCGCCGGGTTGTCGGATCTGTCTGATGACCGCATTTGTGCTCAGAACATGCATCTAGTACTCACTTCCATTAGGATCTGAGTCGACACCAGGTCCACAATGCCACCAGGAGGTCTGGTGCACCTAGAAATCTAGACCACTTCGAGACTCGAACCCACGACTTTCCTGTTTGTACCACGTTTTCTTATACAACTACGCTATGGCGTGATCCATTAAAATTGTCTCAGATCGTGAATATGATGCTAAGTAAAATAAAAATACAGTGAACATCTTGATTTCTTGAGCTATAAATAAGTTCTGTTTGTCTCATTTATGTGCTGGTATGTACACTTATAAGTTATAGTGGACCTATGCATATAAATATATGTAAAAAGATTAGAAAATAGTAGCTTCATAATATTTTGTGTCATAATTTTCATATTTTCTTCTTTACGATTTCATACTTTCTTATAATTTTCTTCATATAAATCCTCCCTCTAGTGATGACCATAGTATCTAACCATTTGCTGTCTATGCTTAGATTTTCAGAGAAAACATCGAATTTCAAGAAATTCTTATTGAGAAGATCCATGAGGGGACGAAGTTTGAAAATCTTATCTCTTTCTTTCGCTGCTCAGAAGCTCGTTATTATTGAAATGCGAATAACGTTTTATCTCTAGATATCTATTGCGACTCATACATTTTCTCACACATTTTATGTCCTCACCTTCGCACCAGAATAGTTGCTCTTGAGGAAGTGAATGATAACCTGTGAAGAATAGTATTCCAATAAACTTCTTAGCACATTCAACTGAAAGTTGTGATTGTTCTTCTGACAGGCATTTATCACACTTTCCCTGACAATCATGTTCAACATTGCCTCATCAAAAAATTCCTCAAATAACCCTACTGTAGTTTTTCGTCTCAGACTTGATATAAAATTTCCTATACGCTTTTCTTTTTTTTTCATATCAGCATAAGTACTGCAGTAAGTTCCATATTTCTTTGCTCATTTGGAGTCGACACCAGTCTTCATTTTTTTCCCCTCTTGGGATTTTCACTCTCTGTGGTAGAACTATACTCTGAAGTTTCAGGCACCTTCACTCCACGGATAGTGTGCAACTGCAAACTGCCAGGAACATCAGCTGGAAGTGTATCATCTAATATATTCTCATCAACATCCTCACAGTTAGATACGTTATCTACACGATCTAGAGGAAGCCCCATGTTGTCAATAGTTTCAAACAAATCACCCTCATACTCACTATCAGATACCATACAATTTGGATTATTAATAATATCCTCCAGTTCATGAGAACTTCAGTCTATAATGATATTTCATTGAAATTTGAAAATTAAAAAAAAATCTAGGTGGCATCTATCATGAGCCCAAAATGGGATTCGAGTTTCAAGCAACCGTTAGAGCAAAAATAAATTATATGTGAAAGTAAAATGACAATGGATATAATATACAAATATTATTAAACAGATTAATGTATAGAAATAAAAATTCTATAGATAATTACATGACTTACATTTTTTTCAAAAATGTGATATAATAGAATGTTGAAATTATTGCCCCCTTCTCACAAATAACTCTTTACAAATGGTGTCCTTTAAAATTTCTGTCACATAATACATGAGTTTGAAGAAACTACAGACAACAATGCAAAGAAGAAATCAAGTCTGCCAACATGAATTGCCACAAAATTAAAAAAGAAACAACAATCCCCAAATGGGGATCACGGCAGTTAATGAGTTAAATGAGGAGATGCATTGTTGTGTTGATACAAAACCGAACGGGTGATATAAAAACAGCTGATAAATATAAAGATAGTTTATTATCGCGGAGTGAGGGACCACGGGTCTGAATGGTAATCTCCCTTCAACTGGCATGATGCCATAATTTCTCACATGACACACATGTACTGGAACATTCCAGAAGTTTCAGGATAAAAGCAATGTTCTCCGCACTGAATCACAATTCTCGGAGCGCACCAAAGTTTCATAACCAAACAGAAAATAAAATTTTTGCGCGATAGTGCGTTTTATCATACTTACCAGCAATGACGACCATTATTGAATGTTCAAGTTCCTACATTTCGGGGTTGCTAACCTAAATAACTGTACTGTAATATTACATTTACACCCACGTGCGGAAAGTAAAACTACTGCCCTCTCTGTATATTACGTACAATGTATATACAGAAAATATCCAATAGGTAGTATTAATATATATTATACGAAACAAATCACTGCATTTTAAACGAACTGAACTTTATTTGAAAAAATATAATACAATAAATACGTACTTGTGGCCATGTTATCAATAATTGTTCTCAAGTCCTGCTATTGTTTCAACTGATAAACATTGTCCACACTGTTATTAACGTTAGTCAATTGTTTATACTGAACACAAATATTTCCAACAAATATATTATTTTACTATTATTTATTTTGAAAACACCATCAAGCAAAAAATAATGTACAAGGCATGTTTGTGAAGTGTTTTATAGAATCTCGGAAATTAAAAACCTCGCTATCGCTCGGTTTTTAAACATTATCCCTCGATTCTGTAAAAACCACTTCCCAACATCGCATCGTAATATACGGGGTGAGTCACAAATATGGCTATACGTTTGATCGCGTTGTGTGAAGAAAATATTACCATTACAGCAAATATGAAATTACCGTTGGAAAGACAATTATTCAAATTACAACAATGGAATAAAGCAAAACAGTGTAGAACTTACGTCATTAGTCAAAATGGTGTTGAATATGCAACAGTAAATTAAAATTACTGTATGGGCAATAACGTATGCTAATGATCGTGAGGCCGCAAGACAGGCAAGACGTGAGTTTAACATAGCATTGCAGCCGTCGACTGTGGAGAAGTGGAGAAAACGACTGCTGGAAACGGGAAGGATGCAGAAAATCAAACCTCCTTGAAGGCCTCGCATTAGCACGGATGCAGAAACAACGTAGAGAATTGTGGAGGCGTTCGACGCTAGCCCACAAAAATCAACCCGCCAAGCTGCACGTGAGCTTCATATCAGTCAATCGAGTGTGTGTCGTGTTTTGAAGCGTGAGAAGTACCACCCCTTCAAACCGATTCGTGTCCACGAACTTAATGAAGACAACCCTGACAGCAGATGAAATTTTGTGAATTTGTTGAAAGGGAATCAGCAAACGACGAACATTGGTACAGAAAATTACACTTTTCTGATGAAGCTGTTTTCCATGTGAACGGATGTGTTAATCGACACAATTGTCACAATTATGGTAAAGAAAATCCTAATGTTATTGAAGAGACACGTTTAAGATGCAGCAAAGTCACTGTTTGGGCTATGATCGGATGGGAAAGACAGTTAGGAATGCGAATTTTGGGTGAGACTGTTAATGGTGATCGGTATAGTGATATCCTTAGACACATTATCCTGCCGGTAATGCAAAGTGCTGAACATGAAAAATGTTTATTCCAGCAGGATGGTCTCCTCACTATGCACTTGCGGCGAGGGAAATTTTGGATGATCATTTGCAAAACAGGTGGGTGGGAAGAAGAGACCCGATTGAATGGCCAGCCCGTTCCCCTGACCTCACAGCATGTGACTATTGGTTGTGGGGTTATTTGAAGGAGAAGGTTTATGCCCGGAAACCTCAAGACGTCGACATGCTGAAATTAGTGATTGAGGAAGAAATTAGAGCTATTCCTCTAAACATGTCATAATGCAATGAATGACTTCCCAAAGCGTTGCCAACTATGCTTGGATGTAAACGGCGAACAGTTTGAAGCATTAAAGTGACTTGCTTAGTGATGTTGTAAGTGATTTGTTTTGTTTTATTGTTGTAATTTGAAGGATTCCCTTTCCAATGATAACATCATATTTCCTTTAATGATAATATTTTCGTCACTAAATGCGATCAAATGTATAGCCATATTTCTGAATCACACTGTACTATTAATATATTAATTACCATCCAAGATGGTGATTTACGCAATGGCCAACCTTTACATAATTGAAATAATTTAATGACTTGCAATTTCTATAGCAAAAGGCACTGACGTTACTAAACAGGTCTCAACACGACTAGAACACTTTTATTAGTGCAAGAGCGTAAACATAATATTAAATATATAAGATTCTTTACAAATTATAATCCAAATTATGTTTTAAAAGGAGAGAGAAGATAAGCAAATCTGCTAGCAGTGAACACATTTTGTATGGAGGAATTTTGTAAATGAAGCCGCATTGCTCTTCCGAATATCTATCCTTCCTGACAAAGGGCAACTTCTTTTTTGAAGTCCTTTTTAACTAATAACTTATTTAAGTATTTTGTGCTATGATATTTTTGGTTTTCCTGCTAGTACAATATTTTTCTGTTACTTTGCGAAAATATATTTCAGGTTTTGCAGCTTGTTTTGTATCACATGCACTAAAATAGCTTGTATTCACTGATGCAGGGAAATCTGAGATGAAACTGTTTTCTCCGATCATGCTGTATTCTGTACTGGTGGCAGGAGTTATGTCTCTTGGCATTCTGCTCATAATGAGGGAGCGGTGGTCATTACTGACCGACACGTCATCGTTTGGATACAGAATCTTGGAGGCAGCTAGTTTCATCTTCTTCCTACCGGCGTTACTTGTGCCCTACACTCACTGGTTTGAATGTAATAAGAAAGTCAACTTCATGAATAAATTCAAGATATTTGAGGTAAGTTACAAATTTCTTGGGACGTACAGAGAAAAAACTGTCTCCAGAATAATAATAAATCAAATTTAATTGATCTATATAACATTAAATGTGTGTGTGCGCGTGCGCGCGTAACTTTTACCGGCTTCTTCTATCTTAGACAAACATCTTCTAAAATAATAATAATAATAATATTTATAATAATAATAATATCATCTTGAGGAATATAAAAATAATATCAATAACAGACTAATAAACTCATTTTGGCTCCGCAAAACAGTTTATAAAAATTTAATCCATATAACTATTGAAACTACATAGTATGAATCTACAACACAGTCTTAGAAGTAACTGAACAATATCTCTGATATTTTTTCCATTATAAGTGAAGTGTATACAATCTCTAAGTCCGGTGGTGTTCATTCAACCCCAGCTACCCCGGCACTGCTGGTGTAATTAGTGTATTAATAATTTTGAATTAAGAAATGAATATATTTGCCAAATTCCATTCAAATCAATTACGCGTGAACATAAAAGCTCAAAATATCCGCCGCCCCAGCAGACATGTATCGCATTCGGTTTGACGGAGCCATCTGTGTATTCACATTATCTCCATAGAGAAACACATAGTGTTTCCTCTATGTTATCCCCACCAACACCAGCTATTGCGCTACAGATCAATCCGTGCAATCGAATTACATCACTGCCTGCTACGTCCACTGATAAGCTACACTAGACCAGCGATTACGCACTAGACCAGCAGTAATCCACTAGACGAAGTTTGGGTCTTATTCCATTGTTCCATTGACGTTTTATTGAATACTAGCTAGCTGTATCCAGTTAACGTCACAACTCGAATAAGAATACAGAAGGTCAAATGACGTTTCGACCTATCGATTCATTTGATAAAAAAAGGTGATTCGCTAATTTGGGAAGCGCCAATTCCTCAATAATAGAAATTTTCGAAATAATATTTCTTAATTTATAATATTTAATTTATGCCAGTTACATTTTTTACAAAATACAAAAATTAAATAAGTAAAATTGTGCAGTACGTTTTGTCAGCTATGGCAATCTGTTAACTTAAGAAGCTTTGTTTATATTGTATAACTGAATAACAACCATTGGATTATTACAAAAGTATATATATATATATATATATATGTATATATTACGTGGGTGAATCAAATATAAACCGGAATTATTGTTTACAATTTTATTGAATTAACAAAAAAAAAATACAAAACCATCACCTCATTTTTCTACATAGTCTCCTGCATTTCCAACATTATTTTGCCATCGAGTTGGCAACTTTTTGATGCCGTCCTTCAAGAATGAGGGATGACGTGTAGTCAGCCAGTTGCGCACGAACTCCTCTACCGCTGCATTGTCACCAAACCGCCTTCCTCCCAGCTCTTCTTTCAGTGGCCCAAACAAATGGTAGTCACAGGGTGACAAATCTGGACTGTAAGGAGGATGTTCCAGAGGTGTCCAATGCATTTTCGTCAGTTTTTTGTTCCTGGCTGAGGAGCCGAGGAACCCACCTGGCAGACAATTTTCGGAATTTGAGTCCATCACTGATGATGGCTTGAACACTTCCGAAGCTTATTCCAACGTGTGAAGCAATTTCAGAAATTATTACGCGCCTATCCTCCTCAATAAGGTCCCGTACAGCACGAATATTGTCTGCAGTGATGCTTGATTGTTGCCGTCTTTGGTGGGGCTCATTTTCCACTGAATTCCGGCCCGCTAAATTTTTTTTGCGCCAATCATACACCTGCGTCTTCGAAAGGGTTGCTTCCCCGAACTGCGTATGGAGCCTTCTCAAAATTTCAGAAGGTTTAGTGCCTTCTTTCGCCAAAACCTTAATAATAATGCGTTGTGCAACAGACGTGTGTACCTCTTGCTCGGTCATGGCGTACTAAAGCAAGCCGCCGCTCTTCGGAGTGCGACACATCAATATCCCTACTCCAGACACCCCCACCAACTTCCCCTCCAAACCGCAACCTTTACAGTTCGCTACTAGAGCCTCCAGATACAAATTCCGGTTTATATTTGATCCACCCTCGTATTTGTGGAAAGCAACAATAGAATTTAATATCGACACAGAGTTCGTTCAAACGCATTATTATTACATTTTTACGAGTTACTGATGAATGTGATTTATCAATTTAGTAGAAATGAATGTAAGTGATTGTATAATTTACAAACGAGCACATTTTCGTGCAGCAGACCTTTCTACGAGATACATCACCTCGTACAACAAAGTAGGCCAACTCCAGATTTACCGGATCTAAAAAAAATACAAGGCATTTTAGTATCATACTATTTGTGAACTGAATAATTTGGAATGAAAGTTTGATAAATTATAAGTCACATTTTCATCATACAGTTGGGGTAATTGTTCTGATCACCGCACGCCACTGTCTACGTCTACGGATATTTAACACAATATCTGGTTTATAGAAACATGTTAAATATATCAATAAAAAGTACAAATCTTGAGGTAAAGTATCCATATTGAATAAGATGAATAACTCACTGAACTTAAATGCAAAACGTATTTATTTCTACAGCTCGGTACACAACTGGGATGCGGACCAGATGAGTTCTTAACTATCCGCAACTTCCGATGTTAATATTGTCTTCATAAATTTAAGAAATCTGCCCACCTTTGCAGATAAGTGAAGAACAGTCATCTGGCAATAATTTTAGAGTGAAGAAAGATGAATTGGCGAGAGTTAGTAAAAAATATTTCCAGCTAGATCTGGTCCAACTGTGTGGTGCCCACCCAGCATCGTGAGGCATTTGAGTAGCCACAATAAGTAGCGACTTCAGGTTGAGAATACCAGCTATAACGGCTGGATGATCCGACATGCTGACCACATGTCACCTACACTGGCTAGATGATCGTGATTAATATTTGTGGATGTGAGGCCAACAGACGGCTGGTTAGCCAAAAGTTTTCTAGGCCTGTCGTGCTTTGAGTTTTTTTATACCAAGAAGATCGGGATAAGTAGATTCCCGGGCAAGCGTGCTCTGCCATACCTTCATCCGATTGAGATGGGGCTTTTTGAAAAATGTTCAGGAGATTCCGGGAATGAACATAGGCTATAAGAGAGATGTAATACTCAATCATTTCAGCCCTAAAAATCACCCTTTGTAGTGAAAAAGTCAAATAAAGTCCCTATTTTGACGCATAAATGGCTTACGCTGCCTAAACCATAACTAATACACAAATTGATGTAAATCAACTACAGACTACAGACTGCGACTCCTAAACCGAGAACATGAATTTACCTATATAGCTCCAAACGGGAGGAGTACAATCGACCTGGTCTTCACAGATAGCCAGGGACAAGCCCAAGTCAAAATAGAGAAATATGCAATTAGAAAACACCTACCAGTAATAACTAAACTCCAGCTGAGTCACCTAAGACAGCCAATACCAAACTGCAACCATAGAACAAAAATATCACGACATATTGACGAAGAAAAATGGCAAGCAAGCAAAGCAGAAATACCGGCAATAATAAGTATGATGAGACAGGGAAATCTTGACGGAGCAACAGCAGCCTTGACCGAGAACATCGCACAGGCCACCAATAAGGTAACCAGGGCCACACGCACGGCGAAGCCATGGTTCGACGAGGAATGTTACTTATCAAGGCAGAGAACTCTACAGCTCCTCCACGAAGCCAGAAAACCTGAAAACATCGCACTAACGGACTACGCAGAACAACGCCGGGAGTACAAACGCCTACTAAAAGAAAAGAAGACAGCCTATGATCTACACCTAGAACAAATCCTAATTGCCGAAACAGAAATTAAGCCATATAATATATTAAGGACTTCCAAGAAACGTCACCCAACTCCTCTCGTGAATCTGGAGTAATGGAAAACCCACTTCAGAAACCTACTAGGAGAGAAGGGCGAAACAGCAGTTGATCCAGTGCCGCACATGCATAATACAAGAACAGAACTGGACGACCCAATCACTCCTGACGATGTAGCCCGCTTCATAAGCAATACTAAAAACAACAAGGCTGCTGGTCCGGATGGGATATTCGCGGAACACCTGAAAACCTTGTCTCAAGATCTGGCAGTACCGCTAGCCCTCCTATACAACGAATGCCTCACGAACAGCACAATCCCACAGCAATGGAGAAAGACAATAATAGTGGTACTCCACAAAGGCAAAGGCAGGAAAGACGACCCAAACAGTTACAGGGGAATCGCTTTGGAGAACACAATGTTCAAACTATTCTCCAAAATCATACTAGAGCGCATCGAGCTAAGATTACGAGCAAACATCCCCACGAATCAATTCGGATTCACTCCAGGCAGATCGACTTTACATGCAGTACAAGAAATCCTAGTTGAGATAGAAAATAGCATGGCACAACCAAACACCCCCTGTATGCAATATTCATAGATTATTCAAAAGCATTTGACAGCATTAACAGAAAGTTACTTTGCCACAAGCTGGAGAATGCACTGGGCAGGTCAAGTCGCGAACTGGAAACAATAAAATCGATTCTCAGCACCAACTATGTAGCAATCTACGATGGCATATCAATGTCAAAAGAAATTTCTCAAACACGAGGAGTCCTACAAGGAGACCCACTGAGCCCAGTCCTCTTTAACATTATGACGGCCGATATTGGACAAGCGATAAACGCAAGAAATACAGCTATTAATGTATGCCGATGACATGGCCATCCTTTCCAAGAGTCCTGAAGATCTGCAGGAGGCCATGAAGAATATCAGAAAATGGGCGTCAGAAAATTCAATGGAAATAAATAGCTCCAAAACAAAAGCAATGAAGTTCAGAAGAGGAGGCAGATTATCAAAAAATGACCACTTTATGTGCGGCGACTCAGCCCTAGAAATAGTCCCCAACTTTAAGTACCTGGGAGTGACGCTGCAGACCACTGGAACCACGTTCACCATGCATATACAAGACAGGACCACAGCGGCAATAAATTCGATGTTCGACACCCCCAAGCTTGAGAGACTGTCCCTGCCAACGGCGATGGCACTGTTCCAACTCAAGGTAGCACCAGCGGCCATATACGGTATTCAGATAATTTGGATTCACCTAACAGCGAAAAACCTCAAGAAATTGGACAATGTCAAAGCCAGATATCTCAAGAGGGCCTTGTCACTCTCAAAGTACACAAGAAACAGCTACGCCTACAGAATAGCACATGAATCCTACTTCATTGAGGACATCAAGCTTCGCTTCAATGTACCAGAAACCCAGGCATATAAAGACGCCATCAAAGAGAGACAAAACAAAGCCAATGCAATACCGATGGAAATAATGGACACAGAAACAATGAAAACCGATGTGTGGAAAGGACCGAACTTCCAACTTCGCCACCTATACACACGCTTCGCCGCGCATGGTTTCCACTGGAAAATATGTCAGAATCCGTCATACCACGACCCGAAGGAGGACTGCAGATGTAAGCTTTGCGACGAGCCATGCTCCAGGTACCACCTAATGAAATGCCAAAGCAGAACTCAGCCTCTCACCAAAATTACAAAAGACTGGTGAAAATTCTAAATGTACACATTGTGTTTAATAAAATCAATAAAAAAAAATTGATGTAAACAGAATTGAACATCTAAAAAAGAAACTCTACAAAAAGTAGAGTATAACAGCGCACAGCTAGTGGTAAAAACACATTAATATTTATTTAGGAGTAGCAGCTCACGCCTAGTATATATATATATATATATCTTTTGGCAATCAGAAATGGATTTTATACGAAGAGCAGCAAGAATTTCAAGAATAGAAAAAAATTAGAAAGTCAGTTATAAGAGCGAAAATGAAGGCTCAAGACACTATTTTAGATCACATTAAAACTCAGCAATTAAGATGGTACGGTAATATTCAGCGAATGGAAGAGGATTGACTACCAAAATGTGTTTTTGACTGGAAACCTAAGGGAAGACGAATCAGAAAATGTCCTAAAACTTCCTGGTGTCAGGGTACATATACAGGGTGAAAATTTAAAAAAAATACAAATTTAACTGCTTACAGAGATGTATTATAGGCCTACAAGTAATTTGAAACTGGAAACAAATGGTCTACGAGGGAAAATGGGCGAATTGTAGGGAATCTAAGTAATCTACAATTAATGCAGATAAATAAATAAGAGAGCAAAGTAGGAGAGAAAAGTATACTAGAATAACTACAGATCTTGGTAACAATTCCGACATTCTGGTTGCTAATAATTCATCCACAACGTTTATGAAATATTGGGGTATCAAATTCCATAAAATGTCGAATTAGGCAGATGACTGCAGGTCACTGCACTGATTAAAGTAGAATCGGTACAATGAGGGACACGCAGAATCTGTGTAGTTAATGTGTTGCTTAATGGTTAAAGCGATGGACTTGAAATTCGAACACTAATGATTCAAATCCCGCCACTTTTTTCTTTCCTTCTGTATTATATTTTTTTCTTCCTTGCGTGTGCACCGTGATATACTGACACTGAAATTTGTTCACTACAGGCATGCGTTAAATACCTTTTCTCGTATTGGTTATTGCATTAACATCTGATTAGAATTTACTTCAATATCAGTCGCATTCCATGAAATGATCATCTTTACAGTTATGCTGAACTTGCCGAAATGCATCTGATTTATGGTACAGCAAAAGGTAATGGTGCAAGAGCTGCTGCCATGTACGCGGAGCAGTATCCGAATAGACGCCATTCTTACCGAACAACCTTCGAGTCTGTTGATAAGCGTTTGCGGGAGCATGGGACGTTGAAGGTAAACAGAGTTGACGCCGGTGAAAGACGTACGCGTCGCACTGCAGAGTTCGAAGGAAATGTTCTTCGTACGTGGAAGATTATCCTTCTAATAGTACTCGTGCTGTTCCACGTGTAATGGGCACGAATCGTCGAAGTATATGGGAAGTCCTGCACGATGACCAGCTTAATCCCGTTCATCTGCAAAAATTACAAGCCTTACAGTCAGTGGACAATTTTGTAATTGGGCTATGTTGCAGCCACCGCACTTATGTTCCTCGGTGTTATTCATTGATGAGGCAATATTTAATACGGTTGAGGTGGTTCTGAACTGAAAGAACCGTCATGTGTGGTGGGATTATGAAAATCCTCCTACCATCATCGAGAGGTGTCATCAGATATTTTCGATGAACGTATGGGTAAGCGTAATTTCTGATCACATCATTAGTCCCTACCATCTTCTCCAGAGATTAAATTGGACGATAAGACCCTATAGAGTTTTATAATTTTATAAATTAAATTCGTTGGGTTATTATCTTAATTTTTGAAATTATTTTGTTGGGGTGATGGAGGGTCATTTATAAGATATTTTTAGTGAACGACCTACCTAGATTGCTAGAAGAAGTTCCTCTTCACATCAGGCTCTTCCCTATTTCTGCCGGGATGTGCGAAATCATTTGGATAAAGTGTATCCTGGCCGCTGGATATAGAAGGAGGTAGTTCAACTGTAGTGTGGCCACCTCACTCTCCAGATCTCTGTCCACTCTATTATTTTTGTGGGGACACCTGTTCATACAGATGAACTGTTATTTGCATGCTTAATCGCAGCATTTGATGTGATCCGCGAGACTCCCGGTATCTTGAACAGGGTACGAGAATTATTTAGTCTGTGTTGTGAGAATGGTGGTGGCCAATTACAACAATTTATCTGATGAGTGCAGATGCTTCACTTTTTTTTTTTGTTTACTCAAATGCGTTGTTTTATTTCCCTATAATATTATGAATGTCATGCACTGCACCTCTTCATGTTATTAATCACTGCACTATCATTTACCTAGGTACATAAGTACTGTACAGTACAATTACACAGTTTATTTGCGAAATCTATCGTACTCTATAGTATGTGTATTATTATTACAACCTTTCAAACAATTGTCTGTACAATACGTATGTAGATAGTTTTGGTACTCATGTAATGCGCCGACATTCTATTACACACATTCCATTTCTATAAAATAATGAGTAATGAATTAAACCAGAAGTAAATCTACGTACGTAACTAATTTACAGTACGTACTTAATAAAGGAAGAAAGGAAAACAAGTGTACACGTAGTGTATGTAAAACAAGTGTACACGTAGTGTATGTAGTTTCGAACGTGATGCATCAATCTTAAATGTGCGTCCGTAGTAAGATTGCTATAATCATTGAGCTAAAGGCGCATGCTTGTTGCAAGTTGCAGTCTCTGTATCATATTATTTCCATTTTAATTTGAAATAATCAGTGGCGTGCCAACCATTTTACAAATTCATTGATAACTTGGACATTTTTATTCGTACACCATTAGTTTATTATCTCAAAATTCTTATATAATACAGCTCTATACGTAGTTAAATTTGTGCGGTATAATTAATTTTCATCCTGTACATATATATATATATATATATATATATATATATATACATTCAGGAAGGAGAAACACATATAACCAGGATATTGGATGGACAGACGAAATTGGTTATTACGAATCGGAATCTATCAAAGGCATTAAACAATATATATTTATATACATATTTTTAATGTTTACACATATTTTTGTGCTTGAAGTTTTATTTTTCTTCTCTACTCGTCTCTACCCATCCACTCCATGTCATCCAGTCATCTTGTTCTCGTTCCAGTATATATATATATATATATATCCTAAAAAAACACTTGTAATTGGTGTTATTGAGCACTTGCTATTCATTACATATGTAAGTTTAAAAAATGTAGTTTGCATTTGGTAACTTTTTTTTAGTTCTCCTCAAAAAAAATTCATCACATAGCGGTGATGTATCTTCAGCAACGATAAGACGGTTATAATTCCACCAAAGCCAAAAACAAGTGCCACAAAAATGTCGTGTTGGAAGAAAATAAGTATTTTGCACATATTGATTTACACATTTAACGTAAGACTCCTCAACAGAGGGGAAAGGGCAACGGAAATCAATCCAACAATTATATAGTGTTTTTTAAATTAAATTTTCCCATTGTTTAAATTCCTGATATTGTTATTCAAACTTACAGCTGTCCAGTGGCGTGCATTCAACCCAACAGTGGGATAGAAAATATATATATATATATATATATATATATATATATTCATAACCTTTTGATTAAAATAAAGTAGGCCTAATTTATTTACCAAATTTCTTTCAAATCTATTACGCGTGATAACTAAAATTTGAATAGCCCTATACTTTTAAAGTCCTAGCGGCTTCTTGATAGATAAATTCACGTAAGCATGTAATATATTTGGGAGTATGGTACCAGATGAAACTACTGTCTGAAATCATGGTTATTTTCTAGCTTGGGCAATGGGTATAGACATGACTTCACAGATACTGAACAAGGTGTTCCTACAGATAGGTGTATTTCTCGTTGATTCATTATCATCAAGTTTCGACCTATCGTTTCTTAAAGAGTTGCTTTCCAACGAATCCTGATTGGCTCATGCGAAAAGCGCCAATTGTTTAATAATTAAATTGTTGAAATAATATGTTCTTATTTCTAATAATAAATATTACTACTTAAGCAAATTCTATGTCTAACAAACCCCCAAAAAATAGAAAAAATCAAATTTTGTTTTACACTTAGTAAGCTATAACAACTTATTAATTTATGGACCTTCTGTTATCTTTTTCATTCATATTATATAACTGAAAATTCTACAATATTGAATGTTGAAAAATTATTTTTGAGAGGTGCAAATTATAAACACAATGTGGGTACTAAGTTCGTTTCAAAACGCCTCAGTTAAAGTATTGACAAATATGGTTTTAGTCAAGTTATTTGACAATGAGAGTGACTATGTAATCTAATATATAATAAATAATAGTTTTAAAAAACTAAAAGAACACGCTTTATTAGAAAACTAAAAAATGAAAAATAAATTTAATTTCCAATACGCTTGGGATAAAATAAAGTGGTCAACAAAAAAATCATCTCCAACACATGTAGAATAAAATTAGAGTTATCAACAAAAAGAAAATTATTTTACCATCAAAAGCGTGGGGTGCTCTATATCAATTAATATATTTGATAATAAACAGATATTGGTAAAAGTAAGCTCTCTAAGAAGAAAATGTAAAAATCATAAAAAGCACCCCACGCTTTCGATGGTAAATTATTTTCTTTTTTTTGATAACTCTAATTTTATTCTACATGCGTTGGAGATGATGTTTTTGTTGACCACTTTATTTTATCCCAAGCGTATTGGAAATTAAAATTATTTTTCATTTTTTAGTTTTCTAATAAAGCGTGTTCTTTTAGTTTTTTAAAACTATTATTTATTTTTTATCTTTTAGTTTTAATATTTTACAAAATAAGATAAAAATGTAAACATCTTTAAATTCGATACTATTGTAGTATTAGCTAAAAGTAATACTCTTCTATAAAAAAAAACTCTCCCAGCCGTATTTGAACCAGCGACGTATGGATTACTGAAATTATATACCATTAAGAGTTCACTGCTCTACGAACTGAGCTCTTACAACGATTGACTAAAAACTCGACAAGTCCGCAACCTATTATACCAGTTTTCAATTTTTTGATTTTCGGATGATTCTGGCCAGGATTTTCGAAACAAAATATGAAATTATTGTATTGTCACGGGTCCTCTACACGTATACAAAGTTTCAAGTCGATCCCATGTTTCTAAGTGGGTGAAAATCGCGTTGAAACATTAAGTTACATTGATACAAAAACACTTTTTTTTTGATTTTCTGATGATTATGCCCAGGATTTTAGAAAATAAATATGAAATTATTCTATTGTCACGGGTCCTCTACAAGTACACAAAGTTTCAAGTCGATCCAATGTTTCTACGTGGATGAAAATCGCGTTGAAAGATTCCGTTACATTGACACAAAAACATTTTTTTTTTTTCTGATGATTATGGCCAGGATTTTAGAAAATAAATATGAAATTATTATATTGTCACGGGTCCTCTACAAGTATACAAAGTTTCAAGTCGAACCAATGATTTTAAGTGGGTGAAAATCGCGTTGAAAGATTCCGTTACATAGATAGATAGATAGATAGATAGATATAGATAGATATAGATAGATAGATAGATAGATAGATAGATAGATAGATAGATAGATAGATAGATAGATAGATAGATAGATAGATAGATAGATAGATAGATAGATAGATAGATAGATAGATAGATAGATAGATAGATAGATAGATAGATAGATAGATAGATAGATAGATAGATAGATAGATAGATAGATAGATAGATAGATAGATAGATAGATAGATAGATAGATAGATAGATAGATAGATAGATAGATAGATAGATAGATAGATAGATACAGGTCAAGCTAATATAAAGCGTGTAAAAATGAATGAATGTTTGTTTGTTTGCTCTAATTTATGTGCGGCCATACCGTTAACCCAATTTTGATGGGATTTTTGTAAAGTGTTCAGGAGATTCCCGGGATGAACATAGGCTATAAGAGAGTTATGATACTCAACTCCTACACCCTTAAACATCTCCCATTCTAGTGGAAAACATGAAAAAAATCTTCGGACGCTTAAATGGCTTATGCTGCCTAAACCATAACAAATACACAAAATTAATGTACACAAAATTGAATATCTCAAAAAGCTCTACAAAAACGTCCGCGACAGCATATGTTTATCCCTCACGGATAACTCACAATAACCATATTTGTATTTCATTGGTGCCAAGAAAATCGAGAAAAGTACGTAGATTCCTGTGCAAGCTTAACAGCACATGACGGGTATTCATTTACGGATAAATCGCAATAACGTATTTTGTCTTTTAGCTCATTTATTGCCAAGAAGATCGAGATAAGTAGATTCCCGGGTAATTTTAAAATAATTACGATGCACATTTATAATTATTTCTCATTTGACTTATTCAACTAATCTTAAGAAATACATTACTTTTTGCCTTTCAGCTCATTTATGCCAAGAAGATCGGGATGAGTAGATTCCCGGACAACGCCGGGTAAACAGCACAGGGCATCTAAAAATAAATATGATATAAATGTTTCCTCCAACTTATTTAACCGAACATAAAACACATTAAATTTCGTTTTTCAGCTCATTTATATCAAGAAGATCGTGATAAGTAGATTCTATGGCAACACCGGGTAATCAGCACGGGATATCTAAAAAATATAAATTTATAATTATTTTTCCTCATATTTATTCAAACAAACATAATAACACATTAATTTTCATTTATTTAAGCGTAGCAGCAGATGCCGGGTATTAGCCAGTATATATATATATATATATATATATAGAAGGAAGTAAGTTTTTCGATATAACTTTGAATTAAAACAATTTTTAAAAAAAACATTCTTTTTACAGAAACCGTTATCTAAGTAACATTAATTTACTCAACAAGTAACTTACTGAAACAAATAAGGAATGATTTTGTTTTTTTTAAATTTATATTCATACATTAAAATGAATTATCTCGTAGCCTGCGATGGGCAGGACATGTTGCACGTATGGGGAATGAAAGACTAGCATGGAAGCTTCTTGTAGGAAAGCCAGAGGGAGAACGCCCAGTTGATAGACAAAGAATGAGGTGGGAGAATAACATTGACTATGATTTGAGGGAAGTGGATTATACAGGGAATGATTGGAAAGCATTAGCTCAGGATAGGTATGTATGGAGACGTTATGTCTGCACGGCCATGAACCTACGGGTTCGATAGTGCCAGTGAGTAAGTAAGTATGTTAAAACGAATTTTCATATTTATTATTATTATTATTATTATTATTATTATTATTATTGTTATTATTATTATTGTTATTATTATTATTATTATTATTATTATTATTATTATTATTATTATTATTATTATTATTATTATTATTATTATTATTATTATTATTGGAGGTCGCACAGAGGCCGAAATTCAAGCATGTTTCGTTTTAAATTTGTCACCAATACATCATTTATGCACATTCATTTTCAATTTATTATAAAAAATACGAACGTAGGAGGAATATATATATACCAGCTGGCCCGGCGAACGTCGTATCGCCTTTAAATATTTTTACGTTAATTTTTCCGATGTTTTAATAGTTATCTGCTATTCGGGGCGGAAACAAATCAAAGATCATAAAAATCGGTCCAGCCGTTCTTGAGTTATAAATAGTGTAACTAATCCGACTTTGTTTATATATATATATATATATATATAAATATATATATATATATATATATATATATATATATATATATAAGTCCGGACCACGCGTTGCTGTGGCTAAGGTATACGTTAAATTATGTTGTAGTAAACTAAGTGAGAAATCTAAATCAGAAAGTTTTTGTTTTACACAATTTTTTAGTTCTGGTACGTTAACTACACCCGGTATAAATATGGGTGGTGGTTTATGTGGAAGTGGTTTTGTTGATTGAGATGAATTTATGTTGTCTGCATTCTCAGTATCATCCATAAGTGTATCATAAGGATTATATACATTTATTGATGGAATATTTTGAGGAGGCTTGCTGATTTCATTATACTTTCGTTTTTTTTTTCTACGAACTTGTTGGCAGTTTGGATTCTCATCATCATCAAGAAGTCTCTGTATAGTAATATCATCTTGTGATATATTATAGTCATCTTGTTTTTCATTTAATTGAGGCATGGAGATTGTTTCTGTAATATTAGGCATATTATTATAACTAACAGACTTACTTACAGTTCTGTTATTCCGTTCCTTAGGACCTTCATATGTTTTTAAATTGACATTCTTCTTAAATGTAGGATTTATGTCACATAGGCCTATACCAATTTGCGGAAATTCACTTGATATCTTATCATTCATGGTCTCTAGAATTGATTCGCCATATTGTTCAATGTCTCGTCTCGGTCCAGTTTAATTTAAATTAAGTTGCTGTCATTCAGCCAGATTACTTAAAACTAATACTTACGCACGAAATTAATATTATTATCAACATCTTGAAAATAAAATAAACACTGAACACGCTTAAATTATGAAATAATCAATATTTGTAATTCAATTGAAATTCGCGGTTGCAACAAAGAGCACAGCCACCTGGTTAAATAATAAACCAATTACCTTACACAGTCATCTGTTAGAATCGTATGGAACTGACAGATAATTATAACTCTTTGTTAAATAATAAACAAATAATTTGCAATAAAAAATAATGCGACTATAAATTTAGTTATAAACAACCGTAGGTCTCAAGTTGCATCAAACAGCACACAGTGTGCAAAATTTTATTAAAATCGGTTCAGTAGTTTAGGATTCCATCGCGGTCAAACAACATGACACGTAATTTTTATATATTAAGATATATAATTACAAGCAGGTATAATATTTATTTCAATGTTACGATTGTAATTAGAAAAACATTCTTATCTAAAAATATATAAAACAGAACATTTGAAATGTTATATTTAAATTTGTTATAATGTGTAAGCACTTAGGTTACAACACGTAATATATTTTCAAACATTTAATCTATGAGAAATATGGTATTTCTAAATGTATTTAGAATTTACCTGATAAAGGAAGATTTGCACAATGTTCATTCCACAAATTTAGGTTATAAATAGATTTAATCTGTGAAATATTTATATTTTATTAAATTCAAATCAAAAACTTACTTTTTCAATTTAACATTCAGTGGCGTTGCTCCGCAACGTAAGTTATTATTACGTCAACATTTTTGTTATTGCTTTCTTACAAAATTTATATTTTTAACAATACGTTAAATGTTGCATAGCGGAAATATTTTATTTACTAAATTATTGCACACACAAACACACACACATGTACATACACACACACACACACACACATATATATATATATACATATATATATATATATGATATGAAAAGAAAAATGAATGCTTGAGTCGGGATTCGAACTCGAGTCTATATATTTACATAAGCTTATGTTTTTAGGCAGCGTAAGACAATTAAAGGGTAAAAAAGGGGACTTATTCACTTTTTTCACTACAAAAGTTGTTTTAAGGGTGTAGGAGTTGAGATCTCAACTTCTTTATAGCCTATGTTCATCCCGGGAATCTCCTGAACATTTAAAAAAAACATCACAATGGGATCAACGGTATGGCCGCGCGTAAAGTACGAACAAACAAACAAACATTCATTTTTATATATTAGATGAAGTAGTAGTAATAGTAGTAATATATATATATATATATATTATACTGAGAAAGACGGATTTGTGTCCAAAGAAGTTTACGGCAGGTTGACTTCAATTTTCAGTAATCCTCTTCTTAAGTTCGCAGCAGATTAAGTAAATGCAGGTGGTATATAAATTATTTTTTACTTCATTTAAAAGAATATTATTATATTTTGTCAGGAGAGAGCTTCTATAATCGTTCTATTATAATAATTTTAAACATTATGATGTAATTTTTTTTATTTGATTCGTTAAATAATAAATAAATGAATTGGATTCGTTTTATAGGTAAGGTAGATTGTGTTTTTGTTTTTATTTACTATCAGTTAAGAATAATGAAGTTATTCAAATGTTTATTATCTAATATATAAAAATGAATGTTTGTTTGTTTGTTCGTTCGTACTTTATGCGCAGCCATACCGTTGATCCGATTTTGATGGGGTTTTTTGCGAAGTGTTGAGCAGATTCCCGGGATGCACATAGGTTATAAAGGGAGTTGTGACACTCAACTCCTACACCCTTAAACATAGCCCATTGTAGTGGAAAACGTGAAATAATAACTCTTTGGGTGCTTAAATGACTTACTCTGCCTAAACCATAACAAATACACAAAATTAATGTACACAGAATTGAGTATCTCAAAAAGCTCTACAAAAAACGCCCGCATCAGTGTACGTTTGTCTGTTACGGATAATTCACAATAACCATTTTTGTCTTTTATTGCCAAGGAAATCGAGACATGTACACACTTAGACAAAAAGAAAATAGTCATCTCTTGATTCTGTCAACCAAGCAGGGAACTTCGTGAGAACTTGCAGAAACCTTATTCACATTAACACGTTTTCAGTAATTGTACTGTGTTGTCTGCTAGTTAACGCAGTGCACACTTAAGTAACATAAAAGAGAGAGCTTGCCTTTGTGTGTTTCCGTGGTCGAGAGGTTTAACACACAACATCTGCGTTCGTAACCTCGCGGGTTCGATTCCCGTTCTACCTTTTTTTACTGAATGTTAGGATAGCATTTCGCCTGTAATATAGTTTCATATTTAATTTTATATTTGAGTTTTATGGTTTTAATGCACACACAAAACACATAAATGAAAACCTTCTAATAATTGAATGAAGGAAGAAAATAATATCTTCTAAAATGAAAACTTTAACAAAATTAATATCGGGTGTATGAACCCTCATAATCTATTACCGCCTTCAATCTGCGGGGCATTGATGCAATCAAATTTCTACAGTCACGTGAACTTTCGGCTAGAGCATCCCAGACGTCCTGAATTTGTGCCCATAAGCCATCTTTCGTTTTTCGTGCATCTGCAGGCCAATTAGAGTTCATCTCAATTTTCATCTTAGCCCACACATTTTCGATTGGATTGAAATCTGGAGAACAGCGAGGCCCGTCTATCACTCTGATGTCCTGACTTTCCGAGAACTAGTAGAAACCGCTCGACAAGCGTGGACAAGATGATTATCCTGTACGAAATCAATAATTCCATCAGGATATGTCATCCTCACGGATGGAATCAAGATGTTCTCTAGTATAGCCTTATACTGCACATTGTTCAGTGTGTCGTCCAGCTTCCACAATACACCCAGACCGTCCCGTGATATCCAGCCCCAACACGACTCAGATACGCGACCATGACGAAATTGTCTAGCCACGTATCGAGATCCTTTTGACGATAGACAATCACTTTGCCGTCACGAGTAGAAGAAGATGTCACCTCGTATGTGAATTACATTATTCCAATTACGGTTGGCATTTTCCTCTGTAAAAGCAAGCCGAAACAATCTGTGATTGTCTGTCAGGTGTTCCTTCTTTGCTGCTGTCCGTTCAAAAAGTCCTGCATCATTTAAACGCCGCAGAGCTGTCCGAGCTGATCCAGGGAATTGAGAATTTACTTTAATTTGAGAAGCTGTTTGGAAGGGATTCCTATGGGCTTCTGCAATTAAAGCTTCATTCTCTCTGGGAGTGGAAACACGTCTTCTTCCTGAAACAACACGACGGTTTTCAATCCCTTCCCTGGATAAACTCACCCACCTCTGAGCTGTAGATGCAGGGACTCTCAAACGCCTTCCAGCCTCACGAGCAGAAAAATCTGCAACGTTTACCAGTGCAAGGAGAGTTTGCCTTGTGCCTATGTCCTTGTGTGTGCGCTGAGCCATGATAAAACTCGATATGATTAATTATAAACAAACTTGTTAGAGGCTGTTGCTTTTGCGCAGAATGTGCGCGCATCAGTCTATTAAAATCAATGCATTGACATCACCTAGAACACACCCTGAATGTGGTAAAATAATTGTTACAATAACATTAACATTGATTTAGTTCAATTGTCAAAATAAAATGTATTTATTTCATGAAACATTTTAATACAAATATCACGAAAAAACTACATAATTGAGGACGCGAACCTGCGACCTTCATTGAAAGAAACAATGGCTGCATGCTTTACCGCAGACATAACAGTGCACGTAGGAGCATCGTTACTCAGTTCATGCCACATAACGCAGTAGCTCAGGGCCTGCACAATTATGACTAGTTTACTAGTGTGAACCCTGCGCTGTGTTGAGTAGGACTTAGAAGAAATATGCTTCAAGAAATGACTAATTTTTTGTTGTCTAAGGGTGTACGAAGTTTCCTGTGCAAGATTAACAGCTCATGGCGGATAATCTCTTACAGATAACTCACAATAACGTATTTTGTCTTTTAGTTCATTTATGCCAAGAAGATCGAGATAAGTAGATTCTCGGACAGTTTTAAAATAATTACGATGCACATTTATAATTTTTTCTCATTTGACTTATTCAACTAATCTTAAGAAATATATTAATTTTCGCTTCCAGCTCATTTATGCCAAGAAGATCGGGATGAGTAGATTCCCGGACAATGCCGGGTAAACAGCATGGGGTATCTAAAAATATAAATGTATAATTATTTTTCATCTTACTTATTCAATTAAACATAATAACACATTAATTTTCATTTACTTTGGCGTAACAGCAGATTCCGGTTATTAGCTAGTATATATATATATATATATATATATATATATATATATATGTGTGTGTGTGGTGTGTGTGTGTGTGTAGAAAAAAGTTCGTTTTTGTATATAACTTTGAAATAAAAACAATTTTTAAAAAGTATTCTTTTTACAGAAACCGTTATCTAAGTAAAATTAATTTACTCAACAAGTAACGTACTAAAACAAACAATGAATGATTTTGCTTTTTTATAAATTTATATTTAAATATTATAAAGGATTTTTAAATACAATCTTTTCATATTTATTATTATTATTATTATTATTATTATTATTATTATTATTATTATTATTATTGTTATCGTTATCGTTATCGTTGTCGTTGTCGTTATTATTATTATTTTTATTATTATTATTATTATTATTATTATTATTCCCTCCATGGTATCTTTACCTTGTCGTGGTGGAGTGGCTTGCATGCTTAAATGATCCTGAGAGCTATGCCGGCGGTAGCATTGCTGCCGATAGGGTTACCCATGCCGGACTGGTCGAAGGTGATAAGCCAGACGAAAAAAGTACCTTGGGCGAAAGAGTGACGATCTTTCACCGTAAAAATACAACCGTCAAGAAATACGGACATGGGTTCAACTGGGGTAAAATTTTCCGGAGGTCAAATAGTCCCCCATTCGGTTCTCCGGGCGGGGACTACTTCAGGGAACCCATGCCAAAGGCTCAAACACAGGGACATGTTCCTAGGAACATGGAATGTTAGGACTTTATACAATAGCGGGGCACTAGAGATATTAACGCGGGAACTAGATAAATCGCCCTTGGATATAGTCGCTTTACAGGAAGTTAGGTGGCCAGGAGAAGGTAATCAGGAATCAGGAAGCTTTGCATTATACTACGGGGATACAGAAAGACCTGTATTTGGAACGGGTTTTTTAGTCAGGAGGAGGATCCTATCCGCCATCCGAGATATTAAGTTTGTTAGTGATAGGATATCATACATAATTCTAAAGGGTAAACGACATGATTTTATAATTGTAAATGTACATGCCCCCACAGAAGATAAAGATGACAAGATCAAGGATGAGTTCTATGAAGAATTAGATTGCTCATTTGATAGCCTTTCACGATATCATATGAAAATTGTCTTAGGAGATTTTAATGCCAAAGTGGGGCAGGAAGATATATTCAAACCAACAATAGGCAAATTCAGTCTTCATGAAGATAATAGCGACAACGGGGTTAGATTAGTCACATTTGCCACATCAAAGAATTTCATTGTTAAGAGCACAACATTTCGGCATAAGGATATTCATAAATACACCTGGACGTCCCCAGATGGAGTAACTCGGAACAAGATAGATCATGTATTAGTGGATAAACGCTGGAACAGTAGCATCATTGATGTTAGATCAGTTAGAGGGACAGACTGCATTTCGGATCATCATCTGGTCAGAGTGAAAATCAGACAACGGCTATCGCTTATGAGAGGAACAAACGCTAAAGATAATTCTGTAAAATTTGAATTAAAAAAACTTGAAAAATGATGAAATGCGGCAAGAATACCAAATCAAAATTGCTAATAGATTTGAAGTACTGGAATCTTCCGATGACAATGTGGCAAACAAAGAAGAAACTAATATGAATAAAGAATGGGAGGCTATAAGAGATACTATTAAATTGTCAGCATCAGAAAACATTGGTTGTTTAAAAGAGAGGCAAAACAAGAAATGGTTTGATGAGGAATGTGCTGACATTGTAAAGAAAAGAAAGCTAGCAAAAATGAAATGGTTACACGAACCAAATGAGGTAAATTTAGAGCAATTTGGGTATTATTAGACGGGAAACCACCTAGCTACTAAAGAGTAAAAAGAGGGAATATTTGAGAGAGAAGATTAATGATCTTGAAATGAATGCAAAAAAATAGGAACATTAGAGAATTATATCAGGGAATTAGTATAGAGATGAGAGGGTTTCAGGCTAGAACAAACATAATTCGGAATGAAAATGGGGATATGATTGCAGATTCCAGGAGTATATTTAATAGATGGAAAAGTTACTTTAGTCAGCTATTAAATGTACATACAGAACACGACATTGAGGAGGATAATTTACAGACAGCAGAAATGCTAGTCACAGAGCCAAGTGCATTAGAGGTTGAAATGGCGATTGAAAAATTGAAGATGTATAAAGCATCAGGTTCAGATGAGATCCCAGCAGAACTGATAAAATCAGGGGGAGAAAAATTGATGGACAAGATACGCTGGTTGCTTAGTATGATTTGAGAAAAAGAAGCTCTTCCAGATGAATGGAAGGAATCAAGTATTGTACCAATGTATAAGAAAGGAGATAAAACTGATTGCAACAACTACAGGGGCATCTCATTACTTTCAACGTCGTACAAAATTCTAACAAATATATTAGTAAGTAGACTTTCTCCCTATATTGATGACATTTTACGAGATCATCAATGTGCATTTAGAAGAAACAGGTCTACAACAGATCAAATTTTTAGTATAAGACAGATTTTAGAAAAGAAATGGGAATATAATGGTACTGTACATCAACTGTATGTAGACTTCAAAAAACCATATGATTCAATTAAGAGGGAGATGTTATATAGTATCCTGCTGGAGTTTGGAATTCCTAAAAAGTTAGTTAGACTTATACGAATGTGTCTAAATTGCACAAAGTGTAGGGTGCGTGCAGGCAAACAGTTTTGGGACACTTTTGAAATCCAGAATGGGTTGAAGCAAGGAGATGCACTATCTCCTGTACTATTTAATTTTGTACTAGAGCATGCTATTAAATCTTTAGAGGATGAAGAAGGCTTACAACTCAATGGTATTAATAAGCTGTTAGTTTATTCTGATGATATAGTACTATTGGGAGATAGCGAGGAGATACTATAGGACAACACGCACACACTATTGAGTAACACTAAGAAATTACGACTGGAAGTAAATATCAATAAAACTAAATATATGGTCACACGTAGAAATTCATTATATAATGGAAATGGACAGCTAATGACAAATGAGAGAAATTTCGAGGAGGTGGCTGAATTCAAATACCTAGGAACAATAATCATAACTAGGAATGAGATGCACAAAGAAATTAAACATAAGCTCAATTCTGGAAATGCGTGCTATTATGCATTGCAGAGACTCTTGATGTCCCAACTCCTTTCAAAAACGTTAAACTGAAAATATATAAAACTATTATTCTATCAGTTATATTATATGGGTGCGAAACATGGACTGGCACTTTAAGGGAGGAAAGGAGATTACGAGTATTTGAGAATAAAGTTCTTAGGAAATTTTTTGGACCAAAGAGAGATGAACAGACAGGTGAATGGAGAAGACTACATAACAATGAACTACATGGTCTTTATAGGAAGCCAGATATAATGAGAACAGTTAAGTCTCGTAGACTGCGATGGGCGGGACATGTGGCACGAATAGGGAATGAAAGACTTGCATGGAAGCTTCTTGTAGGAAAGCCAGAGGGAAAACGACCAGTTGGTAGACCAAGAATGAGGTGGGAGAATAACATTAACTATGATTTGAGGGAAGTAGATTATACAGGGAATGATTGGAAAGCATTAGCTCAGGATAGGGATGTATGGAGAGCTTATGTCCGTGCGGTCATGAACCTACGGGTTCGATAGTGCCAGTGAGTAAGTAAGTATTAATATTATTATTATTATTATTATTATTTATTATTATTATTATTATTATTACAGGTCGCACAGCGGCCGAAATTCTAGCACTTTTTTTTTAATTTGTCACAAATACGTCATTTGGTGGGAGAACAACATTAACTATGATTTGAGGGAAGTAGATTATACAGGAAATGAGTGGAAAGCATTAGCTCGTGATAGGGATATATGGAGAGCTTATATCCGCGCGGCCATAAACTTACGGGTTTGATAGTGCCAGTGAGTAAGTAAGTAATATGTCATTTATGCCCATTAATTTTCGATTTATTTTAAAAAATACGCACAATAGGAGGGATATATATATATATATTATATATATATATTATAATTACAAGCAGGAATAATATTTATTTTAATGTTACGATTGTAATTAGGATAACATATTCTGATCTAAAAATATATAAAACAGAGCATTTCAAAGGTTATATTTAAATTTGTTTTAATGTGTAAGCAGTCCGCTTACAACACGTAATATATTTTCAATCACTTAATCTTTGATACATATGGTATTTCTAAATGTATCCAGTATTTACCTGATATAGGAAGAGTTGCGCATTGTTCATTCCACAAATTTACGGATATAAATAGATTTAATCTGTGAAATATTTATATTTTATTAAATTCAAATTGAAGACTTACTTTTTCAATTTCACATTCAGTGGCGTTGCTCCGCAAAGTAAGTTATTATTACGTCAAAGTTTTTGTTATTGCTTTGTTATGAAATTTATATTTTTATTAAATTGTTAAATGCTGCGTTACGGAAATATATTATTTATTATATCACTGCACATACACACACACACACACACACACATATATGTGTATATATATATATATATATATACACGTATTAGCTAATGTTTTGGCAGCGTAAGAAATTTAATGGGTAAAAAAGGGACTTTTTCACGTATTTCACTATAAAGGGTGTAGGAGTTGAGTATCTTAACTCTCTTATAGCCTATGTTCATCCCGGGAATCTCCTGAATATTTTTCAAAAAAACCTCATCGCAATCGGATCAACGGTATGGCCGCGCATAACGTATGAAGAAATAAACAAACAGACAAACATTCATTTTTATATATTAGATGAAATAGTGATAGTATATATATATATATATATATATATATGGGGCACGCCGTAGCGTAGTGGTTAAGGCACTGCGCTACAAGCCAGATGGTCGAGGGTTCAAGTCCCGGTAGGGTCAAAATTTGTAAACTGACCCAAACCCTCTGGCGGCACTATGATCCTGGGTTCGACTCAGCTTCTAACGGAAATGAGTACCAGACGCTTGTACTGGTGGGTAAAGGCGGCCGTCACGCAGGGCTGACAACCCGGCTGACATCAAGTGCCGATTGTCCAAAAAGAATAGGAGCGTTAATCTCCTACTACCCCAAGGGCCTCCTGCGGCCTGTAGTGGGATCACTTTACCTACTTTATATATATATATATATATATATATATATATTTGTACTGAAGAAGAAGGATTTGTATCTCAGAAAGGTTACGGCCGGTTGGCTTCAATTTTCGGTACAGCCGGATTCACCTCTTCTTAAGTTCCCAGCAGATTAAGTAAATGCAGGAGGTATATAAATTAATATTTTCGTCAATTAAATATATGTAATTACATTTTGTCAGGACAGAACTTCTATCATCCTTCTATTATATCAATTTTGAACAACATAATGCTATTTTTTAAATTTTTGTTTGGTTAAATAACATAGTCTGCATGATATCAGTTGATTGAAAATTAATATGTTGTTTTAGTTCACTTTTTTATGCTAATTCCAGAACTGTTCTTAGTTTTTTCTATCATGTACAGTTTTTTCACAATGGACCTAATCTGTTTTCATATATATATATATATGTGCCAAACGGTAATGAGTATTGTTGGAGGGAAATTTGTTAATTAAAACCTCTAATTGTAATTGTGTGACCTTTGAAGTGTTTTTCATATCAGAAACTTGCATTATGAATTCTGTTCTCATTTTATCTCTCTGTCGTGACTGCAAGTATGGCAATGTCTACAGGCAAGTGTATGAACAATCCTAACGTTTTCTGCTATATTTGTGGAAATTATACAATGCTTAAGCAAATAACTGATGTTACGGACTTTGAGAAACAAGCTTACTCTAATTATTTTAAAGTCAAACTTGGTGACCAGGATAAGGCGTCGACGCCAAAGAAAGTTTGCCGCTATTGCGTTGAGAGGTTAAGATTGTCGACAAAAGAGAAGAAGACGTGCATGCCATTTGCGATTCCTATGGTGTGGAAGGAGCCTAAAGACAACCTTAATGACTGTTACTTCTGTTTGCTTAACGTTCAGGGGTGTAATTTTAAAAAAAGAACCAAATTGTCTATCCTATCATCCCTTCAGCAATTAGGTTAGTTCCATCTGGAGAACAGGTGCCTGTTCCTCTTCCTCCAGCTGTTTTAGAGAACCTGACAGAATATAATGTTGAAAGTGAACTTAATGCAATCACTGCCGATGATACTGATGATACGATATATATCAGCCTGAATAAGGCTTTACTCCACAACGGTTCTCTCAAAGTGACCTTAATGATCTAGTTCGTGATCTGAATTTGCTAAAGTAATGTGTTCCTGAAACTAAAAACATCCTACATGAACCACTTGTAGATCCTCAAAAAGCCCTGCTTCAACCACAATACATCAAATTGGGCTCCATGAAGCAGTTTCCAAGGGTTCTACCAAAGGATGGGCCTTGCTGAAAGTACCTTTCTAAGAAATTTCCTTCCATCACTAAAGAAAAATTGAAAGCTGGGATTTTTGTTCGTCCGCAAAGAAATAAACTGCTGAAGGATGAATATTTCGAATAAAACAATGAACGAAAGAGGAAAAGAAGACTGGATCGCTTTCTTATCTGTTACTGTAAACATTCTAGGCAATAAAAATATCCTAATTATAAGGTAATTGCGGAAAATATGTTGGAAATTTTCGAAAAGTTGAATTGTGACATTAGTGTGAAAGTTCACTTCCTGTATTCCCATATCGACTACTTCCCCGAAAATCTGGGACATTATAGCGAAGAGCAGGGTGAACGTTTTCACCAGGATATTGAAAAATAGAATGAAACTATTGTTGGATATTGATGAGGGAGACTAAAAATGGAGGAACTTCAAGGAAATCAAAGATGGGAAGGTTTCAAAATTAATGGAACACAATTTACATTCTGTTTTATTACAAGATAGTCATGAAATTATTAGGACAGTTCTTTACAGTAGTTTTATCATGTATTTTTAACAAAAATTTATCTTCTGTGAACTGAAGTTTTGGTTATTTTTGCTTGTAGTAGATAAAACGTGAAAATATAAATTCATATTTTGTGCAAAAACCTGACGTGAAAGACAAAAATGGAAATAATTTCTGGTATCAGTATAAAAACTTGATTTAGAAACACCTACTTTAAGTAAATCATCTGAGAAAAAGTTTTAAAATGAAGACTTGTGTAATAAATAAAAAATTCGATATGTTTTCTAGGTAGGATAGATTGTTTTTTCTTGTTTTTTATTTACTTTCATTTAAGAATAATGAACTTATTCAAATGTTTATTATCTTAATATATAAAAATTACGTGTCACGTTGTTTGTCCGCGATGGAATCCTAAACTACTGAACCGATTTTAATACAATTTTGCACACTGTGTGCTGTTTGATCCAACTTGAGACCTGCGGTTGTTTATAACTAAATTTATAGTCGCATTATTTTTTATTGCAAATTATTTGTTTATTATTTAACAAAGAGTTATAATTATCTGTGAGTTCCATACGATTCTAACAGATGACGGTGTAAGGTAATTGGTTTATTATTTAACCAGGTGGCTATGCTGTTTGTTGCAATCGCGAATTTCAATTGAATTACAAATACTGATTATTTCATAATTTAAGTGTGTTTGTGTTTATTTTATTTTCAATATATTGACAATAATATTAATTTCGTATGTACGTATTAGTTTAAGTAATCCGGCTGAAAGACAGCAACTTAATTTAAATTTAACTGGACAGAGAAGGGACATTGAATAATATGGCGAATCAGTTCTAGAGACCATGAATGATAAGATATCAAGTAAATTTCCGCAAATTGGTATAGGCGTATGTGACATAAATCTTACATTTAAGAAGAATGTCAATTTAAAAAACATATGAAGATCCTAAGGAACGGAATAACAGAACTGTAAGTAAGTTTGTTAGTTATAATAATATGCCTAATATTACAGAAACAATCTCCATGCCTTAATTAAGTGAAAAACAAGATGACTATAATGTATCACAAGATTATATTACTATACAGAGACTTCTTGATGATGATGAGAATCCAAATTGCCTACAAGTTCGGAGAAAAAAACGAAAGTATAATGAAATCAGCAAGCCTCCTCAAAATATTCCATCAATAAATGTATATAATCCTTATGATACACTTATGGATGATACTGAGAATGCAGGAAACATAAGTTGATCTCAATCAACAAAACCTCTTCCACATAAACCACCACCCATATTTATACCGGGTGTAGTTAACGTACCAGAACTAAAAAATTGTGTAAAACAAAGCTTTCTGATACAGATTTCTCACTTAGTTTACTAAAACATAATTTAAAGTATACTTTAGCCACAGCAACGTGTGACCGGTACTTCTATATGTATATATATATATATATATATATATATATATAGATATAAACAAAGTCGGATTAGCTACACTATTTATAACTCAAGAACGGCTGGACCGATTTTTATGATCTTTGATTTGTTGGATTTGTTTTCGCCCCGAATAGCAGATAACACTGGCCAACAAAATTTGAACTTTTTCGTGTTACAAGGGAGAAAATGTGTGTTTATAACGTACTTTTTGTGCTGATTTCAAATCTTTTTACGGAACTTTTCCATCACCCAGGGTTTTCGAGTAATCACATGAAAAACATTTTT